>PVJD01000782.1:302177-352250 GCA_004026545.1 Mormoops blainvillei | reverse complement strand
TGCAGAGGCCTGATCCAGTTCAGCTAGTTCAGATGCACAAAACACACGTTACAGAGACCTGTAGCAGAAAGGAACCCAGGAGGCAGCTGTAGTTTGGTGCAGTGGTATTGGGGGCTTCTGGATGGCGCGGCAGTAGGGGAGCTGCTCCGGAAGATATTTGAACTAAAGAGAAAAATCTTGACCTTTTTGCTAAAAAGAAGCCGACTGTCCTGAAAATTGAAAGAAAGAACACTGCTGATCTTCTGGTTCACACTGAGCTAGGATTATCACTTGACCTCATTTGAAAACTTTCCATGCATGTGGGCAGAGGTCAGAAGAGTGGAAAGAAGCTTAGAGACCCTCTGATTGATGGGTCACTAACTGTTGGCCGTAAACCCATGTGTTTTTTGGCCCATCGAGTGTGTCAGATGTAAGCTGAGCCAATATTTGAAAATTCGCATGATAATCAAGACATCCATTTCTTTTGAGAAGTCGGAAGACACTGCAACGCTGGTCGCTGGTCTCGAGGACTTACTGGGCCACTCATTGGCAGCCATGAGAAGGGGAAGTTGTTGTTATTCCCCTAAGACTCACTCTGGGGGCCGGGAATTGTGTTATTGGAGAATTAAGAGAGGCCGACCTGAAATGACATGTACAAGTTAAATTACACATTAGAGCACTCAGGTCTCTTGTGTTACAAGAGCGGAGGTGCACGAGTCCACTCCGTCAGAAGTTGCCTAAACTCCGGGAGAACCCTGTGGGCTTCCTGCATTCTCCCCCTAGGAGCCCGTTTGGATTGTAGAAGCTCTTTAATCTGGAGTCAGTTCCTTAGTTTCAGGAACTGTACTCACCCTTCTCAACCAGGGCACCTTATTCCTGAGTTTCAGCTCCTTCTCCCGACATCAGTTCAGATTTGACTTCAATACCCACTTCTCGTTTTCGGTGGATCATTACTTATTATTTTGACAATTTCTGGCTGTCTATAATATGTCAATTGCACGAGGTGCCGAGGAATAGGAAACAAGACACAGTCCTGCCAGGAGAGGAACTAAAAATGTAGACAGTGGGGAAGATGTGGGAGCAATCCGACTTGGTAACAAAAATTTGTCCACAAGTCCACCAGATGGCGCTCAAGAGATTCCAGTTTAACAGAACAATTACATACAGGGGGCAAAAGGAAAATTTATCCCGTGGAAGAACATACAGTATTACGACTTCTATTTCACATGTACTTTGATGTTCTATAAAGCTTCTAACTGTTACAATCCCCAACCCCAGGACTCTGGGTGTGACGTCTGAACAGGGAGGAACACACCCGTTCCCATAGCATCCCTGCCCAGCCAACACTCCCTGTGAGGCTAGGAAAAAACTGGCCATCGGTGAGGTGTGCTCTCAGAGTGAATATCTTTTGCATTGAAGGCTGATTCTTACCGGAGTTCAGTGCTCAGCTCCGCGTCCTTTGGGAACAAGCCACTTTTCTCCTCTTATAGCTTGCTCGATCTTGCCTCTTCCCGGTCTGCCCATATGCTGCATAATTTGACTAAATATGTTGATTTTTAAATGTGCCATCTCTTCCAAGTGTTTACAGCTTTTCAAAACATTTTTTCGGTCTGATTATAATAAGCTCATTAAAGGTACTGGAAACAGAAATTAATGACTTCCAGCTCTTGGGAATGCTGTTAAGAGTTTGTCGTAGCCCTGATTGGTATGGCTCAGTGCGTTGGGCATGACCCGCGGACCGAAAGCTCACTGTATTTGAGTCCATGTCAGGGCTCATGCCTTGGTTGTGGGCCAGGTCCCTGGTTGGGGTCTCTTGCAAGAAGCAACCTATCTATGTTTCTCTCTTGCACATTGATGTTTATCTCCCTCTCTTTCTCCCTCCCTTCCCTCTCTAAAAATAAATAAATAAAATCTCTTTAAAAAGAGAGAAATAAAAGAGTTTGGCATATGTGCATCTAGAACAGGGCCTCTTAACCTCCACACTGTGGGTATTTGGGGCCCTAAATTTCTCTGTCTGCAGGACTGCCCTGTGCATCTGAGGATGTTTGACAGCATCCCTGGTTTTTAACCACTAGATGCCTGTAGTAACCGCCGACCCCTCCCCCTTACCCCACCCCCAGAGTGTGACAACCGAAGATATATCCCAATACATGCTTTCCTGCAGCATGCTTCTTTTTCTTTCTTTCTTTTTTAAATCTTAATAACACTCTTTAGTCATCTTTCCATTTCAAAACATCGAATCTATGACATTCTTCATTGTTTCATGATTTCTTTAACTTGATATCTTCTGCCAATGATCGTTTGGATTGCTCTAAAATTTTCTGACTAGTATTAAATGTAGCTGGGTGAAAAAATATTATTTAAAACTCAAATTGTCTGTAGTCACTTCTGCCTTTTAAGGAGAGAGGAAAGGCATATTTCCTATCAGAGGGAAAATAAACACCCATACTACTTCCCTTTTATTTTGTGGGTAAAAGAGGAAAGGTCTAAAATGTCAAAACCTCTATCCATTTCTGTGTTGCCAGAACATGAGGTCAAATTATTGGTCCTTTGAGTAATCTAGACTATTACTGAAACTTTGGATGTGTAAAGAGATGCTCAGGACCGAGCCCATAGAAAACAAATGTGTCCTGCCTATGGAAGGCAGGCATTTTTAACTCTCCCAGCTAGCCCAATGGGAAGCAGACCCTGGATGCCCAAAGCTGATAAGATGTGAGATAAGCCCTGAGGTGGAGAGAGTAGGTCAAGTGACAATCAGGACAAGAGCTCCTGGAGAAATGTAGCCAGTGAGAAATTATTCATGGGAGGACTTTTAATGTTTGAGAATGTCTAATATGAGTTTTTTTAAATTGAGGTATAATTAACATATCATATTATTTTCAGGTATACAACATAATGATCCAATATTTGTATACATTGCAAAATGATCACCACAGTAAGTTCAGTTAACATTCATCACCATTTAGAGTTACAAATGTTTTTTCTCACAATGAGTATTTTCAAGATCTATTCTCCTACCAGGACAGTATTATTGACTATAGTCATAATATTAACCTTACACCCTCATGACTTATTTATTTTATAACTGGAAATTTGTACTTTTTGACTCCCTTAACCCACTTTGCCTACCCTCTCCCTCCCCCCATCCAGTTTACATTCTCACCAACAAGGCACAAGGGTTTTCTTTTCTCCAAATCCTCACCAAGGCTTATTTCTTGTCTTTATTTTCTATCATAGCCATTCTGACATGAGGCGACATCTCACTGTGGTTTTGATTTGCATCCCCTGCTGATTAGTGATGGCGAGCCTCTTTGTATGTGTTTGTTGGCCAGCTGACTGTCTTCTTTGGAGAGCTGTCTACTCAGATCTTCTGCCCATTTTTAAATTACATTATTTGGGTTTTCGCTATTGAGTTGTGTAACTTCTCAATATGAGTTTTTGAATGAGTCCGTTTGTGTGGCTATAAAAATCCCATTATCTCTAGCCTGTAAATGTTGCTACACACTCAGATGCTTTGGGAGGAGTTTTTCTTGCTTTGCTCTCTCTTGTTTGCAGAAGATGGAAAATCGAGGAAGGGACTGAATGCCACACACAGGCTGGTTCCGATCTAAAAGATGAGACCAGCTGGGAGGGGTGAGATGCCAGCAGAGTTAAGGACTCAGAGCCAGAACTGTGAGCAAGATATAAGTAAACTAGGAGAAAATACAACAAAAACTCACAGAATCCACGCGGAGGGCAAAGCACATCCTACAGCGTTAGGATTTTCGAGCCAACCTCATTTAAATCTCAAGGCACAGAGTGGCTGCTGGCAACTGACGCCCACAATCCGGACTGCAATGACGTCCTTATGCATACATCTTTAAGTTATTCTGTGTCATTTGTTTTGTTTATTCCATAAACATTTATTGGATTCCTACCGTTCTATGGATGCAGGAATAAGCAAGAAGTTTGCATTCTTTTAGTTAAATTGCAAGGTCAAGGGCCACGATAATTTCAAAATTCTGAAAGATATTTCAAAATGTTCTTTCTTATCCAGAAATCAAACTTTCTTCTAAACTTTGTTTATATTTGCTAATGGCTTGATTTGGTTTTTCCACGTTTAAATCTTATCCATGAAAAGGGTGTATTGTTGCATCATGTGAATCTCTAAATTATTTTTCCCCAAAATGTCCAGCTAATTTTTATGAGCCACAATTTATTCAGTAGCTAAATCTTCCAACAGTGATTTTTGATGCTTCCCTCATAATATTTTAACTTCTTTGTGGCGGAACCTGTTTCCATGCTTTTTGTTCTGTTTCATTGATTTGCATACCTTTTTTGATGCCAGAACCACAATTATTGTGTTTATTATTATAACTTTATGAATAATTTAATATCCGACCAGGCAACTACTCCCTCTTTACTCCCTTTTTCTGTTTAAAAAAATTTAGTTACTCTTAGCTATTTATTCTTTCAATTCAAAATAATTTTTATTAAGCTCAAAAACCACAAATTCCATTAGGATTATGTTACAACTATCACCCAATTTGGAAAAGTTGAAATCCTTACAATGTAGTCAATCTTCCCCATTTTGGTGTATCTCTCCAGATGTGGGAAAAGTTTGAGATTTTACCTTACTTGCAAGCTAACAAGTTAACCTGTGACAGTTTTATGGATGTTGGTAGAACACAGGAGATTCTGTGGTCAGACACAAAGGACTTCATTTCACACAGGACTGGCACTAGTCAGGGTGTCAGCATTTGTATCAGTTCCTGTAGGTCCCAGGTTGATGGAAGAACAGTTGTCTTGGGTGTTGTCAGTTGTCGTGTCAGGGGAGAGAAGAAAACTTCGGAGTGTCTCACAGTGCCAGTTAAATGCTCTGGCCACAAACTCATATCTGCTTCTAACTGCCTGTCCAGAACTAGTTACATGGCATTACAAAGGGGCCATGGAACACAGCTCTACCACATGCCCGGGAGGCAGACCTGAGAACACTTGGCCTACAGCAGTGATGGCTACTGTGTTGAGCAATTCCAGAATTTCTTCAAAACTTTAGTATTCCCTTGGACACAAGGCCCGGATACCTTAAGGTGGCCAGTTTCCTCATCTCCTGCTCACTGCTGCCAGAGCTCTGACTGGCAATGCAGCGCAGTCAGGTGAGAGTGCCAAGAACTGTCATAGGGACAGAGGTCCGGTTAAAGCTAATTTACCCCAAACTCTCATTTCCACCCCCTCTAAAAAAAGAAAAAAGTTTGTATACTTTGCAGCTGGCATAGCACTTGGAACCAAGTAGAAACTCACTAAACATTTGTGGAATGACAGTATTTGTGAATGAAAGGACATAGTCCAGAAAAAACTTGGATGTGGCAGCCTGGAAGGGTCTAGAACCTTTAAGTAGCTACGCAAGTAGAGGGGGTCACTCGAAGCAGGGCTGGCAGAAAGGTCTGCGAGGGACAGCAGTGGTTCATGAAGGCAAATGACAGGTGCCAGCCCAGATAAATGACTGGCATCATGAAGTCTCAGCAAAGAGTACAGGTGTCTCCAGAGTTCCCAGGCACCCGAGAGCAGGCTCTGGTCAGGAAGTCGCCTACGGGGCTGACACTAGGGAGATCTGGCAGCAGGAAGCATTGCCGTACCATCCCCAGCACGTGGCAGGTGCTTACTGAAATTCGTGAGTGAGTAAACAGTCCCCGTCCTCCAGAGGTGTATAGTCTGGTTGGGGAACAAAACTATGACACGCGGCCTGTGAAATCAAGAGCTGTTAAGAGGCGGTCCCTCAGAGGACAACCAGCTATCTGCGTCCTCAGTTCTCTCCCTGCAGCCAAACAGGCTTACTACGAGGCTTTATGACACCGAAACGGCTTTGAGGAAACTACGAATAATAACAGAATTCTTAGCGGTCAACAGACTCTGAAAACCATTTCCCTGTTTCATTTCACATGCCTCACCGTGGTCATGAGTGTGTGTTTTTATTCTTACAGTTTTTTTTTTAAGTGTGTGCTTGTTACTAGCACTGTGGCAGAATGAAGCCCATTTTGCACAAATGCATAAATCTGACTGCAGTTTTGAAAATATAAAAACATTATTTTCAGGTGACTTTCCCTCTCAACCTTTTCAATACTCCAATATACCAGCCCAAGCATGCTAATGCTTGGGAAACAGCTAAGTCAATGATTAATGTAAAAGCAGAACTCATTCTGCGGAATTCAACTGCCCAGGCCAAAGGTGGGAGCAGGCAGAGAAAACAGATCATGCGTGCTCGCCACGTCGAGCTCTAGAAAGAAACTCATGAGAGGCCCGTGCCACCCCGGCTTTATTTTATTGTCTATGATTGGGTCCCGACCGATTCCTCCATGTAAACTGACACGGCCGCTGCTGGAGAAATACCGTCTGCAGGGAAGCAGCCTCCCCTTTCAAGGTCAATGACGAGGAAGGCCTGCGGTGCACGCACTCATGCTGGCTGCAGGTCTCCTGCAATAACCTTCTCCGTTCCGGCATGTGTGGGCTAAGGGGGAGGTCCGTGTGTTATGCTACAGCCAGGCATCGGAAAAGAAGGGGCGCATTCTAGAAGAAGAGGTATAAGCATTAAGCCTTATTTAATGTCTTATTTAAGAGCCAGCAAAAGAAGGGAAGGGAAGCTTCTTGTATGGCCACCCATACATCTGCCTTTTGGTTTTATTTTATTTTGTTTTACAAATATATTCGACTTCCTGAGAAAGAGGGAATCATTTGGACCATTATAATGAGGAATCCATTTGGCCAAATTCAAGAAAAATCTTCGTAATTAGGAGGCATACTTCGGGGAATCTGACAGATCTAAAAATAAAACTGAAAGTTTATTATTTTCGTACACCTCACACCTATCAGACAAAAATGGGGGGAAAATAGTGTTGCAAAGGCTATAGAGCGACTAGAACTTTGAAATATTGTTTGGGGTTTGCACAGCCACTCTGGGAAGTGTCCTGGCAGTATCTTCCAAAGCCAAGCATGCGTATGCCCTGTGGCCCAGTGAGCCACTCCAAGGCACATACCTGGCAGGAACACATCATGTATTTACCAAAACACGTGTGCGAGAAAGCCCACAGCGGCCCCCTTCATAAGAGTTGCAAACTAAAAATAGCAAAAGTGCCCAATGGAAGTCAACTAGATAAATAAATGGTGGTATTTTCGTAATGGAATCCTACAGAGCAACGGCAGCGAATAAACCACAGCCTCACATAACAACATGGATGAACCTCATAAACATAGAGCTGAGTGAAAGGCGGCCAACGAAAGAGTGACGTGTGGTTCCGTTCATATAAAGTTCAATCAAGAACAGACAAAACTAATGTGCAGTGTTGTCATACGCCAGGATGTGACACGATAGTAAGAAACTAGGAAAAGTCCTGGGCAGGTGAAATAGGGAAACTGAGACAAGAAAATTAAACAGGGCCAAACAATTGGAACAACTTACACCCAGCTAGTGAATGGCAAGACATTATCTTCCCTGACCAAGGACGCTTGAGAGCAAGTGGTTGACACCCCTCCTCCCCAACCAGAGAGCACACAGCTTATATCACCCTGGTCTGGGAAATACAGAACAGAGATCCAATTAACGCCATGTGTGCCAGCTAAACCCAAGGACAGATGAAGTCAGGGGAACAAATAACAAAAGTCCAATACGGGCCGGGCAGACCCAAGATAAAAGTAAAACAGTATAGCAAACCAAAGAATAACCCCAAACTCCCTTATCCAGTCATTTTGATACATCATCGTATTAAAAACGCACCTGGAATGCTGATGAATATTCTCCTGAAACCCTCCCCTAAGATTCTCACTCGCAAAAGCAAAGAAATAAATAAACCCCTCAAAACAAAGGCTACTAGCGTGGGCTCACTCTAGAACGCGCCCATGTCCCCTCTCAGGCATGAACTTCTTATTCCCTCCAAGCCCTCAGGGTCAGGGGGGCAGCGGGCGGCAGCAGCTCACCTCGGGGCTCCCCCCCGATCCTGTCTCCAAGGCCCCCTTTTCTCTGACTTCCCAGCGAGCTGACAGCAGCCCGCCCGGCTCACTCCTTCCCTGTAGCATTTCCAGGGAGCCAAAGCAGGGCACCGCCCAGGTTCCCTCCTGTTGTTTCTTCTGCACTTTACGTCCTCCCTTCAAACGTATTTGCAAAATCACCTGGATTCGTGTTGTGAACCCTTTCCTACACGAAGTCAAGAAGCCACATGCTACGGGCCGACCTGAGGCAGGCCCCCCTAAGGACAGTAATATCCCTTGGGGTTGGGGTGGGGGTGACCGGAAAGGGGCAAGAGGTGGGCCTCTGGGGCAATAACACACCTGTTTCTTAATCTGGGTACACACATGTATTCTCTTTGGGAAAATTAATTGTGCTGTGCACCTGTGATTAGTGTACTTTCCTGGAAGTGCTTGTACTTCAATAGAAAGTTTCCTGTAAAAAGGAGTTTAATGTAATGACAGTCTGCATGTCCTCAGCTTTACTAGGCCATGTTATGTAATCATAGCCCAGGGGCACATTTAGAACCATCATTTAAATCTTGACCTTCATGCCCACAACAGCTGGCTAGCAAGAAAGCCCTGATTTCTTGTGTTCATTTCTCCAACTACAGGCTCCGGCAGAAGTAACGCCTGCTTGAGTGTGGTTGGGAGGGTAATGATATGGGTGTAATAATTCATAGTTTTGATGTGAACAATTCACCTAAAATGTCATATGGTGTGCTTGAGTGTGATATTATGTTACAGAATTACATGCTTATGATTTTGTAACAAAAGATTTTGTAATAAAAAAGGGGCATTATTGGTACCAGACCCTGTATTTCTGAGAATTTCCAGAAACATATAACCTTAGTGGAATCACTAGTATTTGGTGGTCTCTTTCCCTAAGATTTTCAGGAATTAGACCACCACCTCAGAGCTCCTGCTGCCCCTCCCCTCTGTTGTCTGCTGTCACTTTGATCATCTCTGGGTCCTGATCTTGCCACTGCTGTCCTTCTCTGGACATCTGAGTCTCTCCTGGTCCCCTAGTCCCCTTCTCTCTGGCAGCACATTCTCATGTCCGGTTTCTAAGAAGACTCCCACAGCTGTGTTCTGTGAACCCTTAGAGATACAATTGTAGCACTTCTGCCACAGCCTTACCCTTCCAGTTAACCTGGGCATGATGAAGGGCTGTTTAAGTGAAGGTGGTAGAAATAACTCTTCTACGTTATCCCCGAAACGCCTGTCCCTTCTGACTCCGTGTGCTACTATTCCGTTGGCCCCATTCTAGACATAGTCCCTTATTCCCAGCCGTTTGGTCTCTAGGGGCCCTTTGAGAGTCCCTACTGTCCTGCCTCCCTCAGGGGTCTCCAGTTCACTAAACAGCTTGTGTATTTCTGAACCCCAAATATAGATGAGGTTCTAGTTTTTTCCAACCAATGTACTTTGATTAAGTCATCCCAATCTTTGCAGGATTTTCCCAGTTTTAGCACAGAAGGAACCAGGTCCCGAAATCCTCCTCAGTCCCAGTCAAATGGAGATTATTGGTCACCTGGCCACCAACCTGGCTTCTGAGCCCCAGAATGGCCCCCTGAAAGACAGCTGTTTAATTTCTTCCAAATCTTCCATGGCAGTTGGGAAGCTAATTGCCCGGAGCACACACAGGACCTTTATGGGAGGGTGTTGCTTATGTACATGCAAGACTATTGGTTAGGACTTGACAAGAAAATTGAGAATTAAAAAAAATTTTTTTTGACCCATAATCAATTGAAGAGTCTGACCTAAAGGTGGCAGACCCGATCCTTCCTTGCCAAGCTGTAACATGTCCAGCCAATTCTTGGCGAGTCTGGAGCTGGACAGTCTACAGGCCTTCCAGACCAGTTCATTTGCATACAGGCAAGTCTTACAGGGAAGTGAGCCAGATGTCCGAATTATTACAGATCGTCACCAAAGAGGTACGTGGATATTGACAATGGATAGTCCAAACATCCTGACCATTCATCAGGAGAGACCTTGGGACCAGGTGGAAGGCTCGATTCCTTAAAAAGAGTGTCAACCAAGGAAAGAAAATTCTCATTCTAATGGTCTGCAGAATGACGTAAACGAAAACGAGAGGTTGAGTTGGCTGAAGTGCATTCAGTTGGGAGCCTCATTGCCATTAGACAAAGCTGAAGAATAATAAAATATTAACTAGCCTATTGTTCTCAGAGACCACGCTGTGAGCAGTGTTGATTTTAGGCTGAATAGTTAAAGTGCTTTTCACCACATAACAACAGCAAAAAACAAAAAACAAAAAACAAAAACAAAAACAAAAAAAGGGAAGAGAAACGAAGCTCTCCCTTGCCCTCAAATCACAGGATACTGCTACATTAAATGCTCACTAAAGGAATGCTTCTGTGCTGAAACTAGATTTTAGTATATGTGAAAGATAAACAAGTATGGATAGAATAGAGGACATTTTGCCCGTTAATTTTTTTCCGAGGAAATGCCACTACGGTTCAAAGACAGCTCATAAAACTGTCCTGGTTAGGGAATGAGTAGGAACCGAAGGCGAGAACCACTGCTCTAAGGAACAGGCAAGGGTCTTCAGGATTTGAACTTCAGCTTGCTTCAGACCTGCCTGTCTTCTTAAGTTAAATATGTCCTACCACAATCTTGCTTCTGCTCTTGATGTACCTTGCAAATCCTGTCATTCAGACAAGTCAAAGAGGAATCGGATATCCGTTTATTGAGACTTTACTGAACAGGAGAAGAGCTGTTTTCTCCTTCTTTAACATTGTTTACTTCCCATCCTCATGTTTTGTTCGCTCCTGGGTGACTACCACAGGACTCCAGGGTGGCTGTGTATGCTCTCTGCAATGCAGGGACTTGATCCTATAGTCAGCAAACCTCACTCAGCAACTAAGGAAATGACTTACAGGTAAGAAAGGAAGAGGGTGATGAGCTAGTGGCAAGTGAGTGTCCTATGCCTCCAAATGCCAGATTTGGTAAAGAACCGTTGCGTAGCTTGGCTTACCTGCTGCAAAGACTGCTTTACCTAGAGTGTCTCAGACTCAGTTAGAGATCTTTTGGCCCTGGCCGGGTAGCTCAGTTGGTTAGAACATTGTCCCGATGGGCCAAGGTTGTGGGTTTGATCCCCGGTCGGGGCACATACAAGAATCAACCAATGAATGCATCAATAAGTGGGACAACAAATCAATGTTTCTCTCTCTCTTTCTCTCAAATCAATTAAGAAAATAAACAAACTTCTGCAGTGGGAGAGGTTTCAATGACATGAGTTGATGACTTCTTACTGTTGTTCAATTTGTTATGGTGTTGGCAACAGGTAAAACTGTGGGGTGGGCAAAGTCTCCCACTATTGGTAAGCTTTCTCCACTGTGTCCCCGGCCCCCATAACTCTCTTGCACTCTCTCTCTCTCTCTCCCCCCCCCCCCGCCCCGTCTCTCTCGGTTTACCTCGAGAAGTATGACCTTGACCCAGTCCTTAAATATACTTCTTTTTCAATTTACTTAGGAGCAAAGTTATTCCACAACACATACAACACAGCTGTTGATGAGACGAAGTTACGTGTGAAGGGGCTAATAGAGAGTAGACTGCTTGCAAGGTGCATTCCTCTTGGTTAATCCCAGTACTGAAAGAGGGGATTCAACTGAGTTCTGTAACTCTCCATTAGGAGGCGCCCTTTCGTTCCAAATTCCCTCTGCCGTGCTATTCAAATTCAGCAGGTGGACCTCCAGGGCTTTTGTCCTTTCCCTTAAGTGGCAAGGAAAGGGAGGACCTTCTTTCCAGAGCCCGTGTCCCTTCAGCCCAGAAATCGGGCATATGCCAAGGAGGAGTCTCTTTTCCTTACACCTTTAGCAAATAATAACTTAAGAAAGCTATAGTTTTGAAGTCCATTCTCATGGGACAATAGCGAGGCCCACAGCACTGCAGAAAAACAGGTAATAAAGCACAAGTGCATACGTATCAACTATACTGGAGTGTGGCAAAGGGGGTTCCAGCCGCCTGAGGGGGCAAAGGAATTGGCAGAAGTGGGAATGATTATTTGGGGTGTCAACCTTTTGACGTTTCTGGGCCACACTGGAAGAAAAAGAGTCGTCTTGGGCCACACATTAAACACATTGTGACACACAATCATAAAAAAATCTCATATGTTTTAAGTAAATTTATGACTTTGTGTTGGGCCACCTTCACAGCCATCCTGGGCCACATTACGGCCTGTGGGCTGCAGGTACGACAGCCCTGACATTAAGGTCTATTTTTAGCGCTCAGGTGTTTTACAAATAGTATTTCTCTCTGTAACAGGGGTTAACCAACTGCGGCCCAAAGGCCAAATTCCATGGGCTGACTGTTTTTATAAGTTATGGGAACACAGCCATGCTCATTTGTTTACATTTTGCCTGTGCGCTCTCCCTGTACAAAGGCAGAGGCCAGATGGCCCACGGCATCTAAAATATTTATAATCTGGCCCACAACAGAAAAGGTTTGCTGACTCCTGATCGATAACCATGTGAGACAGGAACTATTCACGTTTTACTGGTGAAGAAACTGAAACTCAGAGAAATTAAGTCACTAGTCAAAGTCGCGGTTCTAGCAAGTTGCACAGCTGGCCTCTGACTCAAAGTCCACCTTCTCCCAAAGCCCCTGCCCTTTCTGCTGCCCCTGCTAACTAGCCTCCCCAGCTTACCAAGCGCCTGCACAGACCTGGTGTTTCACGTTGTGGATCTCATTTACTATAAAGAATCCAAGCTGCTTTGCCTTGTTTTCCAGAATCTGCACAATCTCAGCTCAGCTTGCCTTCCGCGCCTCACGCCTCCTCGTCCCCGCCGGAGCCCGGCTAGTCTCAGCCTGGTGCCTTCACCGTTCCCAAGCACGCCTTTCTCTTCCTCGCTCCATGCCTCCATTCCATGACTCCACGACTTCCAAATAAATAACCACCTTCCTCGCTCTTCATTCAGACCCTGCAGGACTCCTGCTTTGACTCACCCCCAGAAGTGATCTCTCCGCCTCAGGCTCGAGAGCACGTCTTCCTGTTCAATTAGCACTTACCCTGTGCTGCCTGGGATCATCGTTGGGGTACCCACGTTCTGTCTTCCAAAGGGGGATGAACATTTCCTGAAGTGAGGGCTGCGTGCACTCCTCCCGCCACACCCTGGTAGACTGGATCATCCACAGGAGGCCTGTACAAGGGCGGGTGGCGTTCATCTTTGAGCATTCTTCCATAGAAATTAACCCTGTTCACCCTTCCCCGCAGCTCGGCGTCTGATAGCCCAGTCCTGTCCTCTGAATACGGAATGTAAGACGTAATAAAATGAAGGAAACTGAGAAACCTCTATTTTTTAAATCTATGACTACAGTAGTAATTTCCCTTCAGGAGCCTTTCCTGAGACGGTGCAGTGATTAGTTGCAGGAGACCTGGAGTCGGACCTGGGTTTGAAACCTGACTCTGTTACTTACTGGCTCTGTGGCCTGGGGGAATTTACCGGGCCAGTCTAGGCTTCAGCGCCTCACGTTCATAATCGAGAAAGGAGTAATGCCTAAGTAGGATGTTGAGGAGATATATTTAAAGCTCTGAGCACAATCTCTGGTACGCAGGAATTACCAGCCATTATTTTCCCAAAACTTTGTCCCTCAATGGGCACCAAATCTAAACATTTAAAACGGACTGGACCCAGTCCACCTACTGCTACACATTAACCATCCTTCCTGACCATGTCATCAAACAACAGATACCGTGTCCCACTTCCACCTGAGGGGTTACCAAGAAAGTAATGATGAAGACACAGCAATTGTATTTTAACAGAGCTATGGGAAGCAGAAAAACATGTTTCATTTCTTCCCCTTCTCTCCCATGGCATTTACAGCAGACGTGTGGTTTCAAAATGAAGACAGAGTTGAGAAACAGTCCTGTGTCCTGGTCTGCTAATGTAATACCTCAGAGTCATACCTCACTACTCGTTGGCCTCAGAACTTGTCAAACCCTGTCCTTGTCGCATTTTTTTGAGGAAAATATTTTTCAGCACTCGTTGTGCTTGCTGGAACTTGTCCGAGCCACGACGCCACCCTGCAAGCGGAAATGCTTCATCCCTCGCGTGGCACTTGTCGTGCGTTCGGTGTTTGTCGGCTTCCACGCTCGTCAAGAGGTTGGAACGAGTAGACGATGAGTAGTACTGAGGTGCCACTGTAACTCGCTTTCGTAAAATGGTTTCCTCTACCTGCCAGCTCGCTAGGCAGCCTGCATACTTCACATGGAGCATCCCGATCCTCTGTTTTGCTCAGTTGTGACCCCTGGGGTGCAAGTTAGCCCCACCTACCTAGTCCTTTCCTCCCTCCCCTTTCTCAGCTGTCCCTGACACACTTGAATTTTCAGATTTACAAACTCTCAGATGGGAAACTGGATTTGATATAAGCAATATAGAGAAACGGCTGGTATTAACCATGGACATTTAATGCAGCCTGATCCTCTGAACTCTGGCCCACTTTTCTTGGAAACACCTGGTGTTTTCTGGCAATCAGGAGGTTTTATCCCTGGCTTCAGGTTAAAACTGCATTCTTTGTAGCCGTTTGAATTCTTAAAATAGTTACTCCCCGGGATGCTGTGCCTTCAAAACTCTTCATATGATCTTTATCCCTAGAGACCCCAGTCTGGGGGCAAATCCTAGTTTTGATTCCCAGCATCTTTACATGGAGTCAACCCCAGTATCACAACAGATGTAGCTAAGGGCATAATTCCAATTAACCTTCACCTCCCACCTGGCCCTGCACTATACCCTCTTCACCACCTCCCCCGCAAGAAACGTCTTGACATAACTCTTCCATTTATTTTTTATGAATACACATGTTAACTAGTTCCTTTTTCAGTTGACCTTTTGAAGCTGTTAAACTGGTTTCTTTATATCAACAGCCAAAGCAAATGACCCTAAATAAAATCTCACAGGGAAAAAAAAGTGTATTATTTTCTCTGCAGAGTTACAGATGGGCAGACCATATGTTAGGCAGGAGAACATGCTGGTACAATCTAAGCACCTAAGACACACTCATACTGGGACAGAATTTCCCTTTGCATGAGCCTGGATGGAGGTATGCATGTCACGGGCTGGTGGGGGCAATCTCTATAAATAAGTGTTAATGAACCAGGTAACTATTGAAGGGTTCACTGGCGACAGATGAAATGTCTCTGGAAGCGGCCGGAAGAAATAGAAGCTCATAAGGTGAATCCTGGAGTAGGGGGCGGAAACAAAGTTAGTGACATAAGAGAATTAATGTCATTGAAGCCAAAAACTAAGTGCACGTGGAGTATTAGAGGACCAGGGGAGGCTAACTTTGGGGAGCAGGGCCAGGAGGAGGCTTAGACGGTTTGTGGAGGCAGGGAGCCCACAGAGCCCAGACACAAAAATCCAGCCAAGACTGAGCCTCTACGCTGGGAAAACATGGATTCCAGGTCTACTCTGAGTGTGTGCGAGGGCTGCTGAGTAGTTACTGTGAGTTCCACAGAAGAGAAAGGGGAGGGCGACACTTTTCCACGGGTTTGTGAACCTCCCCACTGCACAGGGAACCAAGGACACTCAGTGGAGGATGTGGGGGAGGATACACAGCAACGGGAGAGCCCCTGCCCCAAGAAGCGTCAAGCCCAGGTAGGGAGGCAGAACCAACAATTTGCACCAAACATCTCATGAACCAGTGAAAACAATATAAAATGAAATGTAAGTGTTTTGTGGCGCAGCCTATCAGAACGCTAGGCATTCACAGGGGTGGGAAAATATGATAGTGAAAGGAGCAAAGGATTTAGAGTTAAATAAAAAACAACCATAGAGTAAAAAACTGACCTCAGCCAATGAGTCAGGGTCTCATAGAGCAGAATCCAGACCCTGGATAATTTGGTGTCACTTTAAATTAATATTCTCTAATAGGGAATGGTAAGACAAATTGATGGTTATTTCCATTAATAAAACTAAAATCTCTCTTTATGCTCAAATGAAATATTTGTTATATGCGAAAACTATAACAGAATGTTTTACTTATTTGGAATTGTCTTTTGTTTCACAGCTTTTCCAGAACTCACAACTGGAAAGCATTAGTCACTCACACTCACCATGGGTAGAGATAACTTGCTTGGATACAGTTACACAGTCTTATTCCAAATACATTTTCTAGAAAAAATATTTTGCCTAAATCACTGGAAGGATAGTAAGACCACCAGTGTTATGCAGAGAATGACTTTTACTTTTTAATCTTAGTACTTTATTGCTAAATTTCTTAATAGCAAGAAATATAATCTATAATATGAATATAGCTTTAACTTTCCTTTATTATTTATTTATTGGTTCTCATACCAATAAAACATATACTTCATTTCTAATTTTTGTTCTTCCTTTACTTTTCATTTCCAACCAGATGACTTCATGGCGGGGTGGGGTGGGTATTAAAGGGATTAAAAATTATATTTTTAAAAATCTCTTATTCCCTGTGCCATGTCACACACTGTTTGGTCTCCGAATTCAGTTTCCAGCTTCAGCTCTTCTTGGTATTGAGGCAGGACTCTGTGACACCAAGAAACCCACATCTGTGTATCACGGAAAATCTCAACTAAGACAGATCGGCAGCCCTAGGCGTGTTTTTCCATTTTCGCCCAAGCACACTTCCTTCTCGAATGGGAACAGAACCAGTTTACGTTCATCACTTGTGTCCGGGAGTGTTGCTAGAAACCTGTGTTAAATGGCATGGAATCTCTGATGAATTCCTGGGATGTTTGTCTCTGGGATGAAGCCTGAGGCAGCTGTCCCTGCTTTTCTGACGCTGATTTTGTAACCATGCTCAGATCACTGGAACTCTAAAACGCGATTTCCTCATCAGCATGGGGATATTAGTACCTACAGAGTCTACCCCATAGGGCCACCTGAGGCTCAAATGAGATAATGCATGTAAAAACATTTTGTACATCGGACAACATAGGCCGGAGAAGGGGGAGAATGTTAGATTAGTAAAGAAGTACCCCAGGGAGAATCCCGACTTACAGCCCCACTTGGCTGCTTGTAAAATACTTCTCTGGCACTCACAGTTCAGAATATAGAAGGGAGCGGGGTGTCCTCTAGACAGAGCAATGGCCTGGAAATGCGTGACTCTAGGTTCAGTTTCCAACACCACGCTACATTGAGAGGTATGAATTTGGGTAAATCACTGGACCTCTCCAGTTTCTTCATCTGTAAAATGAGAGGAACACTTGTATATCCTGTAACTATTACAAAAAGTAACGAAGGGAAGCCTCATGAAAATGAAGTTGGGAGGCCACAAAGGGGAGTTTTCACACAGTACCACTGCATGTCAATGACAGGAAGAGTTGTCAGTGACAGACCCCGGCAGACGAAAGGTCAACAGGAAAGAACCATCAGTTACAGTCCCCCCAACAGAAAAGACGGACATTGCATCTCCAACCAGAAATCGGCCACCCCAGCAACTCAGCCAATGAGACACTGCCATCTGCCTGGTCTCCTGCTTCTCTCCAGTGGACTTTCAAAACAACCCCTCCCGACTTCCTCCTTATCTCCATAAAACAATGTGCCTTCCTTCGTAGGGCTTGTCTATGGCTTTTGCTACAGCTTGCTGTCTCAAATCGTAACGCTTTGCTGCTCCCTAATAAGCCCATTTTGCTAATAAAATAATTGACCTTGATTTTTCGGGCCCAGAGGATGGAAACCATGCTTTTAGACTTCCTAAGATATTTAGGATTTACTGAAATATGTACAGTACAGACATAGTTGTCCTCTTGTGTCATACATGAGGCCCGACATTTATAGTAGGTGCTCAGTAAATACATGTTGAGTCTAAGAAAGACACTTCAATCAGTAGTAACTGATTTATGGCGTAATGTCACATTTCAACACAAATTTACTCCTTTCAACTACCATGGTTAAATATGTGACTCCATGTAATTAATAAGAAATACTTTTCTAAGACTTATTATCTCAATGAATCCATGAATCCCAAAACATTCTGATTTTGTTTTGAAGGGGAGAGGCTTTCATGCCTTGAAAGGATGTAATATTTACGCTCAGGATTTTCTGGAATTTAGTGCTACTGCCTTGTCTATGTGATTTCTTCTAGCAGTAAAACGTTAAGATCTAAAATAGCCAAGTTCTACTCCTCCCCGCCCTCCCCCCCCTCATCGGGCCTCACCCTGGCCTCCCGGAGCGGTCGGCCACGAGCGCCGGGTCGTTTCCAGGCCCAGGGGCTTTCTTCGCGCCTAAGGTCCCTTTAACCCCAAATCACCTTCCTCCTGTCCTCTGTCACCTGGCCAGCTCCTGCTCCTCCTTCTGGGCTCAGTTTGAAAATGTTTATCATGTTTTCTAAGACTGGGTTAGGTGCCAGGAATACCCTGAATATTTTTCCGATGCGACATGTCTGCATCGTGTCATTTATCGCCAGATTGTCATTAGACTGCTGCGGTGAAGGGCGCGAGGGCACAGACACTGGGGCTGTGCTCCTGGGGCTCCGACTCCACCAGCAGGGCTGCCTCCTGCAGCCTGCCTCGCAGGGGTGTTGAGTCTTAAATGACAAAGGGGCCACATACGGAAGCATAGAGAACAAGCCTGGGCATATAGTGTTATGTCATGTCTGCCGATTCTGATGTTAAATACCTCTTTGGCCAACTGGTGCCCATCAGCTCCTTGAGAGCAGGGACCACGTTTAATTCACCACTCTACCCTATGTTCTGTAAATGTTGATTGAATAAGTGGATTTATCTTTCCTGCTTCATTGAAGCTATGTTGGGGGACCCTCTGGCTTGATTGGAGGCGACAGACCTAGTGAGGAAGCCACAATACTCAAAAGAGAAAAACTGTGAGTAGGTGGGGGGCGTTAGCCACCTCTGCTGGATGCTAAAGCAATCTCATTCAGAATAGGTTTCAATTTTGGTCAACACCGCAGAACAGCTGTGACGTGAGGAATCACAGGGAAATCAGAGGACCGGTGGAAATGGTAACTGATGCTGCCTGAGAGTGACCGCAGTCAAAGGAAACCAAGCAGCTTAACTCCCCTCCGTCATTCAACCAGTAAGGACCGAGTCATTTTCTTTTCCGCCTGTCTACCAGCATAGATACTTTCTTTCCCAGCCTGTGTCTCTCTACCCCAGTGCCATGTCCACTGGGCACACTCCGTGGCCTAGCTCACAGTGTCATTCAGGACCTGGGCCCAGGCCCACTTCCCTAGCCTCAATCACTGTCATTCGGAGCAACCATCCTGCCCCACCCCTCCCCCACAGCATCTCAGGTCGCTGCTCTCACCTGACGCGCTCAGCTCCAATTCTTCGAGACTCAGCTCTGGTGTCGCCGCTGGGAAAGCAATCTCTGACACTCCCAGTTTCTTCTGTGCTCTGACGGCTTGCCGTGCAGACTCAGTCACAGTGTTACCTCTGCACGCGGTTATTACCCTTTTGCCAGATGGGGATCAGGCTCTGCGTCTTCCATTTAGGTGTCCCTAGCACCAAGCGCTGTGCCCAGCAGAGAGCAGGCACACACTGACACAGCAAGTGTCCAATGATGTAATGAATGGGTGGATGGATGAAGGGAAGGATGGAGGAAGGAATGGATGCAAGGACTTCCTGGCTCTCCCCTTCACACTCTGAATGTTCTTGTTCTTTCTTCTTGCCTCGTGGGTTTATATTCAGCCTCCGAGGCCTCCTTCTGAACAGTCCGGGGGTAAATGTAGCCTCTCAAAGTTTTATTTTATTTGTGAAATAGAGATTACTTGTGAGTATTAAATAAATAGATGGTTCCTGGTTTATCGTAACTTCCATGTAGATGTTCATCTGCGAACAACAGTTTTGTATCTTCATGTTGAATGTTTATACATCTGATTTCTCCCCTTGCTGGACCGGCACAGATTTCCAAGTCGAAGAGGAGCAGTGACACTGGGCACCCGTATCCTGTTTCTAATCTCAGAGAGAGGACATCTGAAGTTTCTCCATTAATCAGGTACCGATTTATTTCAAAAGCTTGTGTGGTACCTGTCGTTGAGCCGGCTCCAACTCCTGGCGATCCTGTGACTGAGTGATGTCTACAATGTCCTGTAGACTCATGCCCATGGTTTCCTTTGTGGAGTCGATCCATCTGGTATTTAGTTTCCTCTTTCAGTGAACTAAATATTTTTCGGGACTGTGGAGCACAGAGTTGAGTGAAATGTATACCTTGGCTTATATTATGTACTTTTTCCTATGATTCATAAATATTTCCCCCCTTCCTCTCATCCTCATGCGATAAGAAGTTCCAGGTTACACGAAGCCCAGCAAGGAAACAAAGTCTTGTGCTCATGCTAGGGGTATCAATTGTAGGAGGCAGACGATTGAGAGCCAGTACTCAGCTAATCCCAATGGAAAATCCTTCGCCTCCCTCTGCTGCCTTTGATCAGATGAGAAACACTCTCACTTTCCCCTTCCCCAAATTCTCCTCTAGGGATGATGACATTCAATACCTGAATACATTATACTTGAATGAAATTGCTAATGGAAAAAAATAAAATGGAGTAAGCATTGCTAAGAGCCGCATCACACAGGATGGGGAGGCTACTAGAGGAGGTGCCTCTGCACATCTTGTGTCTCAGTTCTCAGAACTGCTGTTAAATTGCTAACTTGTTGCTCAACTCAGGATGCTGAGCCGTAATCATCCTGGGACAGCAGCCATGTGGACGCCCGTGGCCTTCCTTGTAGTTTTCACCTCCCTCCTTCGCATGTTGTAACTAACCAATGCCTGTTAACCCGGCGAGCTATCCCGATGTGCATGAAAGTATACCATTGTGGTTTTCACCTTTATGAACCCTGCCTTTCTTTGTTCTCTCCCAGAGCCCAGTTTGGGTTGCTACCTGAATCAGTGTCTCTCGGATTACAATCCTTTGCTCAGATAAATGCTTTTTATCCTTTATTACAGCCTTTTCTCTGGTTAACATGACATTATACTTTAATAGAAATTTTACTTTTTAAAAAGTGTATCCAAGGGGAGTGTAGCCAAGTGTATCCAAGTGTACCACAAGGTAGCAGGATGCTCCTCTCACCTGCTTAAAAGTATTTCTTTATTAAATGTATTCAGCAGCCATCTTTTGAATTCCTGCTATAAAAGCTGAGCACTGTGCTAAACTCTTGGGATAAAACTATGAATAAAACAGACACAGAGCCCCGCTCTGGGGAAGTTTCCATGCTAGTTGCAGAAGAGAAACAAAACACAGGAAAACAAAGTATAAAATGTTTCAAATATGAAGAAAACAAAGAGGGGCAGAGGAGGAGAAGAGGCTAGCACCCCCTCTTCTTTAGATAGAGCGGCCAGAGAAGGTCTCTCTAAGAGAAGTGACAAAGGAGCTACTCTGTAAGAGGTTGGGGCTGAAGTTGGAGCGTCTCTTCCTCTAGGCGGAAGAGGAGGGAAGTCACTGACGTGGGAATACAAGTTTTGGGACTTAAGAAGTCAACTGCCACCAGAAAACAAAAAATAAAAGACAAAAAAACCTAGCTTCACCTTACTTCAGTGATTTTCAAGCTTTTTCATCACGTGGCACATATAAATTAATTGATAAATTCTGCGGCACACCAAAAAAGTACTATATATTTTGTTGATCTCATTAAAAAAAATAGGTATAATTTTGATTCCTTCACACCGTATGGCTATTGTTGTGTTGGCTGTTGTCACTGGTTTATTTGACAATCTAAGGGAAAAGAGGTCAGTGCCCCTGACTAAATATTCAGGTGTTGCATGTTTTAAAAATTCTCGTGGCTCACCGGTTGCAAATTGCTGCCTTACTTATTAATAAATGAAACAAGCTACATGGTAACTTTAAGGGTTGAAAAAAAATTTTAAGCAAAAGAGCCAATACAAGGGTAAAAGACATGGCTGAATTCTTCCGAAGGTCAGGCACAGACCCATCAAGCTGTTCAGTATTATTTCAGTCCCAGAAGGTGGTCAGTTTGTCGCCCACAATCATAACCAGCCTGGACAATGGAAGTAGAGGGCTGGCGCTGAAACAATAAGGAGCCCTTGGAGAAAAAGAACTCTTCACTCATAGCTGTTGTCCGGTTGGGCCTACCTCTCTCGTGTTCTCCTTGCTTTCTTTCTTCAGTCTCTTCCCCAGGAGAAACACCGCAAAACATACAAAATCTCTGAGTTTAGCTGGAACTACTTCTGTGGAAATAGGCAGGAATCCAACTCAAGCAAACCAATCGAGAAACAAAATTATGGTCGTGATGGGAGATTTGATTGTTCACATAGTTGAAAAGTAAAGGGATAGATCAGGTGTGGCTGAATCGAGGACTCCATATAAACTCTCCTTTTTGGGCTTCTTCTCTCTGCTCTTCTTTTCTCCGTTTTAACTCCACATTTAGTCTACACCACCAGCATCTTCAGACGTATGTTGTCTTTGCAAAGAACAACTGCAACAGAGAAAGAGAGCTTCTGTGTAGAGTGCCCGCCCCCTGAACAGATCAGTGGTCTGGGCTTCGGTGCAGTGCTGACTTGGGGAGGCCTGGGTTACAGATCTAGCGCTAGAGCTGGAGGAGGAAGAGGTGGGAGGAGAGGGAAAGGTGGCAGCCCTCTCCAGACAAGACTGAAGTTGGGGGAGTTCCTCTGAAGCTAAATTAGGTGTTGTTTGAAGAAGTGGGAATACTTGCTGAGCCATTAAATAAATAACAACCTTGAACTGCAGTTCGCCCACTTCCATACGCATAGTTTTAAAAATGCCCCCACTTAAAAGCATCCAATAATTCTACACATGCGTGGAAATGCATTCACCCATACTCCAAAGAACCTTACTTTGGGTCTAGCTCCTAGTCCAGGACTTTAAAGGATTTTCACTCTCCCTTTCTGACAGTGAATGGCTAAGCTACAAATCTGATCACTCCCCACACAGGCAGAGAACAAACTGCGAGGGAAATAAGGGTAACTCCTACTTGACAGCAAAGGAAAGGGTAAGTTATAAGCAGGGAGGCTGTCCCATGGGATGTGTTCAATTCTGCTAATTAAAAATAACAAGAATTGGTACGTGCCCCTTGGAGAATTGAGTTCTCTGGCCAATTTAGCTATTTCCACTTTAACTCACAAGACAAAGATTCTTATTGACTATTTTCCTACGTGACCACAACTGCATGGGGAATTGGGGAGGGTTCCCCTCTGGGGACCGAAGTGCTGGGTTCACCCACTTGCTATTGTAGTTCAAATGTGTGAGGTTCATTTGCACTCTACAACCTTGGCCAGGGGTTTTCTGTCTTGTAAGGAAAGGCCTTAGGGATGTCATCTTGACCTCCGCCTGGGACAATTTGAAACAATTATCTGGGAGTGAGGAGGAGTAATGGATTGGCCTCTTGATGCAAAGCTGTGTCCTGGCAAACAGCTCTTTCAATTAGGGTGACCTGTTTTAGAGCCGTCAATCAGGCGTAATTATTAATAACACCCCTAGTCACTCAAAACTGTCCCATGTTGGATGATAAATTATGTGGCCACCCTACTTAAAATGGGGTTAATTCTTCCATCCCTCAGGCAGGGAAGGCATGGCAGGAGGGACGATGTGGGCCCTGGAGACAGTCTTTCCATTATCAGTGTTTCTCCCACGTTCCTTTGCTGTCACTCTGCAAAGGGCAGAGAATTTCATTTTTCCAACCTGGCATGGTTCGGTATATCTGACTCTTGACCATTTGGATTTGTTGGCTACAGGTAGAAAGAATACGTTTGAGCCAGGCTGTCATGTCTTCCTCCTCTCTTCTACCTAAGCCTGTTTCAACATCTGCAGCTCTCTTTCTTGAGAGCATTTATGAAAACTACGAGAAGCCTAGACCTTCCGAAATCCTGACATTCATCAATCGAGGTTTCTAAAATGCCATCCTTGAAATGCTGGGGTCTGAGACTCCTTTCCTTCTCACCCTTCCTTAACTTAGGAACTGCACAGTTATGGATCTGCACTGCAATGGCAAGTGGCAGCGTACAGAACTCTTTGGGAAGCAAGAGATAGAATTCGAAATAGCTTAAGTCCAAAGGGAATGTTTTTGGCTCAAGCAACTAAAAGCCTGGTGGTATTCAGCTTTAGGCATGATCAAACAGTATCATAAGGATTTGTTTGCGTGTACTCTCTCTCTCTCTCTCACACACACACACACACTTTTCCTCAGCTCTGCTTTCTCTAGTAGCTTATCCTTTGTACAGCAATGGAATAGCTTCATTGACAGGTGTTGATTATGTACCCACCACTGAAAGGGAGGTAGAGATAGGCTCTAGCCCTCTCTAAACCACAAAGACTACGGGAGGGAAGGGGGTTGTTTCCCCAAAGATATTGTTACCAATAAAGGGGAGATGGATGCTTCCTAAAGTGAGAAAAACAATAGATGTCCACTTTATACTTGCCAGCTTAAACAGTAGAAGCAAATCTAGCCAGGTCAATTCCCCTTCTGTTTTCCTTTATCCATTCCACCCCCCCACCCCCGCTGCAAAGCATTTTGTACAGTTCCATACTCATTTTTAGTAAAACTAATTTTACATTAGAATAGCTTTTGAATGCGAATGTGAGAAAATAGATTAGAAGAAGGATATAAGAGCTTAATTACAGGAGATTATTCTTCCAAATATTAAAATTAGAATGCTATAGTAATTTAAGCACTACTCCATGAAATATAGGAATATTAATGGAACATATCTTTTTTAAATCCTGGAATATAAGTGTATATAAAATTGAATTTATTATTTTTTCAATTATTAACCCCCCTTTGAAAAGGTGAGGATGAGAATAGTTATCTATTTTAGCTCAAAATGAAGAAAAAAGACGGTAAAATACTTGCTTGATTTAAAAATACAATAAAACCCAAACCCACAGGCTCACAAATTTAGACTTTCCTGAAGTTGCTGTGTGCATTTGGAATCTGTTGGAAAAGGCTCTGTCCTCCGACCCTGGTGGAGCCCTCCTTGCCTCCTCTCAAATGTTTTTCTATTACCTTCCCCTGGGGACATGAAAGGTGGGGGAGGGTGCATGAGGAGGAAGAAAGGAATTCGTTTCTGTCTGGTCTCAGACTGGCTATCTCAGCTGGGAATGTGCAGTTTGTTAATTTCAATCTCAACATCTTCAACAACGATTAGTAGCAGGAATTAGTTAATTCAGCAAGTATTTGTTGAATGCCTGATCTCTTATCCTTTCTCTCTCCTCTGTCTTCCCCCTCTGTCACTCTCCTAGCCCTTTCCCATAGGCATTTAAACATCCCCAAGAAGCTCTTATCTTAAAAACCAAACAAGTAAGAACCACACAGAAAACTCTCCCTCAGAGCTACCTTCCTTCCTTCCCAGCTACCACCCCTTCACAACCAAATGTTACAGTAGGTTCCCTCTACATAAAAGGTGTATTTTCTCACCTCCTGGCTCCTCCTCTGGCCACTCCCACCCCACTCCTGCTGTCGCTGGAACAAGAGAGCTTATGGAAAGAGCATCAATTACTGGGAACACAAACCTGTACATGTGCCTTTGTTAAAGCACTTAAAATACTGTGTAGTGATTGTGTGATGTCATGTGGAATGTGAACTTCCTGAGGGCAACGCATGGCTCATAGTTAACTCCATGCGATCTTATTGTCGCCTGCGTTTTCATGTGTCTACCGCCGGCAGCCCAGGCATGGTGACTAGAATGGACTAAGTGGGAAATAAATCATCGTTGACACAACTAATTGACCTGGATTGGTGACAAAAGAGAAGGGACAGGTTTGGTGCAGATGAACATAAGGAGAGAAATTCTCTTATCCTGAGCTGACGTTAGAAATGGATAGGGTACCGCATTAGAAGCAGAGCAGAAAGTGCCTTCAGGGAGGGCACAGGAGACAATGCTAAAAGCTGCATGCAAAGTGTATCATCTTTTCAAATTGAACACTACAAGAGGCTGCTGGATTTGCCATCCATCATCAATTTTTTTTTTTTTTTGAGGGTTGGAGGGCAGTTTCCCTAGAATGTTGCTAGGCTGCCAACTTTTAAGGAGCAGTAGTTAGAAGGGAAACTGCAAGGATCACAGCACAATTAATCCAGGTGGACAGTCAACAGTGACATGCAACAGGAACTTTGGGGAGGTGGGTGCTCACATCTAAGACATGCTTCTCATCAATTCTGTGCCCTAAATGAATCCACCCCATCTTCTCCCTGTGGTTAAGGATCTCCGGAGAAAGAGAACTACAGCAGAAAAGTGGATAAACTTTTGTTCAGTGTATACTAAATCCCTCACTCCAATGTTCTCTCATTCGTGTGCACTTGAAATGGGAGAGGCCAAGTGGGTATGACAGGTATTTATGACCTCCTATCTCTTCAGCCACATTTTAGAGGACCCTGGAACCTCCTTTCCCAGCTCCCTGTGACACAGCTTTTAGTCCTTTAGCCTCCATGTGGTCCTTTCTTGATTTTCCCACGAGGGGCCTGGGTATGTAGTTCCATAATTAGACAGGAATTTGTGGAGGATGTTATAGACTCTTGATAGGCTAGAAGTGGCGTTCCTTTCTTGTAGCCAAAGTCTTCCTTCCCTAACCAACCTCCCCCGACCCCTGCCCGCTCCCGGTACACGCGCATACAGTGGCCGTCAAGTCTGTGTTGTAGGACCCAGGAAACCGAATCTTGAAGGTGAATAAGGTAAGCAGGTAAGGTAAGCAGAAAGTCCAGCACACGGGTTTTTTTTTTTTTTTACGTGTCTTATTGTTAATTCATGTAATTTGTTTTCAATCTCTTAATTTAATTACTTTTCTTGAAAAGATGCCTGGGACAAAGCCAACATCGGAGGGAGGAATGTCACCAGGTCAGGATCTGGAAACAATCAGCCCTTATGGTTTTAAGGATAAAGTGCCAAGATCTTCAGGAACCTGAATTCCTAGTGAGCGGTCAAGTTCTTTAATCCGCCCCCGGCAGGATTCCGGCAGTTAAAAAAAAAAGAAAAGGAACAAGAAAAAGAAAATCTATTTTAAAAAACAAGTCAACCCACAGTGAACCCACCCCAAACTTCTTCTTTCCAAAGAAAAGGCCGTTCCACCGCGGGGTCTTCCCGCACACAGCGACAGCTCAGCCTGTGCGCGGAACTCGAGCGCGGGCGTGGCAACCGCATCCCCGGGAGCAGCGGGGCCGGGCCCAGGGTGCGACTCCCCGGCTGTTCACGTCCCTGGAGCGCTTGGGGACGCGGGGACCACCTCTCCTCCAGTCCCGGTGTCCCTGTCTGGTACCAGCTGTCGTGGTGGCAGGAAGTCCCTGGGAACTACAAATCGAGGCATGCTGGGAACATTCCCCTGCTCCTCCCAGGAAATGTCCTTTGTCCAGCCCTACAGGAAGCCCCAGTGAGGAGTCAGCCGGGCGGGCAGCCAGTCTGCAAGCGAGCCAGCGGCCGCTGCAGCTGCCACCGCCGCAGCACAAGGGCAGCCGCGCCGCGGGGCCCGGGCCGGGCGCTCGGTGCCCTCGCTCCTGGCCGCCCCGCTGCCGCGCAGGTAGGAGCGTGCCTGCGGCTGGGATCCCCGGTCGTCGGGAGATGGGGCTAATCCGGACCCGATACGACAGCTGCAGGGATGGGTGTGCTCCCAGAGTGGGTGGCGGACCAGCTGGGTGAAGTTGTGCCTCGGAGACTGGACCGCTGTCGGCTCCCCCGGGGCGCAGGGGTGCTCTCGTGGCCCCCAAGCCCGGGCTGAGCTTCCGCGGTGATCAGTGGCCAGGGGCGGGGAGGAGCAGGCTGAGATTCGAGGGAGGGGGCAGCGCTATGAGAGGGAGTCGGACCGTCCCGCCGACCACCGAAGGGGGCATCCGAGACCCTCGCAACAACGAAGCCCAGGGAGGAGCTTGGAAGGCGACGAGAAGGTGAAGGAAGGGCTTTGTGTGCAGCTGCCGACCGGGACCGACTGCGCTCCCAGCGCTTCGTCTGTCCGCGCCCCCGGCCCCACTCGGGGCTGAAGGGGCGGGGTGGTGGGGGCCGCCGAGGAGGGGCAGCGCGTCCTCCTGGGTCCTTGTGCAATGTGTTCTCCCTTTTCCCCTCCGCTCCATTCTAGCCCGACTTAGATAAGCGGTTTGGGCTGCCATCAGACTGGCAAATGGCACAGTAAGGATGGGGTGGGGGGAAAGATGGGCAATAGCTCGCCACCCGGAGGGGTGGCCGTTCAGTCATCCCAGAACCAGAGGACCCTTCCTGCCGGTGGGCGGGTCGTGGGGCGAAGCCGATGCCTTCACCCATGGAGAATGCCGAAGCTCAGGACTGAGCGCGGAGGCGTGGGGCGAAGCGCGCGTTGGGAGGACAGGGCGATAACAGGCTGAGCCGGGAGCAGCGGCCGCAGGGCGCGGAGTGCGCCTTATGGCCAGGGTACGTTATGACCAGGATTCAGAATCCAATTACCACTCCCTCTGGGACTCTCCACACAGGATTTTACTAACTACCCCGGTCCCACCTCCCTTAGTGAATCACCCCACCCCTTGCTACACTAGCTCTAAGCCGGACTCGATTTCATGATGTAGCCGAGCCCTTACAGCGGGCCTATTTGTTCTTTACCTGTAAGGGCGGCACGAATACTTTGCATTCCCTATGGCGTTATCCTCCTCCGGTGGGACCGGAGTGTGGTAAAGGCTGTTGGATAATGGCTAGCAAGTTAATAGCCTCTGAGGAGCTGTGATGGATGAGTGGGCAGCTGTGAACAGGTCCAAGTGTTCCCGCTGTAACTCCACTCGCTTGCCTAAGGGGCCTCCGTTTCTCCTTTCTTCGTTCCCCTGTGTTTTTTACTGCTCCGCGGAAGTGTTTATTTACCTCGGTCGCTTAACAAGCCATCATATGGGTATTTTATTGTGGAATATATTTTAAGAGCCAAATGTACCTTCAATAATGCCATTTCGGTGGGAACACAGGAGTACCCAAGGCTCATGGTAAGGATGGCAGGGCGCAGACCTCTGAACCCTGTGTCAATGGCTTGTAAGGGCAAAAGACATTTTTCACGAGCTTCTCTAGGAGAGATGAAGCATCTGAAGTGAGATAAGAGTGGGGTGGGGAAAACGGAACAAGGGCATGAGGATTGTGAAATAAAGTGGAAAGGCTCTGAATTCAGGACATGATACCTAGTTGGAATATACTGGCATGCTCGTGCTGTGTGTGTGTGTGTGTGTGTGTGTGTGTGCGCGCGCGCGCGCGCGCGCTGCAGGTATAGGTGATTGTTGGGGAAAATTGGATGTCAGAAGTTTGGTTGGGCCCCAAAGAGAAGTGGGCACCAGAGTGTACCAAACTCATAAATGGGAAGTCAGGCTACCCGGAACGTTACAGAAAGGAAAACATAGATGGCCTTCAAAACCGACTGGGATTAAAGAGGTGAATGAAAACAAATTGCACAGAAAAAACAGTTGCTACAGCTGAATTGGAGTGGTGAGGCGACCTCACTGAAGGCTGTGTGACTCGGGCTGATGGCCTTGCATCACATGTCCTCCCTTCCCCCCAAAGGTCTTTGGGCTTCCTTAGAATGTACATGTTTGCTTAACTTCTAGTGTCCTCTTAAGGGAAGGAGAAAGGGTAAAAGCTGGTTAAAGGTGGTAAGACAAGAAAGGTACTACCTGCGAATGTAGGGTGGAGGAAGAAAGCTGCAGTGAAATAAGAGGTCTGGAGCCTGAACACACGTTAATGCCATTTTCCTTGCAGCTAAGATCCTACCCCGCCCCCAGCCTTTCTCAGCACACGCTCGGAATTGTTAAATGTAATCAACAAAGGTAACTCCTGTGGTTGGCATTCACAACTCTTCACAATTCAGTGCTCACCTACCTCTATCCTCTATTGGCCCCTGGCCACCCCATATTACCTGTCCATTCTTGTAGCAGACAACTTCTCATTCCCAGATGTGACAGACATTCTTCCACCTGTGTGTCATCTTCAGGTTGAATGCCTTGTGTGTTGGGCATCCCTGCAGTGTTTCTGATTACTTTCTCCAAATCCAAGCCCAGCTGATGGAGCACCTTTGCAGGAGTCTTCCAAGACCTCCCGGTCTGAATTACTGTCATCCTCATAGCACTTGTATCCTCTGGATGACACACATCTTTGGGTTGCCTTGTGATAGTATTTATTTTTCTCCCCCTCAAACTGTAAACCCCACAAGGGCAATGACTTTCTCTACCATGAGCTTTATCCCTAGCAGGTACACAAAGGATGTTTACTTGGAAAACATGATTAAATGAAGGAATGAGAAAAAAACTGAAGGAATGCATACATTTTAATTGATTTCTTTCCTTTTCTGTAAAGTCTTTCTTGTAGACCCGTGAGGATTTATTGCAGTTTTGTATCTAAAGCATGTAGTACATGACAGACTGGAGACTTTCCTTTTGCTTCTGGGTGTAGAGACCTTGAAAAGGTCTCTCAAGGTGCCTGATACAAAGACATTGATTAAACGTTTTTTGAAGAAGTTCTTGGCCAGCCTAAAATTTCAAACGCCGTAGGCGGGGTATGAAATGGACTAACCCCAAGTGGATAATCAAAGACTTTTGTCATGCTCTCGGACCAAAGAAGTGACACCTGTCAGTTGTGAAGATGTGACATGCTTTCTAGAAAGCAACACTACAATGGCCATCCTGCTATTTGGAACAGAGCCACTGGCATCCACTAGGTCACTTTGATTCTTACTGTCCAAGCAGCCTGCCAAGATTAAAATGTAGCATGTAGAAATGCAAGACAGATGAAGACTCTAAATTTTACCCCAAGGCATCGCAATTTTGTCACCCCTCCAACTGGGCAATTTTTCTGCTTCCTTTTCATGTGATGACAACAGCTACTATTTCTTGAACGACTATTGAATTAGACGATTTACATGCATTGCCTCAACCTGGCAATTACAAACCATTATCTGCATTCTCAAAATGGAACCGGGGCTCAGGAAGAAGTTAAGAAACTTGTTTGAAGCCCCAGATTTTGAACTGAAGGTTGCAGTTTGGGACTGTTGACTCCCATGCCTGTTCAGAATGGGCGTATCTATGCTTTCCTTGGGAGAAAACTGCCAGATCCCTTGTCCTTCTTCCTGAGGTCCTCCATTGTCCAGATTTCCTACCAGGAATGTTGCTGGCCCTCTGAGTTCATCTTAGTGGATCTCACTCTGAGAGGAATTTGTTTTTCATAAATTTGTTATTTTTATGCCCTTAAACTCCAGTGACCATCAGTTGGAAAGATCAGGTTCAGAATCCCTAATAAGATCTTTGAGCACTAAACTCTTTGCCTGGAATTCTTTTCCATATTCTCCCAGGCTATCTGAATTCTTTCTGTTTCTCCCTCCAGACCAAGTCCTAGCCTTTCGAGGTCACCTTTCTTTTCTTTTTTCTTTTTTTTTAAAGATTTTATTTATTTTTAGAGAGAGGGGAAGGGACAGGGAAAGAGAGGAAGAGAAACATCAATGTGTGGTTGCTGCTCATGCGCCCCCTAGTGGGGACCGGGCTGGCAATCCAGGCATGTGCCCTGACTGGGAATCGAACCAGTGACCACTTGGTTCACAGGCTGGCACTCAATCCACTGAGGCACACCAGCCAGGGCTAGGTTGCCTTTCTCGACACTCCATGCCACACTTGGCCCGTCCCCTAATCTTCAGGGGAGATCTGCATTATGTCAAATACATGGGCTGTGAAAGTCAACTTGAATACACCCCCACATGGTGCTGGAATATTTGCACATCCCCTGCACATGGCAGGAACTCTGTGTCCGGAACACAACTCGACATATGGTGGGGTTTCAGGAACTGAGAGCTGATGATGAATTGGGTTCATAACTAAACCCAATAACTAAACCCAATAACTAAAAATGCAGAAATTGAGGCATGAAGCATTATTTGCACCTTGACAGTTTGCAGGAGAGGGATCAGAGGGGTCATTTGCTTAGTTAATTTTCATCCTTTCCCCGTGACTGCTGGGAGAGGTAAGCACCTGGAAATGTGCCCGGGCGCATCTGTGTGTGTGGAGGTTCACAGGCTGGGCACAGGTCGGCACTAGGTGATTACGGTGTTTCTTTGATGTTGGGGAGCAGGAGTGGGTTCATTGCTTTAGTCTCTTCCCTCTTGCTGTCATGCCCACCTGCTACCTTATCATCCTGAGGGCTTCCCTGCCTCTGCAGATATGAAAAAAATAAAAGGAAAGAAAAAGGGAAGGCTGGAGTGAGGAAGACACATAATTCATTCTGGTGATCCTCCATCCCACCCCAGCGTGGCACGATTTGCCTCGGGTGTGGATTTGGGCTTCACTGATTCCTGTCTTCTTGGGGCTGGTGAAAAGAGCAGCAGCCTCTCCTCTTTGGGTAGAAAGGCCCTTTTGCTCATCACAAGATGGAACCGACCTCCTGAGGCTGATTATGCCTTCTTTCCTCCTGGCCTCAAGGCCTCACTTTAGAAGGCTCTGTGTATACGTACCGTTTGCCATGGGTTGTCATCAAGCACTTCAGCCATTTTAAAGGAGTGTTGGACAGTTCTTGGGATCCCTACATTTGTTCAGCAAGTCATGCACAGTGCTTCCGCAGGCTAGCAAGCTGTTCTGTGTATGGGAGGGCCACGTGCAATTCTGCAAGTTGCCCTTCCTACAGAGGGTAAAGGCTGAGTCCATGCTGGTGGCGGCTCTAATTTGCTAATCTGTGCACTTAAGGGAAAGGGGACCACTTCTCTGCAGGGGGTCATTTTAGATTGATATTGCCTTCTGTGGACTTTATCAGGATCTTGCCATAAGGTAGAAAACTGGAACCCTTTCTTCTGGCTTTTATTAAGAAATGCGCGCTTTGGTGCCAAGGTCTCAGTGCTACACATACTCAGGTGGTTGGCTCTCTGACGCTTGGTGACACTTAGGCAGGGCACCTCAGAAAGGACACATTTCCCATTGTTGACCCCCCCACTCCTGTCCCACTTAGGAACCTTCAGGAATTTCAAAGAGTCAACTTTTTTCCCTTTTTTTTTTGTTTTGGTTTCTTTTTAAATAATCCCTCAGGCAGGCATTGACAACGATTTCTGGTAGCAGTAGGTGTCTTTGAAAGCAATGAATTTTTAAGATTATATCATTAGAAAGTAACCTTCCCAAGGTAGAACCCAGAACAATAGCTAGGTGTCACATGGTAAGTGTTCTGTAAATGTTTGCGGAGTGAATGAATGTGTTATATTTTAAAGTATTTCATTTTGATTCCCTCCTAATGTGATGGCACTGACAATTTTTTACAATGCACAGTGCATTGTAAAAGGGCAAAGGGTGTATGCTCATGTGTTACACAAACTGAGGAAATTATATACGGAATTTAAATATATTTAAATAGGCTGTTTTTTATCCTCACCTGAGGATGCTCATTGATTTTAGAGAGAGGAGAACGGAGGGAAAGAGAGGGAGAGAAACATTGATAAGTTGACTCTTGCCTGTGCCCCAACTGGGGCACTGAACCCGAAACCCAGGCATGTGCCCTGACCAGGTGTTGAACCTGTGACATTTCGGTTTGTGGGACGATGCTCCAACCAACTGAGCCACACCAGCCAGGCTAAATAAACTTCATTTTTAGAGCCGTTTTAGATTCATAGCAATATTGAGCAGCAAGTAGAGTCCCAGTATGGTCCCCACCCCCACATATGCATAACCTCCCCCACTATCAACAACCTCCCCCACTATCAACAACCTTCACCCGAGTGGTATGTTTGTTCAAATCAATGAACTTCCATTGATGTGTCATTATCACCCAAATTCGTAGTTCAATCTAGCGTTCACTACTGGTTGTGTACATTCTGTGAGTTATACAAATGTATAATGACACGTGTCCACCATTGCGGCATCAAATGGAATAGTTGCACTGCCCTAAAAGTCCTCTGCTTGGCCTATTCACCCCTCTCCCCTCCAACCCCTGCAACCACTGATTTTTTTTTTTTAACCATCTGCATAGTTTTACTTTTTCCAGAATGTGATATAGTTGGAATCATACAGTACATAGCCTTTTCAGGTTGGCTTATTTCACTTTGTAAAATATATTAAATTTCCAACCTGTCTTTTCATGGCTTGGTAGCTCATTTCGTATTAGCTCTGAATAATGTTCTATTGTCTAGGCGTACCACGGTTTGTCAGTTCTTCTGTGAAGGGGCATCTTGGTTGCTTCCAGGTTTTGGCGAGTATGAAGCTGCTATAAAGGTCCATGTGCAGGCTTTTGTGGGGTGGACATAAGCTTTCAATATTTGTGTAAATACCAAGGAGTGAGATTGATGGATTGTATGGTAAGAGTGTGCTTACATTTGTAAGAAACTGCCAAGCTGTCATCTAAAATTCCTGTTGCCCCACGTCTTCACCAGCATTTGGTGTTGTCAGGGTTTTGGATTTTTGCTGTTCTAATAGCTGTGTGCTATCTCGTTGTTTGGATTTGCAGTTCCCTAATGATACACGATGATGAACATCTCTTCATATACTTATTTGCCATCTATATATCTTTATTTTTAGTTTGAAATGATTTTTAATTTTTTCCCACCTATAGATCTTTGGTGAGGTATCTGTTTCACTCTTTTGCCCATTTTTAATTTACGTTGTTCATTTCTTACTGTTAAGTTTTAAGAGCTCTTTGTGTATTTTGGATAGCAGCCCTTTATTAGTTAAGTCTTTTGCAAATATTTTCTCCCAGCCTGTGGCTTGTCCCCTCATTCTCTTGAGATATTAATATTTTTACATATGTAAACTTTACCTATATTTTTCTTTGGGAGGAGTGTACATGTGCCAGATCTATTTTGATATAAGACCAGTTTACTCCCAAAATGAGAAACCAAAGTGTGATGTAAACTGGAAGAAATATTCCCCAACCTTTAAAAAAATCATAAAGTAAATGCCAATTGAATCTACCCAGACTGTGACTACACCCGGAACTAGCTTGGGTGCAGTCACTCTACCGAATGTTTCTGCCCCCCACCCCCCACCCCCCAAAACAGGTGCTCTTGTGCGTATTGATAGAATTGGTGGTTTGGAAAATATTCTGGTCCCCTACTTCCTATATGTCATACATCCTTTGTACAAATTTCTTTAAGAGCCTACGTTTATCTCACAGCTTAATTCTGGACTCAGAAAAAGGGTTTCTAGGCCGATGATTGTAAGGTGAGAAGAGAAAGTAAGAAATGCCTGACTTCCCTTTCGTAGTAAGAAGAACAAAACAAACCCCCAAACGCTTGAAAACTGAGAATAAACTTCTGCCTGAATGGACATTTTTACTGTTCAATAGAATTTTTTCTTATTTTCAGCAGTGCTCCCTGTTGCACCTCCCTCCTCCTCTGCCCCTCCAAGCAACCTTTTATTTAGTCCCACTACTTCGTAAAGGGTGAGAGCTGGTCCTTTTTTCACTCATTACTTAATTTCCGTTAGTTGTAGTCTGGTCTTTCCTCCAGGAGCCGGAGAGAAGCGGCTGTCCTGTTCAGGCGAGGAGAGTCCGAGAGCGGTACCCACCGCGGCCACGAGCGCCGTGCGGCACCTCCATTCTCCGCACAGCTGACCCGGGCTGAAAAGCTTGGAGCGGAGACGGACCTTGCACCGGACGCTTTGATACTGACCAGGGCTATTTCCATCAAATGTCCCTTCGCTGACATTTGGCCGGGGACACAGGATTGTTTTTTCCGAGAAGGTTCTAACTTTTGAAGCTGATCACCACTCTGTCCCACGTCTGTCTATTTAGCAGCATAATTAAGCGCGCTTGGCTCCTGGTGCTGACGGGTTATTGGATCCAGTTGGGACGGCTAGGTTGTTTCCATGGCTCTGCCTTACCTGATGTGATCTTGGCCAGATCACTAGACTTCCTGCTCTGGTTCTTCTGTTTGAGACTGAGGGACAGAAATAATTACACCTAATTTTATCCATTTCAATAAACATTTGAGGGCGCCATGTGTGGGGGAGCCGCCAAAGGGAAGAAAACAATGTGTTCCCAGTGAGAGCTTACATTAGGGAGGTGTTAGGGAGGGAGAGTGAGCAAACAATGAGAGACAAATGTTTTTCTTTAATCCTCACCCAAGGATATGTTTTCTTTATTCATTTTTAGAGAGAGAGAAACATCATTGTGAGAAAGAAACATCGCTTGGTTGCCTCTTGCAGGGCACATGCCCCCTCACCGGGGACCAAACCTGCAACCCAGGCATGTGCCCTGACTGGGAATCAAACCAGTAACCTTTTGCTTTGTGGGAAGATGCCCAACCAACAGAGCCACACCGGGCTCCTTAAGTGCCTTAAGTGTCAGGGCACCTTAGTTATATTTTAAAAACCGATTCTAGGCAGAATAAGATCAGGAAAAGTACCTGAAAGTCATACAAAGTGATATAGTAATAGTTCCTTTTGAGCACTTAACAATAATCTTATAAAGTAGACACAGTTTTCCCCCGTTTTATAGAGGAGAAAACCAAGGGTCAGAGAAGTTGAGCAACTTTCTTAAGGGTGCAGGGCTACAGACTGAAGTCCGTCGGTGGTCTGGCTCTAACCACTGCAGGTAAGGGAGCGACTGCTTCCTGCTGTTTCTGAAGGAGGAGTAAGAGAAGAACAACATAGGGTGCAGCCTTCTGGGGGTACAGAGCCACCCTTTTTGGCTGGCGTTAGCAAAGACAGGTCCGGGAGAAGAAGTAAGAGAGCCTTGGGCTACGTTGTTGAGGACTTGGAGTGTGTGCTTCGAGGACTTGGAGTGTGTGCTTCCCGGGAGACCGTGGCTGAGTCAGCCAGGGCTCCTGAGCAGGAGAGAAAGTGGAGTGGCAGCCGTGCTCTAAGCCCGAGCCTGCAGTGAGTGATGTGTGGGTCCGTGGAACTGGGAAGAGCGACTGCAGTGACCCTGGCAAGGGCGAAAAGAGGAAAGAAGTAAAAGGCTGCACTTGGCTGGTGAGTTGATTGAAAGGGGTGAGGAGGGGTCAGAGTTGCCTGCAGGCGTTTGAGCCTGATGAGTAAGAACGGAGAGGCCTTAACAGAAATAGGCAGGAATAACTGGAGAAGCTGATTTGTAACAAAGATGTGGGAACAGAGAGAATGTTTTACAATATGACCAGGGCCCGATCGGTTACAATGGGAAACTCATTTAGTCTTTACAACATTCTTTTAAGGTAACTTGTTTTTCCCGTTGTATGGATGAGGAAACTAAGACTCGAACAGGAGAAATAACTGTCTTGGGGGCCTATAGTATGGAAGTGGCAAACTTCTATTTGATATCAGGTCTGTTGATGAGGTAACATGTGCTGTCCGCCCGACTCCCCCGCCTTCAGCTGCCTCCTGTCCTGGGCCCCTGGTGACATGCAAGGCAGCACTTTGGGACTGGAATGGGCCATTCGGTTGCAGTGATGGGCACATCATTAGACATGGGCCTGGAGTGCAGTTGAGAGGTTCAAATTTTGATGTCTTTGGACAGAGGAGGGGTTTATTTAAAACTAGGGGAAGGGGCCAAATGGTTGAGGTGGGGGGAGAAGGAGAAGAAAAGGTAAACAAAAACTTTGAAGGCTGACCTGTTGTAGGAGTTCAGAAGAGGAGACGGTGGCGAGTGAAATAGGAGAATTACTAAGACAGAGCAGTGCCCTAGGTACAAAGGAAGGAGAAAATTTCCAAGGGGAGCATCTCAGCAGGATTTCCGCAGTCATTTACTGAATCCTTATATACCTGCCAAGAACTCGATAGTGTCGTTGGTGAGATCAAAGAAGAGACCCCCAGGTTTGGAAGACAGAAAATTATAGCTTATACTGACATGAGTCCGACTCGCTAAATGTTAGCAATTAATGCCATCTGCTGAGATGGCTCACACCTGGTAAGCCCGCGGTTCACCTGGACACGGATGTGTGCGGTGATGATGTTAGAATTCAGCAGGGCTCCCTGACACGTGTCCCTCTTTTCCCCAGTGACCCGTAAGACTCCTCTGGTCGAGAGATGGCACCGCGGAAGGAAATGTAGTAGAGTTCGATCTTTGGTTTTGGGCATTTTAAAAAATGATACTGCAGAAGAAAGGGTCTCTGGTTTTAATGAGAGTTTCAGAGTTTGATTGAAAAGAAGTCTTTAAAGATTCTTTTAAAATGGCATAACCAGAACTAATTGTTCAGGTTGACGTTTCATAGGCTTTCTCCTCTCCCTCTCCCTCTCTCTTTTATGAGGACTTTCCTTTCAAATGCTGTACCGAGGACTTGGAATTATTAAATATTTACTATAACACCCCATTAAGTCAATGTTAATTCAAATAACTGTTTTTTTTCCCCAGCCAACAAAATGTCTGTTTTCTCTAAGACAAACAGTAGATAATCCAAGGCCTCTTAAATCAGAAACCATTTCGGAGGATCACAGGAAGTTGAGTTTGAAGAACATTTCCTACATATTTAAAGGAAAATAACTAAAATTACAATAGGAAAAACAACTAGCAGGCATCTGGGAAAGAACAGGAAAATTAGGAAGGAAGAAAGTAGCACCGGTGAAATGCTGTTGGTGAAGCCAGGGCAGCCAACTTGTACCTGTGACAGAGCTGGTTGGGGGAGCCTGGTGGCAGGGAGATTGAACTTGGAAGGACTCAGGTAACCCGAAGTCTAGTCCCCGTCTGGCCACATACTCCCTACCTTTGTGAATTCACACCAGGCACTTCTCTAGTCCTCATGGTCCTTATCTGTAAAAGAAGGGATCCTTTCAAGAAACGTTCGACCAAAAAAATAAAATAAAAGGCAAAGTTCTCATTATCTGTGGCTATAGCCTCTCCAGTAATATTGAGCTTGTAGTTGGCCTGCCTCCTGGCCCATTTTTGCACCACCTCCCACGCAGAGGATGGACGGCAATTAGGACAGGAGTAAAAAGATGCAACAGGAAAAGAGGACGAATCTGAGAAACTACTTGCAACAATGGGCCACGTTGGCGAGCGTGGCTGGTGCTCCTCCTCACTTGCCATGAAGTGCGAGCCGGGCTCCTTGTATTGCAGTTTTGTGTCACTCCCAGAATCCTCCTCTTCGTCTGGGTATTTCCATATCACTATTTGCAGGCAGATGACTTTGCTAACGCTTTGAGGATTCGTTAAGAATGAGTTGGTGACTTTGGCCAGAGTTTTGATTTTTTTCCTTTGAGAAGGGAAGGATTAACTAACAGCGTTTTGTGTCCTGGGTCGGTTAGGGCTTGATTAACGTGCTCTGACTCACGGCCCAAGTGAGCAGCTGATGGAGCCACAAACCCGGGATCACACTTGTGTACAGTAGCTTACATCCCCGAGAGGCAGTGTGTTAGAGGCTTGAAGAGCAACCGTAACTCCCTCTTTGTGCACCTGCCACATAACGCAGCTGATCAGCAAGCGAAAAGCTGGTGAACTAATGATGCTGGGAGGACCTGATCAGCAGCGTGAACGTTTTAGCCAAGCACAGTAGGCTCTGTTGGGTTGAGGAGAAAGGGGATTGGAACAGAAGTTGAGATGTCAGTGGTTTAGGCTCCTATCTGCCCTTAACCTGTCTGGGTCTCTGTTGCCTGACTCACCTGTAAAAAAGGGTGCTAAATGAGATCCTGCAGCTGGATCAGGCAGGTCGCATTTGCTCCACCAACCCCGGCTGAAATGTACTGATACTGTTGTGCTACTGCCTGGGTTGAGCTTTCCAGTCAGTATCTCACTTCTTCCCCCTGTCCACCCCCCATCCTCCACCCCAGCCCCCAGCAAAAGATTCCTGGCATATAGTGGTGAAATTGCGCTCATCCCCTCCCCCAAAACCCCTCTGGATGACTTCTGAAATGCTACGATGAGGAATGTATCATGAGTCCTCTGTGGTAGTGGTTTATAAGAGGGTTTTTGTTTCATTTTTGTGCAAAGAATCCATTCAGAGGCCAAGGGAAAGCTACGGGCCTCCTCATCAGATACATTCACATAGGATTTCAGGGAGTCATGGACTCAAGTCTCCTAGGCTAAGAACCCATGCCTGAGGGAAATGCATTATTCTGTTTCCAACCTGGGATAGGACTGCTGCTCTCCCCAGGAAATGCTAGCAACTGGGTGTAAAGGCACGTAAGGAACCCAGACAGCCTGAGCCTGACTTGGGTATTATGGTGTTCAAGCCGTCCATGAGCCCTGGATGCGACGACTTCCTTCTTGAGACAGATGTGTCACTTCCTGGATGGCAGCTGTGTCCTGTGACTGCTTCTGTGCATCACAGATTTGCCCTGCACCGTTGGCTAAGGCGGAAACTATCTGCAAGCTTTCGGTTTCCAACGTAAAGTGGGAATAGGATATCTTCAAGCTGATCTCTTTGTAATGCGGTGTGAGTCAAGTTGGATGGCGTCCTCTGAGTTTCTCTGAGAGGGACATGGCTAAATTTAAAAGTTCTCAGTTTGGGCTGGTCAAGTAACTGGTCCTGCCAGGTTCATCTCATAGAGATCGCACGTTCATCCATCAGCGGTATGTTACCTTCCTTTTCATTTACACACAGCCTTACATTTTTCATCCCCTTAGAAGATCATTCTGGGGTTGACCTGTTAGCAACGTACTTCCTCTGTTGGGCACCGACATCATTTCGTTGGTTTGACTTTCCGGGGGATACAGCATCCCTCTCCCGGAGCTGTCAGGACTAGGCCCTCCAGCCAAGTTTAATTCCCCTTGGCCTGGAGTGTGGAGTTGCTGAACTAACGGTGGAAATAAACAAGCGCTGCGGCAGCTCCCTTCTTTGAGTTCTTTGGAAATATAAAAGGAGATGAAAGCGGGAACAGGACTCTGATTCTATTTCGGATATAACAGCCATCCCTCTGTCTCATAAGTTTAAAAAAAGGCTCAAAAGCATCAGACTTCAGTTTCTTTAGTCCCTTTATCCTATCGCCTCTCTCAGTTCCCATGGGCTCTAGATCCGACATTAAACATTGTAATTACTTCTGATTTGGCATAATTAGTAAAAGCCGGCTGACCCTTTTGAGGAAGTCACTGACACTTTATTATGGTCTGCTCAGAATTTAAGTGAATATAATCAAGCTTAAATTTTAGAAAAAAATAACATGTTTTCCATTAAAATTTTTATTAGTAAGTTTCCTAGCAAATACAAAAGTAGATAGGGTAATAAAATAAAACCATACGTGCCACTCCCCAGCTTCCACAGTGACCAGTGTGTGGCCATCTTGTTTTGTCTGCATCCCTGCCCATTCCCTTTTGCCCTTGAACCCTAGACACCATTTCAAATGAAGCAAATCCAGAAATACCATTTCACCTGTATATATTTCATTATATATCTCTCAAAGATATAAGAACTCTTTGTCAACTTAACCTCAACACCTTAAAAAAGGAACAATTCCTTAATATCAAATATCAGTATTCATAATTCCCCAATCTCTTCATAATTTACTTTTGTATTTCATCTGAATTTGAATTCAAATAAGGTCAATACACTGAAGTTAGTTGATACATCTCAAGTGTTTTCATTTAATAGGTTTTCCTCCTATTTTTTCTTACCATTTTTGTCATCATTATTTAAGAAGCTGGGTCCATGTGTCTCTTACAGTTACCTGTGATCCGGAATTTGCTGATAATGTTATTTTTTAAAGGAAATAAGACGAGCACAAGTATTTTTTTTAAAAGATTTTTTTCAGTGTCTGTAAATGTTTCACTTTATGCTGAAGGCAATCTGGCTATGGAGTTTAAATTTTAATCAGGTAGGAAAATTGAAGTATCAGGTGACGTCTCTACATTTTTATTCCTGCTCTCTCTTTGTTGGAAGACACCTTGGCAGATTATGTGCAGAGGTGTCACTTACCCACTGCTGAAATGAACTGGGCGGGGACGCGCCAGCCGTTCTTCATCCACAGCGCCAGTTATTTTGGGCAGAGAATTATAAGAGCAGTTTTTCCTGTTGAATCTGCAGTGGCAAACTGGGGCGATTGAATGTATGCCTGAAACCCTTGGGTCCCAACACTCTTCTGTCCCTATTTGTGGTGGTGAACAGTCTCTTGAGGATGGTTCATTCTAGTGGAAATATGATCACAGAATCATCTGGGTTAGAAATGACTTCCTGAGGTCACCTGGCCCCATCTGGTAACCTTAACACATGGGATTCCAGCATCAATTCTCTCAGAGTGAAGCTGCTTGTTAACAACTGCCACATCCCATATACACGCCCTGTGCTTTCTAAGTCTGTTTTCTCTCTTTTGTCCATCAGTGAAAAAGGTTGTTAAATTGTATTCTTTTCTGCTATAGAGGTGTGTGCCTGTACACACGTGTCTGTGTAGATCTTTCACTAAGATTAATTTTGATTCTTTCCTGCTTGCCTTCTGCAGAGACCCCATTCAACAACCTGATAGAGACATTTATGAAAAGTAGGATGTTTAATGAGTCTATTTTGACACATGATGGGATTATCACAGACTGTATTTTTTTAGCTACAGTGTGTGTGATGGGTAATTTTATGCATCAATTTGGCTGGGCCAGTAGGTACACAGATATGTGATCAAACATTATTCTGTGTGTTTCTGTGCCAGAGTTGTTAGATAAGATTAATATTTAAATTGGCGGACTTTGAGTAAAGCAGGTTGCCCTCTGCAATTGTGGGTGAGCCTCACCCTGTCCGTTGAATGCTGAGTAGAACAAAACGGCACATTCCTCTGAGAAAGGAGGAATTCTCCAGCAGGCCTTTGGATCAAAGCTGTAGCATCAGCTCCGGTTCCCCAGTCTGCTGGGCCACCCCGCAGATGTCCCTAATCACACAAGCTAATTCCTTATAATAACTTGCTTTCTATGTACACAAACTATTCATTTCTCTGGAGAGCCCTGAAAAAATAGTGTGAAAAAACCATACAAGTATATGGCCCGGAGTCGTCTGGCTGGCTTGTTTCTGAAGTGGTGTTTTATTTTAAAGAAATGGAAAGATCTTTGGAGAGGCCATCAGAAAAATGAGATTCGGGCCATAACTCTGCTAGCGAACTGCCATTCAGTCTCTGACCTGGTGGTGCTCCCTCTCTGAGCCTCAGTTTCCTGTCTAGAAGGATTTTGAGATAAGGGATACCTGAGTCTATGATTCCATGAAACACAGACGTTGAACATTTGGACATGCTGAGGAAGTAGCTAAAGATGATTCTTTTGAGGCCTTCCTGGGTGCTAGATAAAGAAAGAAGCCGAGGACTCATACACATAGTGGTGGTGCTCCAGTGCTGGGCAGGGTGGCAGGGGTACGAGGTGGGAATCATGAACAGAGGAAGTCTCTGTGTGTCAGGTAGAACATTCTAACCGATTAAGTATAAAACATGGATGAGTAAATGCCTGCACGAAAACCTTCAGGGGCGTCCAACTGGAAGAAGACTTGTCTTGGGTCACACGTTAAATACACTGAAACACATAATCGCACACACAAACATCTCATGTTTTAAGTAAATTTGCGATTTTGTGTTGGGCCACATTCACAGGCATCCTGGGCTGCATGCAGCCCCCCGGGCCACAGGTCGGACACCCCTGCCAGCTTTTGTGCCTTCTCTTCTGAGGACAGATGGCTTAACTGGCATGGTTCTTAGACTCTGTCTCCGCATTGCGGTAATTTCTGACTTTGTGCAGGAGTGGGGTGGTGGCAGAGGCTTGCTTGGCAGCTGTGACAAGCCAAGGCCCTCCGTCCAAACTGAGGGGCCCCAGCCCAACAGAGAGACAGGAAATGCCTGACCCCAAGGACTTCGTGCTATTCTTGACCACTGAGATTGCAAGGAATCTCAGACTAGCTCTGGCCAATGGGGCTGTAAGTTGATTTCTCAGTTGCCTTGCTTTTGATCCTTTTGTCTTTTTTCCACTTGGGCTTTCCTCCCCAGGTGAAAAAACAGTAACCCAAGGAAGAAACCACATCATTTTAGCTTCTCCTGGCTGGAGAGTGGTTATTACTTAGCCGCAGGAATCTTTTCGCTTTCGCTGTCTGAAATTAACGTTCACCTCATGCAGCCGTCTGCCACTTGAGAGGCCGGCATTTTGGGCTGGACAGTCTGGGTGCAGGACTGGGGAGGTCGGCAGTCTCCCGGGGTGCAGACACCTTCTCCTTGCACCTGGAGGCATCCCCTGCAAATAGGTGAGGTGCATTTCTTTGCCCTCAGCGTTCTCTCTGATCAGAGTTAGAAGGAAGGACCCTGATGGCCTTACGCCCTGAGAGGCTAGTTGACTGTTTACCCATTTGGTGTTAAAGACTGACAAATGATTAACCCCCTGGAATCCCTGGTTAGCCCCTGGTTGTGGTCATGAGTTCAGCCTTTGGAACTGCAGACTGAAATTGTTTTCCAGTCGTCTACCCAGTGGGGCGGCTATAGAAACCCTCCCCTGGGAGAGCGTGGTGCGCAGGGGGCGTGGGAAGTAAGCCTGGCGGCCCGGGCCGCGGCAGGGGCGGGGGCAGGGGCGGAGGAGGCGGGGAGGTAAGGCTGGGACCGGCAAGGGGACAGGGGGACAGGAAAGGAACTGCAGGCGGAGAGGGAGTCGCTCCTGGCCAGCCGCCTGACCGCTTCCTTCCCCTGACATGAAAGCCCCACCGCAGGCCTGGCTCAAGGCCACCTGGCAATGGCCTTGGCACATGATTCCCCCGCACCTCCCGGGTTGGAGGGGAAGGGGTGGGGGTGGGAGAAGTCTTCACTCAGGGCGCTGGCGCCCTCCTCTCACAGTTCTGTGGGCAGGCCTGCCAGGTGGTCGCGCCTGTCCTCCTCCTTATGACATGCCCTCGCGTACTGCCTCTTCCGCCCCAGAGGAGTCGGCGGAATAGGAAAAGCGATGGCGCGGAGCCCAGAAATGCTGGTTTGAGTCCTGACTCTATCTGGGAGCTCTGTCACCTGGAGCGCACCTTGCGAAACCTCAGTTTTCTTCACATGCGAAACGGGGCAGGTGACCCTCACTGAATTATTGGAGGCAAATGAGAGGGACGTGCTCAAGTGCTGTGTGAGCAGCCTTGGTTGCTCCAGTGGGAGATCAGCTCACAGCAGTGACCCAGCAGGAAGGTGACATGACAGTGTGGGATCCTGTGCCACCAAGAAACCCAGCCAGTGGTTTATCTTTTAGGAAGGTGGGGGAGAGGTGTGCACTTCTCCTCCCCAACACCCCCCACCCCGCAGGAAATGAGCTCGAATCCATAAAGTGATGGGGGGCTCTGGCTGTAGGGAAGGCCCAGATTTTTCAGGGAACGCCAGTGGGGGCCACTGGGGAATGTGCCACCAAACTCAAGTTAAATTCCAATACTGGCTCTGCTGCTGGCTTCGCTTCTCTTCCCCCACCTCCTTCCCTGTCTTCCTCCCTCCCCACCATCCTTTCCCGTCAAACCTTCTCACACTTATTTCCACTCTATAGCAGCATCTTCAGACTCATCCAATGAGTCTTTCAAATGGGGTCCAGTTTGTCCAGAATGCACTTGAGCATTTTGCTGGTGGCATTACAGGGTAAAAAACATTACTTTTTTTGAGTTGAGGGGGTATGGGGGGGGACAGGAAAATATTGCAAGTTCTAAAAACTAAGTTTTGAGCAGTCTTGGCAGAGCTGGCTGATCCCACCCTGAAATGACCTGCATCCAAGAGAAAGGTTTTTTGGTGGTGGTGGTGGCGGCGGAGGATGTTCAGGGAGCCCATGGCTTGCTGTTGCGTAAGTGCCAGTTGAGCGAGCGAGCTGCTACTGACGTTGGTGCTCCCTGGATGAACTGACCTGCGTGTCATATGACAAACTAGAAGAGGACTCAGATGCATTCAGACCCAACCTCCTCATTGAACAGAAGCCCCGAGTGGGCAAACGCTCAAAGTCACACCACACAGCCGCTGCGCTGGCCAGAAACCAGGGCTGCCGTCCATTGCCGCTGACTCAGAGATTACAACTAGATGCAGAATTAGTCTTGTCTACCTGACTGCTCCCAGCATCACCTCTGTTGTTTTTCGCCTTACACTTCTGGCCCTTCTAATGGGAGGGAGAAGAGCTCCTTTCCAGAGCGTGTAAGGGTTTGTTGAACCATCCGCCTCGTTCAGCTGTACACTTACACTTTCCGCGTGCAGGATGGGCTGTCGACATCTCCGAACCATACGGAACTGAATCTGCTTTCCTTTGCCCCGGTTCCCCGAAAAGCTAGCCCCTACCTGGCTCTTGTCTCCACAAGGTGAGTTATTCATTAATAGAGTCTTCGGCAGCCAGGGCGGAGGAAGCCCTGCTTGTACTGGCCCGAGGCCATTCTTGGCGAATAGAGTCCCAACCCTCAGTTTAGGAGGTATATGTGTGTGTGTAATTTCTCAAATGAAGATGTTGGCTGAAGTTTCGTAACTACCCATTATTGTGTCTCTACTATGTGCCAGCTGCTTTTACAACCGTCTTCTGTGGTAGGTGGCAGCGTACGTGTTTGTGCGGATGCCGACTCGGAGGTTCAGCGAGGCTAAGTAACTCGCACAAGGCAAAGTAGCTGACAAAGAGCAGAAGATCTGAACCGAGTCAGTCTAGCCACAAGGCTGTCACAGGGCCCTGCCACCCACTCATTACCCAACCCTGGCCTTGCTTGAGAAGACATGTTGCTAGTTTTTATTTTGAGAATGAATGGGAAAGGAATTGGAACAAAATGTGCTTCAATATCTGTTGACTGGCACAGTGTCTAGATACAGTTTCTGAAGTTAAGTCATCTAAGCCGAGGAATCACATCTCGTCCTTGTCTTCTTTTTTATTGCTTCTAGAATGATCGTAGGTTTTCCTTTAATGTGTTTTGTCAGGTTAAAAACAAAGTTGATTGATTAAAAATACACCTTTATTGAAGACTTCGTAGATGTTCACAGAAAGGAAACATTGCCCCGAATGACACTGCAGCACACTGTAGGGCGTCTCTGGGTGAGAGTGCGGGCACCGGAGCGGCAGCACAGGGGCGGAATCCCTGCGCCGCCACTTAAGACTGCATGACCTTGAGCTCCTCGCGCGACTTCTGTGCCTATTTCCTTATCTCTGAAATTGAGAAAAAATGCTCTGTTTCTTGGAGGTATTGTTAAGAAGAAATGATACAAAGCTCCTGGAAGTGACCAAGAAATGTTTCATTAATATTTTAATTGTCTTCTGGTTTTCCTCTCTGAGTGTTTATACACATACAAATACATAGGCTAGAGTGCATATACTAATAAACTCAATGAGACTAATTTTAAACCAGCCAGCTTTCATCTAATAATACCTGGTGACTACCTTTCCTTCCCTGGAAGTGGCCTCGTTCATTACTTGATGCCTGTCTATAGGGCCCGATGATGTAATGGTATGAATGGAACCGAATCCGCATTGTGGGACCTACAGATTTCCGGTCTTGCACTAATGTGATGCATTTTAGAATACATTGGAGTGGATGCTGTACAATGAATGGTGTCTCTCTGGTGACAGGAGCTTCCCCCTGTTTTCTAACCTAACGCTGCCCCTCCTGGTGTGAATGAGGTCGTAGACATGCTCCCTCTGGGAGCTCAGGCCCTCCTTAATTCCAAGTGTGGCAGCGGTGTGAACTTTAATATGCCCACCCTAAGTGGGAGACTCAGAGTCTTCCTTTTTTCCCACTGCCCCTTTAAATCCAGAAAAACCATGTTTCTTTATTTAGCATCGCTGGTATGAATTATGTCTCAGTTCCCAAGAAAGCACAAATCAGAAAGTCGTCTTCTGTTTCTGTGGTGTCTGAAGTACTTTCTAAGAAGGTGCTCTGCCCTTCTCAAATGGGCTTAGAGCTGAACCTTAAGATTCCCTGTTTCACAGGGTGAACCCCAAAACCCCACCTTGTGGGATAGAGAGCTGCAGTCACTTCAGTACTGTTCTGGGCACCATACCCTGCCATTTTAGTTGTGTGAGTTTCTGGTGACACACTTATTTGATTCCTTTATTGATGTTAAATTCTCCTTGCTGGTCTTAGATGGGCAGAAACCATTGTTTAGGTCTCCCTTAACTTGTCCCCCATCCCTCCGCTGCTTTTAGCCACTAGCAAACCAACAGACCTTAACACATGCTTGAAAACCTCACCTTTATCTCTCTGCCCCTAGCCTTCGGGGTGCATTATAAATGCAAACTTAAGGGATATACTTCTGTATTGCTCCACAAGGCAAGAGAGGGATGGGTAGAAGTCCTTTGTGGGATAAACCTCGGAAAAGGTTTATGACTTTAGTGGGATTTTCTAGAGCCTAATCCTGAGTGTTGGAAGCCTGGCATTTTAAACTGCATGTATTCTGTAGGAGCTCGGCTGCACTCCAGCACATCGTTGACTGACCATTTTCCTGTGCTGTTTAAGAGCAAGGCTTGAGTTTTCACTCTAATCTGGGAAGGGGGGGGCATCTTTGAGAAAGAATATAATATGCTCTTTAGGGCAGTAAGTTGGCCAAACTATGGTGGTGCCAGTTGCCTTTGAAGTATGCTGGAATGGCATTAGGACTTAAGAAGAAGAAGAATGTGCATATTCCTCATTAAAAGGAGAAATCACACGTTTATTCCACATTTGTAAAACTCAGGAGGATCCATTCCTCTGCACGGTATTTTCCAAAGCGCTTTTTAACGTCTCTCTCTCACACCACGCCTGCGAGGAAAGTTGAGGAGCGTTATCCACTTTACACTGAGGAAGATGCTGGAACAATGAGAGGCTCATTGCCTTTCCCTGGGCTCTAGAGTGAGGCTGGCCTGGCCAGAGTGGCTTCTGCTCTCCATTTTGAGTCTCTGGAGATCCAGGGCTGCCTTGGCGAAGTCCTCAGTGGAGGCAGGAAAAGCTCCCAGCCAAGGAAGGGGCATCTTGCTTAGCCATGTCCTTGCAGGTTCTCTTTGGGGGCGGCCGAGGCAGACAGTTGGACACTTTCAAGTCTTAGTCCAAGATCCTTGACCTATAAACTGCTTCGCTGCCATGAGCCAAGCTGTAGGAGTGATGGATGACAGAAGCAAATTATTTTTGGCTCCGTGGCTCAGTCTTGGCAGGGGGCCCTTTAAATTTGAAATGTAAACCTGACGTTGCAAAAGGTTTAGGAATCTGAGGTCATTTTCTCTCTACAGTTTCCATGTTGGCTCGTTCTATAGAAGGGTTACCGGTGACGCCAGGTGCATGTTTTGTTAAGGGCTCTTGACAACTGAAGTGTACGTACTGTAAGGCAAACTATGTAATGGGATGGCTTCTAATATAGAGGGTCCCTGGATCTCTTCCAGGCACCTCCCACAGTCCTACAGAAGCTTGATCCTCGCCACAAAGCCAGGTTGGTACTGCTGCTGGTGACGTGGTCTTAGACCAGAAGTTCGAGTACCAATGCTTCTGTACGTTGAATGCACTTTTCCTCTGACTCCTTAGAGTCCCGCGCATCATTCGCTAGAATCCTAGAAGACTCCGGTTTTGGCCTGAGCAAGGCAAGTCTTCTCCCCTGCCCCAGCTTTACTGAGTATAACATTGATAAATACAAACTGTGTATATTTAAAGGCGAGTTTTAATGAGAATAAGGAATGTACGGAACTTCGAGGGAGCAAAATTGGTTTGAACCCCACTGTACTGCTTGCTTGTTAGCCTTAGGCTAGTGGATCTTTTTCAGCATCATTTTCTCGGCTGTAAAGTGGGGATACCGTTGTTACCCCATGGTTTAAGCTATAGAGCCATGCTAATAGAATCATTCACTAAACAGATGGAAACAGATCAAACTGTGGTCCCGTGAGGGTTGGCCTAAGGCCTCAGGATGAGTTGCACCATTCCCCTGGGACCCAGACCCGCCTCCTTTGTACTCAGATACGTTAACCTTAAAATGTGAGGTGGAGCAGAGATTTGCCATCTGAAGCTTGGAACTCTACATTTCATTGGACTATGCCGCTGGAATTCAAAGTCAGACAGGGTGAGGGAATGAGGCCAGACTGGCATGGCCTTTATCTGTGTGTTTTGTCTGCAGCAGGGACTCCTGGTCACCTCCCTTGTCCTGTTACTGCTGGATGGAACAAGAAGACAAACAGGGTGTGTGTGAAGCCCTGGACTCAGAAGACACAGGGATGGGCTCCGATTTTGAGAACTCCGAGGACAGGGAAGGGGACCGAGAAGAGAGAGAAATGGGTTCTAATACACAGGACGCAGACAAGAGAGGCAGCTGCCCGGAGCAGGAGATGGGCTCCAATCCACAGGATGAAGCTCCAAGAGACGACTCAGAGGAGCAGGAACTGGTGTCTGACATCTGCGCAGGTGAGGAAACAGCTGGAGTTTCCATGGAAGTTGCCCCCCGCCCCCCGCCCCATTAATTTCCCTCCACAGTTACAGCCAAGGGGCAGCATTCATGTGGGGGAGCTCTCCAGAGGAGACAATTAAGCTGAACCTGTCCCATCA
>PVJD01000782.1:0-302077 GCA_004026545.1 Mormoops blainvillei | reverse complement strand
TGCTCTGTGCATGTCTCGGGGACAGAAATGAGCTGAAACACCTTATGGCCTGGACTGCGAAAGTACATTCTTCGCCCTGTAACTCATCCCGGGCCCCAGCTGTGCACACAAGCATGTGCTTTGTCATATTCAGTGACCTTCTGGAGGGCCCTCTGCGTGGGGATAAGCAGCCAGAGATAGGTGTGTGTGTGCTGGATCAGCCTCTTAAGCCGGGTTCGCTAGCTCTAGGCCCTGTGGTCACTTCCCCTTTCCCCCCACATCTTCCTCACCCCTTTTACATAGTAAAGCCCTGAAGCTGGAGGTGTGTTTGGCGTTTTGTTCCACCTTAAGCTCCAGAATGACCAATCACATTTTAAAAATCAGTGCCGGGCCTGTTTAGGCCTGAGTAGGCCAGGTGGCCTTTTCCTGTGGTTGGCCGGTACGGTCTTATCTTTGGAGGCCACGGCCTTGAAAGGCATGGGTCGCTCTTACAGTGAGCAAAGCCCTGCGGAGATCCCTGGCACAGGCTTGACCACTTTGAGCAGACTGTCAAGCCTTGAGGGGGCTCTAAAGAGTGAAGCCCCGGGACAGTGGGTGGGACCTGGGCCCAGAGGCACCTGCCAAGAACTGGTGAGCCAAGGGGGCAGGTGCGTGACCTTTGCCGGGGTTTCAGAGCATCGTCTCCTTTGAGCCTGTCTTCCCCGAGAGGCACCAGGTGGAATCTCAGGGATCTTGGAGAGTGAGGTTTGGCGGGGGGGGGGGCGTTAATTACTCCGTAGCCCACACTCTTTCGGGTTTACTTTTTGACCACCAGGTCTAGTCACCCCCATTGTCACCTCTTCTGTTGCAGAGGGCCTGCTGAGTGAGGAAGAAGAGGTTTCTCTCCACGAGGAAGAGAATGACCAGTCCAGTGTGGCTGAGGTGGCCGTGTTCCCGGGACTATCTGTGTCCGAGAGCATATCCCGGAGTCCCCGGGAAGAGGAGGAGGACAGCGCCTGCGACAACCGGCTGGAGGAGGAAGAGGAGCAGCCACCCCCACCGGTGCTTCCCTGGAGGCGCCACCTCTCCCTGGGGAGTCGGCACCGGGGCGACAAGCCGGCCCACCGCCGCTTCCGCCGCCTCCACCACCCCATGGCAATGGACCTCGGGGAGTTGGACAGCCTCATGGCCAGCATCATGGATGCGCCCACCATCTGCCCCGACTGCGGAGAGAGCTTCAGCCCCGGTGCCGCCTTCCTGCAGCACCAGCGCATCCACCGCCTGGCAGAGGCGGCCGCAGCAGCCAGCCTAGAGCCCTTCGGCCTGGCAGGGGAGTGCGGCACGGTGGTGGGCGTGGCCGGGGGCTTCGGGGCGGGGCCTGCGCTGGCCCGGCCCCCGCGCGAGAAGCCGTTCCGCTGCGGAGAGTGCGGGAAGGGCTTCAGCCGCAACACATACCTGACCAACCACTTGCGCCTGCACACCGGCGAGCGGCCCAACCTGTGTGCCGACTGTGGCAAGAGCTTCAGTTGGCGTGCGGACCTGCTCAAGCACCGGCGGCTGCACACGGGCGAGAAGCCCTACCCGTGCCCTGAGTGCGGCGAGGCCTTCAGCCTCAGCTCGCACCTCCTCAGCCACCGGCGCGCGCACGCGGCGGCCAGCGGCGCGGGTCCCGCGGCGCTGCGGCCGTTCGCCTGCGGAGAGTGCGGCAAGGGCTTCGTGCGCCGCTCGCACCTAGCTAACCACCAGCGCATCCACACCGGCGAGAAGCCACACGGCTGCGGCGAGTGTGGCAAGCGCTTTAGCTGGCGCTCGGACCTAGTGAAGCACCAGCGCGTGCACACGGGCGAGAAGCCCTACATGTGCTCCGAGTGCGGCGAGACCTTCAGCGTCAGCTCGCACCTCTTCACGCACAAACGCACGCACTCGGGCGAGCGGCCCTACGTGTGCCGGGAGTGCGGCAAGGGCTTCGGCCGTAACTCACACCTGGTCAACCATCTGCGTGTGCACACCGGAGAGAAGCCCTTTCGCTGCGGCCAGTGTGAGAAGCGCTTCAGCGACTTCTCCACGCTTACGCAGCACCAGCGCACACACACGGGCGAGAAGCCCTACACGTGCATCGAGTGCGGCAAGAGCTTCATCCAGAGCTCGCACCTGATCCGCCACCGGCGCATCCACACCGGCAACAAACCACACAAGTGCGCGGGCTGCGGCAAGGGCTTCCGCTACAAAACGCACCTTGCGCAGCACCAGAAGCTGCACCTGTGCTAGGGCAGGGCCTGAGGGAGGCTGCCCTGAGGAGAGCATGTGGGGCGCGGATGTCCTGGGGACAGACCCTATAGAAAGAAACGGGAAGGGACGGGAGGGACAATCTGAGAGTGACTGGGGAGCCTTTTGGTGTTAGGGGATCCTGAAGGGAAGTATTAAGAGGTGTTCTTTGGGGTGCTCTATTTTTGCCTGCCTCCTGCCCCAACGAAGAAATATTTGGGAGATGTGCTTGAGCGAGCTGACTTCTCAAAACACGCTGTGGGAGCAGAGCGGACTCGTTGAGGACCTCGAGGAAGGGGAGTTACGCGGTAGGGAAGGGAACAGGATGGCAGAAATAGAGGAGGTTGGGCTGTGATGGCCTGTGGGAATCAGGGGAGAGGACGTGGTTGGAGTGAGGGTTACAGGGTAAAATAAAAAGCCAGTGTGGGTAATTCCATCCTGGTCCCAGCAGGTGTTTGCCCTGTCCCCACATCAGCTATAGCCCCACGCAAAGTAGAGGAACCTAGCCAATCCTGTAGGGAGGACATATTGTATGCTCTTCATTTCTCTGAACCACAGTTAGCTGCTATTGTGAGGCATCCAGGGGGAACTGGGCAGAAAAACTACACACCCTCATTTCAAAGGTAAAACTCATTAGAAATTCATTCATAAGTGGTTGTCAGATCTAGGATATCCTTGTCCCACCCCTGGTTCGTTGCCACTTCCTTTGAAATGTTTTAGCTTCATGTTGGCTGAAGGTGGTCTGTGCAGGTGAGCAGACCCTGGCCCCCAGTGTCAGGTGTGTGCCTGGCTCCATGTTTCTGTCAGGTCTCACTTGTGATCTTTTATGTGCAGGGAAATGGAACAATCCCAGCTCTGTGTGACTTTCCCTTTCCCAGGTCAGCCGGATGCTCATTTCAGGTGAACCTCAGACCATCAGCAGTTGCCCCAGTGACCTAGGTCACTACAAAGGTCATCCAGCTCAAGAGTTTTGCTGGCCTTACATGAGAAACACAGGAAAGTGAAAGTTCACATGTTGGGGTGCAAGTCTCCTTTGTCTCATTTGCCTTTGTTTTATATCTTGCTCCCCTCCACCTCCATAGTGACGGGGGAGATTATGGAGCCGCCACCTCCATCATGTTAATCTGGGCTCTGGTCTGTGTGTAAACTTCTTTTCCCTACACGGGGAGGCACGGTAGAAAGCTCCAGGCTTTATGCAATGAGAGCACAAGCAGGGAGAGGTGTAAATGCAAAATTGCCAAATAGCACAAGCAATGAATGTTTTCCGGTGGTTCTATAAATGCCAAACTAGCACTTTTGTATTTGTAAAGTGCTTTATGCTTTTTAATGATTGTTAGTTGTTTCTCATATCTCTGTGAGGTAGATCAGTATTATGACCTCTGTCGTAGGGAAGGCGTGGGGACAGGAGTGCCGAATGCTGTTCTGAGGAGAGGCTTTGATAGTATGGGTAGGTGTGGTCTGACCTTTTGTGCTCTCCAACTCAGCTGCTAGGAAGACTTACCTGTTGTGATTTATATAATAAGCCAAGGACACTGAAAATTCTTATGCTTGATGGAAAATTTAAGGCTAGTCTAGAAGGGCCAAAGATGTCCTTGTTGACAAAGCTGGTCTTTGTCACAAAATTAGGGTGTCCTAGATATGTTACATTTCTGTTAGGGGGCTGTAGTTAGATGACTCTTGTATAGATTTCAGTTACCTGTGCTGAAAAACCCCTCACCTAGGCTAGCCTTTAGAAGTTAGAGTTGTGGAAAACAGCCTATTTTCTTCACTAGTGATTGTTACCCTGTACTTTTCATGGAAGCATCTTCACAAACTGTTGGACACACATGAAGGGGGGAAAAAAACCCTACAAGATTGTTTTTACAATATAGCAAATTTTATGGGGGTGCCAGTAATTTATACTTGATTGGTTGTATTCTAGCGAAGGACCTCTTCGGGGACTGTAGGAAAGCATGTTTTTGTCATTATAAAAACACTTTTAAAATCCTGAGAATTATGGGCTTGTATAATGCTTGTTAATCTCGCCCTCTTAATCAGATTATTGTTATTCAGAAATGCAAATAGATTTTCAAAATATAGGTAGTTTTGGAAGACACTAATTTTTTAAAAAATTTCTTTTAGTTGAGAGTATTATGAGCCAAGCAAGTGTCCATTATTTATTCTGAATTTTATAGTCTGAATATGAAGTGTATAAGACTCGCCTGAAAGTAATATAGCCCTTTGGTAGGTAACCTTATTCCTTTCAGTTTTTTTCCATGCACATCTACCTCTTCCAGTTGTTTTAAGTTCTCTCAAGCCTGTGCCTATGAAATTTCATTGAACTTTTGATACTTCATGGGTTGACCATCCGCTTCATGGGTTAACTGGCCTTTTGCCGCCATGGCTCTGCTACTGCACAGCCTCATCTGCATCAGATACACATTACATATTAGTAGCCTTTGAGGAAGGGTTCAACAGGGAGAGGGGACTGAAGTAATATAAAATAATTGAGAGGTCGTGGAAATCTTTGGATTTCATTGACCCCTCTGGTTCTTCCTGTTACCATGGATAAGAGTCGGCTACTACTTCAGTATCCCCTCCATGAGCAAACCCCTCCGCAGAAGGAAACAGACCAACCATCAACACCCACTCTTATGGTGCGTCTAAAATGTGATTCCATTTTTCTGACAATTCTTCAGGGAACATATCTGCATTGCTTGTATTTAGTTTTAGAATAATAGTATTTCTCAACCAAACCCTGGTAACTGTGGTCCACTCTTACAAATGTTCATCTGAAGACTCGTTCTACCAACTCATTAATGAAGGTGGAGGCAAGTGTATCATTTGTTTCCTGGGAGTTTGGTAAAGTGCGGTCTGCCCTTTACCGAGCAAAATCTGGAGCAGGTTAAATAGGTTAAATGGCTTGCTTAAATCTTGAGCTCCGAGTGGAAGGAGAAGATGACAAGTTAACCACTTTGAGCCATGTGGCCTCTTTAAGATCAAGAGGCTGTACATATGTGAAAAAGTACAAATTAGGAACCTGTGTTCATAGACAATCTGAGCTGTGTTTCTGAAGTTTGTGCACACTTTCCTTCACTGTAATGTTACTTTACAGCTGTTTGTTAAAATAGTGAATAATTTAATGACCCCGAAAGTAACAGGTTTTGTGTGTGTGTGCTTGTGTATGTGCGATTTGCCTTATTTTCAGGTTGTTTTATTTAATGTTGGTTCCCTGGACGGCATTCTTGTGTTCAAGCAAACCAATATGGAATATTTGTCATTAAATCCTTATCAGTCTTTTACCATGTCATTCTTTATTCTTAATTTGTCACCCATTAAATGTCAGTTCAATCTGTGGAAGCTGTGTTCACAACTGCAAATAGATTTTCAAAATCTAGATGCTGTCTGGTAGAGCAGGGATCAGCACACCACCAAACCCCGTCTGCCTCTTTCGGTAAATTAAAATCGTGTTACGAGACAGTCAGACCCATACAGCTCTGCTTCCATATTGCCTGTGGCTGCTTTTGGACCACAGTGGCGAGGCTGAGTAGTTGGGACGGGGGTCCCTGGCCCAAAATCCTAAGATGTTTACTATCTGGTTCTTTTTACGGAAAAAGTTGCTGACTCCTATGTTAAACTATTCAGGTGGATGAGATCATCCTGGGATTGGCTGATATCTAATAGTCTTCCCATTCTGACCAATAATTCAGTGCAGCACTTTTGCACTGATGTGACTTTGCAATGTTGGGAGTGTGTTAATGTGATACCATTGGTATCAGTTTCCAAAGATCTGTGTCTCATTCCTGGCAAGAACCAATCTGGGAAATTTTGGCTGTGGGTAGGAGATGGTAATTATGGAGAAAGGGCGGCAGTTTTAGGTCTCATTTCTGATCTATATATTTTTAAAATGTATTCCTGAATCACATAAGAAAGTATTTTCTTGCCCCCAGTTCTCAGAAATGTAACATAATGGCTGCTGATAATACTGAATGCAACATATCAGCTATACTCATGTTTTGCTCAAAATATTTTTGCTAGTCTCTGCCCAAACTCGTAGACACAGTGAGACGACAGTTTGTAAGGAAGGGATTCACAAGAAATATAAAAGAGAAAGCGTGAAAACACCTTATTTTCTTTGAATGACCACAACTACCTCCTTCTGTGAATGTCCTTGATCCTCTTCCCTGCTGAGTAGGGCCAGCGATTACAGGGTACTTCAAGGAGAAGTTGGTACTGTGATCACAACGTTCTTTCCCAAGCCTACATCTTCTAGCTTGAAGCAACCACCAGTCTCGCTCCCAGTCCCTGGGAAGACTACAGGTGTCTCCTGGGAAGATGATATGGAACCAAGTATTTGAAATACTTGTTCAGTGCCCCGTGGGCACAGCAGACTATCTGGTCTGGGCCGCACTGTGAAGTGGTGCTCGGCCTGTGTGCTGCTAGAGCAGACCTCTGTCCAGTTCCAGCTCGAGCAGTATCTGGTCAATTTTAAATTCTTGGGGCTTGATTAGTTTAATGCAGAAGTTTTCTTAAGTTAACTGCCCAGTTGAATTACTTGGGGAGCTTTAAAAACAAAAACAAACTGTTCAGAGATTGACTGATGGGTGTGGGGTGAAGTCCAATTACCTGTAATTTTATAAGTGTTTCCTAAGCAATCAACGGACAACTGGATTGAAGAGTCTGTTGGACCAGTTAGGCACCTCCTTTCTTTCTCAGGGATTATGGTAAGTAAAACCCAGGAGCCTCAAATCCTCCCCTCTGCTAAGGGCATTGTCGGGGGCAGCAGGCTTTGCTGCCTGTCTACTCTTCGTAGGCCTGCCTTCCACTCACACCTTCCCCAAAATAGTTAAAAGGCAATCGGTAAGAACAAGGGGAAACACCTCTCTTCAAAGTTCATCAGAGAGGGCCATATAGCCATTGCAGGCTGCCGCTGGCTGGCTCTCCTGTGTCTCCACCAGTCATAGATTTCCTTCCTGTCCTGTCCCGCCCCGCCCTGTCCTTTTTTTCCTTCCTTTCTATTGGTTTTGGGTGTACAGCTCAGTGGTTAGACAATTATACTTTGCACGGTATTCCCCTCAGTACTGCCAGCACCACACGTAGCTGTCACAACAGTGGTAGTGACTGTATTTCCTGTGCTCTACTCACTTGCCCACGACTATTTTGTAACTATCGATTTGTGCTCCTTAGTCCCTTCGCCTCTTTTCACCCAGTGCTCCAACCCCGCTCTGCTCTGGCAACCACCGGTTCCCTTTCTGTATCTATGAGCCTGTTTCTTCATTTGCTGTTTCTGCTCACTTAACAAAGCAAAATTCCATGTCTCACTCCCTTCCTCGGCTGCTCTTGGCAATAGAGTTTCCTAAATTTTGTTTTGGAGGGAAAGGGGAGGAGCACACCCAGCCCGTCTCCAGTTTGAGTGAACTAGCGTTGGGCTCTTGTCTCCCTGGGCAGAGCCCCGAGTGTCGGCAGATCACAGTCCTGTGCTGCCTGCCTGTGTTTTCAAGGTCACTTCTAACCCAAAGCACATTCCAATGGTTTTCAATTTCCAACTGCCCCACTGAGATCCAGGCCCCTAGGGGTCCACAGTGCCCTCTGTCACCATCCAGTGACCTGCCTCATCACAGCAGCTCAGAGCCTCAGGCTTGGGACCAGAGGTGGGTGGCAAGGTGTTTCATGCACCGAGTTGCCTTGTGCGTAGGCAGGCTGACAAAAGGCATCAGTGTATGTGCACCATTAAGCTGGCATTCCCGCGCATGGGTGGAGGGGTTTCATCCTAAATGAAAGGACTGACGGCCCCAGACCTCACCAGTTGCCGGAGAGCAGGGATTCCGTGGAAGCGGTTCATTTATTCACAGGAAGTTCTCCCCTGAGATCTCTTCCCTAACCCACGAGGGCTGAAGTGATTCCTCTGCATGGATGTTCCCATAACATCCTGTACGTGTTTCCTGTGTACAGGCAACCTCCCCTCGAGGCTGTGGTTCTTATGAGTAGAGACCCCAAGAAGTTCATTCATAAACATGCTGAGTGCGCATGTGCTGGGGTAGCGCTTGATGCTAGGGCTGCAGGTGTGGGAGTGGGGGAGCTCCCGTGTTCTGTGATTCAGTAGGGAAAGGGAAGGCTGATTTTGTTCCCTGCCCAACGTCAAACCCAGCTTCCTTGTAGTGAATTATTTTGCAGAAAGTGAAAATGACTTTTGGGAATTGGTCCCTGGTGGGAGGAGGGGGCGGAGAGAAGGAATTTCTTAATAAGGCTTCAAGTGTTATCCCTGGGCAAGATGGCACCCTCACAAAGGCTCAGGGCGAAGAAGAAAACTTGTGAACTGTAAGTTGGGGTCACTGCTGCTGTAATTCAAGCAGTGCCCACTTTACCTGCCTTCGCTGGGTGGAAAGGCTTGTGCGGCTAGGGGCTGCTAAGGGATCTGGTTGGACATTTCGTTTGTTAGGCCCACTGTAGGAAGTGTCTGAGTGAACCCAAACTTTGGCAGAACGAGGACCATCCCCAGACTTCCGCTGAAGCAGCTCTCCTGCTCGCTGGGTTGAAGTTAATGGACATTGTAGGAGTCACGGACATGACTTCACAGCCAGAGGCTGCTGGACCGAGGTTGCTGCAGCCACAGGTGGGCACTATAGCTAGACTTGATCTTGGTCTCCTCTGTCCAGTGGGAAGATGCAGGTGTGAGGCCTGGGGAGATTAAACGAAATCACAAATGGGAAGTTTCCTGGAAGATTTAGCGCAGAGGAAGGGAGGAGGAACCAGCCCACCTCCGTGGGTGTGCTGCCCTGGGCGAGTGCAGGAGAGGGTTTTGGCGCTCACTGGCTGTGCGCTTGAGCCAGGCTCAGGCTTCTCTGCCTCCCTGTTTCCTCTTCAGGAAGCGTTATCTCTACGGACCCTCCCTACTCGAATGCCTAGTAGTTGTCAAAGAGCTTAAACCCACTTGGTAAATATCCGTAGCTCCATGAAAGGATGACGTGAGAAGTCGTCCAAGTCTGTATAGGTTCGCAGCTCTCATGGGATGTCAGAGGCGGGAGGAAACTGGTATCTGGTGGGGTCCTGTTTCGTCCCCGGCCTTGATCCTCTACGACTAGAGGTGGGGAAGGAAATTATGCCCCTTTACAGATGAGGTGCAGGTGCCAAGAGAGATGGGAAGGGTTAGGAAACCACGTTCTCCGCTTTGGCTTCACACCAACAAACCGATACTCAGCGGGGAGGACTGTTATCGACAAGGCTGCGGCGGAAGTACAAAGGCTACGCAACTGTCTCCCAGCTGCCCGGCGTCACTGGGGACAGAGCTGAGAAATGGGCCACAGCCTTCATTCTGCAGATAAGGAAACAGGCCCAGGAAAGCAAAGGGATTTGCCTAACTTCGATGGCAAAATTAAAAGAAAACCCATTTCCACGCTCTTCATGCAGGATCTGCATTTCACAAGCTGAGGTTAGAGAGTGGGAACAATGTGGGCTTCGCCGAAGGCTCAGGCAGCTGGAGTGCTGCTTAGGCCTGCCCTCTGCAATCTTTCCAGTGTTCTCTCTTAACCTTTTTTCCCTCCTAGACAGATGCGCTGCTGGGGTGGCCTCCTGGCTTGGCGCCTCCTGGGCCCCCAGGAGCTGTGTCCCTTTCTCGGCATTGAGCCCTCAGGCCAAGCTCGGGTGGGTGTGCTGCCCAACTTCATCTTTCTTAGGGGACAATCATATGTAGACAACCTTCACTCCACTCCCTAAAATTTTGTTTTTTCTGGCTTTTAAAGAACATTTTCCTTCCATGTTGACTGAGTGTTCACTCTAAGCCAGACGTGGGGATACAGCTGTGCACAGGTGGTCAGTACAGGGTCCCCGTGGTGCCCTCCCAGAGTCCACAGTCTAGCTGAGGAGACAGGTTAATAAGCAACCACCCTGGACTATGACAGGTGCCCTGCAGGGGGTACCATTCTCCCCTCCCTCGAAGGCAGGAGGCTTCCTGTGGGAGGTGCAGCCCAGAGCCCTGAGAACAAGGGGTCAGAGGTGGATTTAATGGCGGGCGCACCGGGCAGGCGCCCTAGGCCAGAGGCAGATTAAGGTCAGCTGAGGCCGCGGGCACAGAAGAAAATATTTAAACATACTATCAGGTTTTACCCCGATTGTAAACTTGTACGTGATTAAAGTTGCACATATGAAACCAAACTTGGTGTCGTTAGAAAAAAGTGTAAAGCTGGGGTTTTGCGGGGCCCTTCAGAAGTCGGGGCCCAGGATGCGTGCCTGGTGCACCAGGTGTTAAATCTGCCCCTACGAGGGGTGTCAAGGGAATGGGATGTGCTGCGGACAGGAGCAGCTGTGGCAGAAGGTTGGTCACTACTCCTTCACCAGGTGAAGTGATAACAGAAAGTTCATGATCTCATTGAGCCCAATTCCTCATTTTCTAATGTTAATATACTAATAGTTGTGTCTTACTAAATTTTCATTTAAGTGTATATTAAAAATCAAAGATGGATAATTTCATGTGGCACAACCCACCCTTGACCTTTTGAGAATGATTGTTTTGTTGCTGAGGTCATTAAGGAATCTTATACAAAGTATTTGGCCATAATTGAAACCCATTAAATTTGCTAGACTCCGAAACACCTTAAGTGATTTTAGGCTTCCCAAGTCACCTACTGTCGTCTGCTATCTTCTGCAAGACAGAAACGATTGCTTTCTTGTGAGAAGCGATTTTATCCATGTGAACGAAAGCATCAAGGTATCGTGGTGCTTTAACGACAATGAAAACATAAATGACTCAGGTTTAACAAGAAGGTAGATGAAAACCTTACTGTAATTAATATTTCAAAGACCCATCAAAATATCAGAAGAGAAAAGGACTTAGAATTTCACACTGGGAATAGAGTCAATAGGTCACTCTAACCAGTCATGCTTTTAAATGTATGCTCTTACCGATCTCCTTTAATTTGCCAATGTTTACACAATTAATAATAATGATAACAAAATTCTCGTAAGGAAAAGAGTATTTATTAGAAATCCTGAACCTGACAACCCAGAAAGGTTCCTTAAAACCTATTATGCTGTATCATTCAGAGATTTAGATTTTTAACCTAAATCTATTATTTTAAAACATGGTTAAACAGATCTGTGAAATTAAGTCATTGAAGATAATTAATGTAACTAGTACACAGGTGCCCATAAATTTAGCAAATTCATCTTTTCGGCTAATTCTCTCTTACAAACATATAATCAGTCACTTCATAGAGTTCTTTGTATTTATGCATCATACGTGCAGGAGATGAATTTAGGTATAATCAGGAACTTGAAATCACTTGTTTGAGATTTAAAATTACATATGCTACTGATGTAATGGATAAAATAGACATGTGATTCTTAACATCTTAACAGTTTTTTTTTAATCCTCTCACCAGAGGACATTTTGTCATTGCTTTTTTTTTTATTTTGAGAGAGAGAGAGGAAGGGAGACAGAAACATGGATGCAAGAGAGAAGCATCAATTGGTTGCCTCCCATAAGTGCTTGGACCTGTGATTGGAGGCGCCCAGACCAGGGATGGAACCTGAAACCTAGGTAGGTGCCCCAACTGGAATCGAACCTGCAACCTTTCAGTTATAGGACGTTCCAACCAACTGAGCCACATCGGTCAGGGCAACATCTTAACATTCTTAACAAAACAGTCCTGATCCTGCCAATTGTTATCATTATAGAGTTTATAGTTGCCTTTCTAATTCCTCTTTAGCATAGTTTGAAAATACATGTTGATGGCCATTTACTATTTAAGAAAAGGTTTACTGAAATTAGTTTATAAGACCTGGAAATGCCCTAATGTGTACTATTTTCCCCAAAATGAATGTGAGAAATGTAAATTTTATAACAGCATTATTTACCCTGATTCAGTTCTTATATGATTATTTCAACACCCCCATCCAGAGAAAGATGTCTGGGGAATTTGCAGTAAATATGCTAAAAAAACAAAACCCTGAAAAGATCCTACTAGTTTAGAAATAAATAGTATGCCAACCCCATGACTCCTTATGTTTTTACCAATAATAAATTTCTCCATTTGTGAATTTTAAAAAAAAAGGCAATAGGATTGGATATGCAAAAATGCAAAACAAAGCACTGAAGGAAAACTAAAATTACAGTACTTCAAAGTAAAGAAAAAAAAAAGGATATGTGCACACCACCAAACAAGAACCAAAAAAGAATGATTTTACATGTAACTTTGAATGTAAAAAGTGTTAAAGATATAAAAAAGAAAATAAACCATGATGGAGAAATAATGACAAGAAAGTAGTTCAAAATTTATCTAATCTATACAAATTTCTATCCCTGGATCTCATCAATGTATAGACTACTCAACATTTTGGGGGGAAATTAAGAATAACTTCATCCCAGGGCAAATTTTATAATATATACATATTAGGAAAAAGCAATGCATGTTTTAATATAGTTAAATATTACTGGGATTTATTTTTATTCCTTTAATTATCAATATTTCTGTTTTATAAGCCTAGGCATTTTATAGTTTGTGATACAGAATACCGGCACAAACAAAATTACTGTAAATGAATGTATTTCAAGGAGAAACACATTTTGTAAAATGCTTTGGGAACATTCACTATACAACTCACTTTCCACTCTAGCGAAGTACTACCCAGTGAAGCTGAGAGTACATCAATACATTACTCTAATTAGAATGCCGATGCAGGAGTAGGCACGTGACAAACATTGGGACTCTGGAGGAAAACAAACTACCAAGCGCCTCAATGAAAAGTAAAGAAGCAACAAAAACTATAAATCTTATTGATAAAAAGGGAGGTGTCCAAAAAAGTGCACAGCATGCATGAAATGACAAAAGAGAATACGTTGAAAGGGACAACACTAGTGAGTACAAAGGCTGAACTCAGAAAGGAACTGTCGATTGTAGCAAGTGAGGTTAGTGAGTGAACTAAACCTAAGTATGAGAAAAAAAGATAATGGGGTGATGTAAAATGACATTAAACAGTAAAAATAAAATGTTCTTTAATAGAATAAAAGTAAACAATGTGATTTAAGTAAAATAATGTGAAATCTACACCATTCTTCTACTTACTTGAAGGTGGAAGATGCCTGATCACATGAGTATCATTTATATAAACTTTATTGGACAGACAGGCAAATGGACCTGTTTCTAAGGCACAAGACAGTTCTCAAGTTTGTACAGCACTTCTTATGTAAAAACGCTTATGTAAAAGTATTAAAAAAAAGCATGTAAACCCTGACCTGACCGCTCTATCAGTGATGTAGTTGTATGAACACAGCTTGTAAGTATTAATTTTAATGAAATTCTATCACAATGCTTGGTTTATCATAAATGCAAATCAATTTCACATAACATTGCACATGTATATATTCTCATATTTTAATAAACATTAAAAACAATACTTATTAATGAGAATTAAGCCCAGAAGAACCTGTACTAATTCAGCCAAGGTGTTGGAAGTACAGTATTTACAATTAAAAATCATCCTTTTGCTTGTTTTTTCTCAGATATTCAAATTAAGCCTATTTCTTCTTTATATATGAAAGATTTTCATGTTTGTGTGTTTTAATATTGTGTGTATGCACTTTATTTCACTTGGTTATTAGCTTTATATGTATAACTTCAAATTTTATTTGATCAATTCTGTACCAGGGATTTAAGATATAATGATTATGTGTTTTACAATGCTCGGTAGCTGCCTGTATCATGAGAGTTTTTTTTGCTTCACTTAGTAATATTTAAAATTATCAGGTTGCCTCTTCCTAAGCCAGGCATATTATATTGGAATTAGTTACATAAGAGAATATTGTTAGCATGCTAAAAATCGTATTGGTAATGAATCTGCTGAAGAAAAACAAAGGCTTAATTTGATTTAGTTGTGCTTAAGGGAGGAGGTTGTGGCGTCCAGCCCCTGGTGGGCTGCGGGTGCCCTGAAGCAAGACCCTGGCTGCAGGGGAGGGGCCCCGACAAGGCGGGGGTCGGCGAGGGGTTTGTGGTCAGGCCAGCGGACGCTCAGCAGTTGAACCCGCGCTGGCGCGGCTGGCATGCGGAGCACGGCTGGTACAGGAAGCCGCGCAGGTGCTGCGGCCGCCGCGCACACGGTTATTTCGGGGCACTACTTTGGCGCTGGCGCCTGGCCCGCTGCCGGGTCCGCTGCAGCTACCAACCCCGGCCCGCGTCCGCGGAGGGCGGCTGCGCGGTGCAGGGCGCGGGGCCCTTGCTAAGGTCGCCGTCTTGCAGATCCGTGTCGCGTCGGGGTGCGGGGAAGAAGGCCCCGGCTCAAGTACTGTGGTGCCCGGCGAGAAGAGCGTCCAGGGGACTGCTCTGCAGGCTGGGGGGTGGGGGGACCACTGGAACGAGGCGGGGGAGTGTGCGGCCTCGGGGGGTGCCCGATAGCAGTGCAAAAACGGGTGCGAGGCGGCGGGTGGGCTGAGGAGCTGTGCGGCCCAGCGCCGGGTGGCGGTGGCTGCTCATTGACCTGGCTGCACTGGCTGGTCAGGGAGGTGGCGGGCGCGCTCCGAGAGTTGGTCAGAGGGACGGTCGTGGCTGCTGTCTCGCCTGCGCCCGCGGGGCTTTGAGCCTGTGTGTGCCCTTTTTTAAAAAATATTTTTTGACATATCCCTTTTTTATTGTTCATGGACTACTGATCACAGAATGTGCCAGAAAGCCTGGCACATGCATGGCTTCAATCATTAGTGCTGCATTTTAAGTTAATGCCAGTATCTGAGAATCAGGCCTGAGAGCAGTAACAAGTACTAGATAGAAATGGAAGAAAGTGAAAGGCTGTAAGTCAAAAGTGTGTAGTAGATCCAGCTGCCTGCCAATACCGGAGAGGCAGGTGCTGATGTAAAGGAAAGTGGTTTATTTGCAGATGCCAGCCACCTGGAAGATTGGGGACTCATCCAAAACCAATCTCCTGGGAAGATGGGGGACTCATGTCACAAAGCCCATCTCCACCTCTCAGTGGAGGCAGAGGTTTTTAGAAGGAGGAAACAGAACAAAGAGACCAAGGGAGGGGATTGCAAAGTTCTCCATGTGCAGCTGAGCACAGTCCATTCTGATGAGGCAGGTGATGGTTCTGTGTGCATCATCCTGGTTAGTCATCTCAGCTTCAGGTCATGCTGGCTCCATGGCTGAAGGTCAGCAAATCCCCTGGAGCGGGGATGTTTGAAGGTTGGAGTCCATATCTTTTGAAACTGTTCCTAGGATTCTTGTATAGACATGCTGTTCATCTACAAGCCAGGTATTAGAGTCAGCACTTACAGAAACAATGTCAAAAGAATGGTGGGGCCCTGGCTGGTGTGGCTCAGTGGGTTGAGTGCATACCTGCGGACCAAAGGGTTGCGGGTTTGATTCCTGGTCAGGGTACAGGCCCGGTCAGGGCATAGGGCATAGGGGGCACGGGAGAGGCGACCATACATTGATCTTTCTCTCCCTCTCCTCCTCCCTCCCCCTCTCTAAAAATAAATAAAGTCTTTTAAAAAAAGACAAAATTTCTAAAAAGAAAAAGAAAGAATGATGGGGTGGGTTACAATTTCCCATCAGTACAATTTTCCGCTGTTATAGAAGTATTATAGTCCAAATTTCCAGAGGTCTGATTTAAATCACCATGTCCTAGTTAAAGGGGTATAGGTCTTTTATGATCTTACGGATTTAAATTTGAAGTTTGTACTAGAGTTTAAGGAACTTGATAAGAAAATAGCATTTTATTTTGAAAACTAAGGATAAAATGGCTGTTTAAAATTGGGCTTTTAGCCCTGGCTGTTGCGGCTCAGTGGATTGAGTGCTGACCTGCAAACTGAAGGGCCGCGGGTTCGATTCCCAGTCAGGGCACATGCCTGGGTTGAAGGTCAGGTCCTTAGTGGGGGGGTGCGTGCAGGCAACCACCCATTGATGTTTCTTTCCCTCTCTTCCTCACTTCCCCTCTCTCTAAAAATAAATAAAATCTAAAAAAATAAACTAATATTGGGCTTCTAATGCATACATCTGACTACGATACTTAAATACTTTACTCTCCGGACATTTTGGACACAAGTGAAATGGGGCAAAGATATTTAGACGACTGGTCTGGTAATTAAGTAGCAAATTAAAAAATGGTTAAATCTTTTAACTAAGAGATGACTGAAATAAATTAGAATACTCATATAAAACATAATGTCAAGACAGGAAATTTATAAAACGAACTTTCAAAAGTTACTTACATCGGATTCAATTGACATTAGGCAAGTAAGTTAAATAAAATTTAGACAATGCCACTCAGGGTGAGTCACCATGAAAGCAGCTGCTTTTGGTAACAGAAAAAAAATTTTTTTAAATCAAGAACAAGATGTTTTTTGTCATTAGCTAGGAGCTAAACTTGCTCATGGAGCTGATTACCAGTTACAAGAATCAGAATCTGTCAGTAGAGAGTGAGGAGTGAGGAATTCCTGGGCAACTTCCAGTAAGACCGTACATATTGTATTTATTTCGTGAGAGGGAATGTCTGCAATTTTGTCCATTTCATTGTCAGTGAATAAAAAAACAATCAGTGGAAAAGAGGATGCCGTCTAGGGGTTTTAGTCTTGCCTTATGCTAAACTTTTGTCCACTGAGGACAAAGAATTAAGCGCTGATAACGTCCCTAACAGAAATGGAGATAAGAATGTCCACAGCCGTGGATTTTGCAGCCCACTCGGGCAGTCAGCTTTATCCAACTGGATTAGCAGAGGTAGTCAGATTCCAATAAAAACTCACGCATTTTTAAAGGAGGAAGGATATCTGCAGTTTTTAGGATATCTACTTTATATTTTTTTAAAAAGTCAGGTAGAAATCAAACAGGTAAAGCAGCCCTTTGTCTATAGGTAAACCTCCTTTGTTGCTACTTCCTGAAAATGTGGGAATTCAAAAATATAACCTCTCATCAGAGAAGTACGCAGATTATCTTATAGAAGAGGAACATATCCAGATTGAGACCCTGAGGGCATAGCTCTCAGTGAGTATGAACTTTGGCATCTGTCACTGGTATTAATGGATTAATTGATTTATAAGGTGTTGAGCTTTGGAGAATTTATTTTTTTAACTTTATTCTTATTGTTGACACTATTACAGATGTCCCCATTCCCCTCTACTACCCCTTTGCTCACATCCACCCCATCCCCACCCCCCTTCCCTCTGGCCATCATCACACTGTTGTTAGGGTCCATGGGTCACACATATATGTTCTTTGGCTAATCCCATCACTCCTTTCACCAGTACCCCTTCTCCCCCTCCCCTCTGACAGCTATCAGTCTGTTTCATGTATACCGTGCCTCTATTTCTATTTTGTTCATCTGTTTATTTTGTTCATTATTTTGTTTATTACTTCTTTTGTTAATTCGTGAGATCATCTGGTATTTGTCTTTCTCTGACTGGCTTATTTCACTTAGCACAATAATCTCCAGGTCCATCCATACTGTCACAAAAGGTATGATTTCCTGTTTTGCTTTTTACAACCGCATAGTATTCCATTACGTAAATATACCACAACTTTTTTATCCACTCATCTACTGATGGGCACTTGGGCTGTTTTAATATCTTGGTTATTGTAGATAATGCTGCAATGAATATAGGGGCACATATAGCTTTTTAAGTGAGTGTTTTGGAATCGTTAGGGTATATCTTCAGAAGTGGGATGACTAGGTCAAAAGGCAATTCCATTTTTAAATTTTTGAGGAAACGCCATACTGCTTTCCACAGCGGCTGCGTCAGACTACATCCCCACCGACAGTGCACTAGGGCTCCCTTTTCTCCACGTCCTAGCCGGCACTTGTTGTTTGTTGATTTATTGATGAAAGCTCTTCTGGCAGCTGAGGTGATATCTCATTGTGGTCTTAATTTGCATTTCTCTGATGATTAGTGATGTTGGGCTTTTTTTTTCACATATCTACTGGCCATCTGTATGTTCTCTTTGAAGAAGTGTCTATTCAGGTCCTTTGAGCATTCCTTAAATTGGATTGTTTGTCTACCTAGTGTTGAGTTGTGTCAGTTCTTTATATATTTTGGAAATTAACCCGCATGAGATGTATCATTGGCAACTTTGTTCTCCCATACAGTGGGTTATCTTTTCATTTTGTTGATGATTTCCTTTGTTGTGCAAAAGTTTTTACTTTGATTTAGTCCCATTTTTTCCCTTTGTTTCCCTTACCTGAGGAGATATATTGGCAAAAATATTGCTACAAGAGATGTCTGAGATTTTACTGACTATGTTTTCTTCTATGATTTTTATGGTTTTGTGACTTACGTTTAAGTCTTTAATCCATTTGAGTTTGTTCTTGTGCATGGTGTGAGTTGGTGGTCTAGTTTCATTTTTTTGCAGATACCTGTCTAATTTTCCCAGCACCATCTATTGGAGAGACTGTTTTCACTCCATTTGTATGCTCTTGCCTCCTTTGTCAAATATTAATTGACCATAAAGTCGTTGGTTGATTTCTGAACTCTGTTCTGTTCCATTGATCTATATGCCTGTTCTTGTGCCAGTATTAGGCTGTTTTGATTATAACAACTTTGGGGAATAGTTTGATATCCAGTAGTGTGATTCCTCCAACTTTGTTCCCCTTTCTCAAGATTACTGTGATTCTTTGAGATCTTTTTTGGTTCCATATAAATTTTTGGAATATTTGTTCTAGATATGTGAAATATACCATTGGTATTTTAACAGTAATTGCGTTGAATTTATAGATTGCTTTGTGTAGTATGGACTTTTTAATGATGTTAATTCTTCCAATTCATAAACATAGTATGTGCTTCCACTTGTTTCCTCTATTTCTTTCTTCATAATAGTTCTAAATGTCCTATAGTTTTCTGAGTACAGGTCTTTTACCTCTTTGGTTAAGTTTATTCCTGGGTACCTTATTTTGTTGTTGTTGCAATACTAAATGGGATTGTTTTCTTAGTTTCTTATTCTGATATAATTCATTATTGGTGTATAAAAATGTCATCAATTTCTGGATATTAATTTTGTACCCTGCCACTTTGCCGAATTCATTTATTAGATCTAGTAGTTTTTTTGGTCCTTACATTATCTGAGAATAATGACAGTTTTACTTCCTCCTTTCCAATTTGGATGCCTTTTATTTCTTCTTTTCTGACCACTGTGGCTAAGACTTCCAGCATTATGTTGAATAAGAGTGGTAAAAGTGGACATCCCTGTCTTGTTCCTGATATTAAGGGAAACACTTTTAATTTTTGCCCATTGACTATGAAGTTTTTCATGCCTGGCCTTTATCATGTTGAGGTTTGATTCTTATATTCCCACTTTGCTGAGAGTTTTTATTACAAATGATGCTGGATTTTATTGAATGCTTTTTCTGCATCTATTGATATGATCATGTGATTTTTATCTTTCATTTGTTTATGTGATGTATCACATTTATTGATTTGCAAATGTTGTACCAGCCTGGCATGCCTGAAATAAATCCTTGGTCATGATATATGATCTTTTTGATGTATTACTGGATCCGATTTGCTAATATTTTGTTGATTTTAGCATCTATGTTCATAATAGGAATATTGGCCTATAATTATCTTTTTTGTAATGTCTTTATCAAAATTTTTAATTTATTCATTCATTCATCCAAGAGTAGTGTTTTGAGACAGCTGCAAGCCAGACACTATACTTAAGTGCTCTTCAGGGAGTATCTAGTTTAATGGGTGTGTCAGACAAGTGAACTGTTACCATACAATGTGACACAAGGCTCCTCTATTGTAAGGGTTTGCTGAAGAAACTAATTGCACTGAAGAAGCAGAATCTTCCAGACTTGAGGGAGTCAGAGAAGTACTGCAGAAGAGGCTCTGCTTGAGAGAAGCCTCAAAGAATGAGTAGAGGTTTACCAGATGGCCAATTGGAGCAGCACTAACACTATGGATGCAAAGAACAAGGCAAATGGGCTTGGACACTGGATCCTGTGGTCTCAGTTTTTCTTTGCCTTTCCTGTGCAAAGCGTTGAGTGTGTAACCAATTTTTTACAAAGAATGTTCCAAATAATTTCTATGTGTGGTAAACATGGCTAAGAAGAAACGGCTAATGGGATGTGAAGCATTACTCAGCCGAAGCTCATCAAACAAGCATCCTGCAGAAGCCCATCCAGCTCAGCAGAGGGTTGAAACCTAGCCACCCCTCCCCACCGGTGCAATCTGAGTGGTTGCCTGCTTTCTGTTCAAATGTGACTCATAAGACAGAATTCCTGACCCCTACACTTACCCAGTTTGCTGTCCTAACCCTTTATGATAGAAAAATTCTAGAGGCACTTCATGGTGGATGTCATAATATGAGGATGAAAACAGATTTTTCTTCACAATAGGGCAATAAAGGTGTCACGTGGAAAAAAATTGTGTTCTAAAATTAATGAGCTTTGTTTCTAGGGAGCAAAATTAGTTCAAAAGACTTCTTCAGACTTTTCACTGCTTTCAAGTTTAATGAAACTCCTGCAGTGTTTCTAACATCAGCTTAATCTGAGGAGGCTGCTGTTGAAAATCTTCTAGAAGAAACTGAGGGTAACATGTTAAATCATTGCAAGCAAAATGGTTCTGACTTCAGTAAGTCCACTTGGCCAAGGATTGCATTTTAAGAGAGGAAAGGCATCTTAAAAGTACCAAGAGATCACACCAGTGGAAATAGTGAAACATAAAAATATTGGGGTGGGGGGAGGAGCATGGGCATGTCTGGGAAAAAACAATTGAAAGCATGTTCTGTGTTTCTTTATACTCTGCCTTGTTCCAAAGTCGATTTTGCTGTGAGTTTATTTCCTGGGCAAATACAGAAGGCTGCTCTCGCGTGAAACTAGTTAAGTGCAGACCAGATGCTGTCACAGTTTTTGGAGCTGGGAGTAGAGCTGCCATCTGCTTTAGAAAACCAGGAGTCTGAACAGGGCACTTGCAGAAGAGAAAGGCTCTTCCACCCCCTTGTGGAGGGGGCCTGAAGAAATATTGGCTGTGGGCTGAGAAACGTCTTAGATTTCCTGTTGAACTTAAACCAATGGAACTGGAAGCAAACAAACCAGTAAACAGCAGAGAAGAATGAAGGGCCCAGGAAGGCAAAAAGAAACTGCTATGCTCAACACTGCAGGCCCTCCTTAAAACTTATCTCATAAAATGCCCCAAGGTTTTGGACTGTAATCACACTGGACATTTGTGGCCAGAAGTGACCTAACCAGCGAACATTAACTGCCCTGATGGTATGGCACACTAACACCCTTATTATTTTGTTCAGAGCGCCAGATCAAATAAATTAACATTCTTATCTCCATCGATTCACTTGGCTGAAAGAAACCTACATGCTGTGAGAAGCGTGAAGGGGAGAGAAGGATTCAGAAAGCATGGAAAGAGACAGATGGGGGAGGCACTGGACAGTTTACTAACATGAACATCAGCACCATTGAATGCCCCTCTATTGAAAAATTGGGATGATAATTATCTGAAGTTGGAAATGAGAGAAGTTGTTCCACATCAAATCAGGTATAGTAATTCTTAGCATTTTTGTTCACATATGCCTTTGAGGACATGATGGTAATAATAGATACTTCCTAGGAAAAATATGCATAGTGCCCACACACAAAACCCTATCTTTAAGAACCACTAGTTACAATACTTAAGATGAAACCCTATTAGTTACAACAGAAATGTAATGTGTAATCCTGATCGCTTGATTGCAATAAAATTTTTCTTGCATCTATTCTAGCTTTATTGTATTTTTTCAGAGCATCATATCAAATAAATTTAACATTCTAATCTCCATTGATTCACTCCAAAAAGTGATATTCTTAGCACATCAACTTTAAGAAATTTTCTCATTTGCTTTTTTTTTTTTTGACTTAGTGTATGCTATTTTTGAAAATATAAGTTGGGATGTCACAAAGCAAACTTAGCACAAAGAGGTTTATATCCAATATCAACCAAAGAGCTCCATTTCAATGTTGCATTTAACAGAACCAAAAATTTTTGTCCTCTGCAAACCCATTCATCTTCCTGCATTCTCTGTCTGGGAGAGTCACTGCTATCCACCCCGTCGCCCAAGCCAGAACCTAGCAGTTGTTTCTGCCTCCCCTCTTCTCTTCTTTCTATGTGTAGTCACCAAGTAATTCTATTCTACTTCCCAAATGAGCTCACATCCTTTCCTTTTATCCCAGTCACTGGCACTGCCTTTAGTTGAAACCCTCATTTCTCCTCTAGATGAATACAAAATGTTTAAATTGGTCTTGTGTTTCCTTCATTCCGCCTTATTGTCCAGAGTGACCTTGCTAAAACCATCTGATAGTGACTCCTCAAATTCACATTATTCATTTGGCTTATGTTTCCAGGATGAATACCAACTCTTTACCCTAGCATTGAAACCGGAAAAATCAGCATTCATGCTGGCTGTCACTGCCAGACCCCGTAAGTAGAGACAAGGATTGAATCTTCATGGGCACTTTATTCAGATGCCAGCAATCTGAGAAGAAGGTAGGTTATGTATCCTTAAAAACTGTATTAACATCTCATTTCAAGCCGACCTTTTTATGAGAAGAAAACATAGATAAAGGATTTGGAAAAAAGGTTAATTGGATAAGAGTTATAGTCCTGCAGTGATTTTCCTAGTATTTCTTTATCTATTGATCAACAATTCTTTATCTGCATCAGGGGGTATTCCCTCCCTGGAAGACAATGGCTCAGATATCTTCTCCATCCCTTGCAGACCCCCTGGGACACAAAGGTTGAATTGCTTGTCAACCTCCTGGAGTCATGCGGTCATGCATTTCAGTTCCTGGAATAACAGCTTTTGACATGCATTAATCAATCACTTAAACCTACCAATTAATGACTGAAGCTAAAATCTTTAACCCTTGAGTTCCCCTCTCAGCAACTACTTTGGGATAAATAGACCCAGGTTTGGGTCCCCAGTTTAAGCACTTGCCAACAGTGCGACCTCAGACAGTCAGACTCCCGGAGCCTTTGTTTTCTCCTCTGCCTGAGCTTCTTGAAGACAGGAGCATCTCACGCATACAGTGCCTGGAACGTAGGAGAGACTTAATGTTGAATGACAGAAAATATTTCTAAAATTCACAACATCAAAAAGTTGTTCTTCCTTAAAAATCCTGATATAACATCTTTACCGCCCCCCTCCCCTTTTTACTTCTGCCTTTATTTTCTGATAATCATGATAAAGTGTCTTCAGGGATCCACACTATCTAGAACCACCCCTGGGCCCACCCACCTCACAGCAATCATGTGACCTCGGCAGTGTTACTGTATTTCTGCATCTCAGTTTCTTCTATAAAGTCCATAAAATGAGGCTTGTTTTTGATGGTTAAATAAATACCTCACCTGAAACACGATTGGTGGCATAGTAAGTGCTTGTCAAATGTTAACTCTCATTATCATCATCTTCATCAGACCGGGATAGTGGTACCCACCTTTGTGGTTCTCAGTTTTGTATGAGAAAATCACACTTTAAGCATTGTTGTTGGGGAAAAAAGGAAAATCTGGAAATGCCTTCCATGGAAAGGAGAAACAGAGGTGAGAAATGCAGATTGGTAAACGCCTGCATTTTCGAGCTGGGAGGAATGAGTTTGGTCCCAGTGTTACCGATGAGGAAGCAGAGGGGTGATGTGTCCTTGAGTCTCATCTTAGACACATTGTCATAGCTCTTTACTGAGAGTTAGGACCAGGGCCCCGGGATTGCTGTGGTCAAGGTGCAGGTGAAAACACTTTTGGGGAGGCAGGGAGGTAGAGCATTTAGTTACAAAAAGTCAACGTTTAAAGTGTAAATATATTTGGTGCGCAATACATCAAATTAGTCAGCTGTCAGGCCTGATGAAACCGAGTTGCTCATGAAACTGGGTTTCTTGCTTTAACAAAGCCTGTTTGTCTTCCTGCAGCCCAGGATGAACAGAAAGGTGGGTGTGGGGTCCTTTGCACTGAGGGGGATGGAGACCAGCAGTGGGGTAGGTGGAGCGGGACGGGGCATTGAAAGTCGTGTGTCTTCTCTGTGAGGTGGGCACATAAAGAGAACTGTGGTATGATTGGTCCCTCATAACCAGGTGACCACATAATGGGCTCTGTTTAGGTGGCACCAGCTAGGAGGCTGGTGTTTAGTTGAGAGGTGGCTGCAGGAGGAGGAGGAGGAGGAGGTTTGGCTGTGCTCTCTTGCCGAAGTGGTTATAGTCCTCAGCACTTCTTTGGTCCCCACTGCTTTTAAAATAAGTCCAGCTCGTCACTGTCCTCACAGTCTAATCAACGCAAGGGAGGCAGTAGCTGGGCAGCAGAGGGGATGCTGCGGGGCCCTGAGCCCCGCCGGCCCTGCAGCCCCGCAGCCAGGTAATGGTGGAGAGTCTGCTTGAACTGCACCTCCCCCGGGCTACCCATGCCAGCCGTGGGCTAGGGACAAGTGAAGGTGGTGACAGAAGGAAGGAGTGGAGGCGCCCCAGGGGGAACGAGCTGTTTCGCTGCCTGGAGCCCAATGCCAGCCTCAAACTGGGCCAGCGTTTGGGGCCAGAAGAACCGGACCACAAGTCTGCTCTTTATGAGGTCGTGGCCAGAGAGTGGTGGCAGCAGCACCGTCGCCCGCTGCCCTGGGGCCCATGGATTGTGCTTTTGAAGCATGTGAGAGCCAAGGCCTGCTGCAAGGTAAGGGGACAGCAGGCGCCATCTCCTCTCAGGGGGACGTCTGGACTCCGTTGCCCCCGGGAGGGAGCTCCTTCGTCTCCGGGGCTGGGTACCGGGGACGGACATAGGCTGGCTGTGCCTGTGGCCCCACGCCTTACCCCTTTCCCCGTCACGTCCAGCCACCTTCTTCCCCTCTTCGCTACCTGAACATGCCCAGTTCTTTCCCCTCCTTTCACTTCCTGGCCCTCCCTGGGACCCTTCAGTCCTTGGCCCTTGCTGTTACATCTCTATTTCACGTCTCGTGAGACTTTATGAAGACTTTTCGGGTATATTCTATTCCTTTCTCAATGCGAACTTTAATACCCCACCACGGGAGTATATCCGTTCCTTGCATCTTACTATCCAGATGATACCTAAGTGAAGGAACCGGGTGAGGGCTCGCTGGTACCCTTGCTCCCACCTGCTAAGGTAGCTGGTACTTCGGAAGATTCACACGCAAACATTTTAGGGTTTGTTACTTAAATTCGAAGTAGAGAATGACATAGGAGAGTCTATATGGTAGGTGTTAAGTGGGCTGTCTTCAGTTGCCTGCGTAGAAGCTGCCTTATTCCGTCCGACTCTCATTTGAACATGGAAGTAAAGAAAATGGTGGGAGAGAAAATATAAAAACTGAATAATGTGAAATGTTACTGCCAGCGCGGCAGAGAATACTTTTTTGTTTTGTTTTAACCCAAAGGAGAACCCGCAGAGTGCAGATCACTTTAAAATTTCCACTTCTACACAAATTTGTTTTTAGGCTTACCTCAATGACTCAACAGACTTCCCTTTTAACTTGCCTGTTCTGTTGGTCGAAAGTTTCAAAAGAGAAGGAAACGAATTTGGACTTGACTTTGTAACATCAAGATTTGGGGGTGAAGATGCTAGATCCGTCACAGGAATGTGTGTCTCCACAGCTCCTCCCCCTCCACCGCCCCCCCACCCCCCACCCCATGCCATGGAATCTGTGTTTAAGAATGTTGAGTGAAAAAAGTTCTGAAGACCAAATGGGTGGGGGGTGGGGAGAAGAGGGAGGAGAGAAAGAGGGGAGAGGAAATACTTGATTTAAAATGATTCTGGGTTACGACATGGCTGAAGAAGACTGTGTTCTTTGAAGTAGAAAACGTTCTATCACAAAGATGTTAAAGCCACATTGGTCCATTTGTTTCATTTAAATGCCAGAGATTACTTCATTATTTCATAGAAGAAATGTTTCTCACCCTTATGCTATTTACACTTCAGCAGAGCCCTTAATTTCTTTAAAAGTTAGAATAATTAAGCCTGTGGATTCACCCAGATGGTAGACATGGGGGCTTTGCACAAAAACTGGGAAGTATGCCCTCTTTTAGGATATTCAAATAAGTGCTTGTGGAAATTTCTGCTCTGCTTGGAGCCGGTAAGGTAAGCCTCCGCGCGACTTTACAAACCAGTCAGTAGAAGGGTAGTGTTCGTAGATGCTGGTGTTGGAGACCAAAACAAGTCCTTTATATAACACTTCTAAGATTTATAGCACACTTTATGTGCATCTTACTTGGCCCGTGTGCACATATGTTCTCCCTCTACTCCTGATGAAGACGCTGGGACTGGGAGATCTGAAACGCCCATGTCACACGGCCCTGAGCAGAAGAGGCTGACACGCAGGTGACAGCTGCACCAAATTCAGTTGTTGTGGTGCGAATTCAGCTCATATTTTATAACTTCTCCATAAAGTGGGCCTATCTCAACTTACTCCAGTTTGTCTATAATGGAGGATCAAATTACGGGGTTACTTATACAACGTAATATGTGAATGATGCCCTGCCTTGTTTTTCTACAAGAGTACAACGTGATTTCTTTAAGCCGTTTTCAAGAGATGTTCCTAAGAACCTAGCATAGATTTCAGACAGACTTAAAATAATTTACTACTACTACTTTGCCTTTATCTATAGATCACATATAACTGATGGTAGTAGCAATAACACAATAAAGACACTGAGGTCCTATTATCCAGTTTTATTATTATTCATCAACTTTTCATACAGCCTTTTATGTTCTGACCTTATGAGCTTTCCTAATTTTCTGGCTAAAGGTGTTCTCTCAAGTTATCCCTTTCTTCCTCTGCCCTTGAGGAGTGAGTGGTGAAGGAACCAATGAGATTATGTGGAAAAATCTCTGAGCAACAGATCTTTCCTCTTGACAGTAGCTATTTTAAACCCTCTTCTTCTTCTTCTTCTTTTTTTTTTTTAGTGGCAATAGTAATAATCATTTGATGTAAAAGAGTTAGAAAATACATATCCAGAACTTTTATTAATATTTTTGTGCTGATTCTTTCTGAACTTTTTGTATAATATAAACATAACTTTGTTTTTTTTTTTAATGGGGCCTGCTTTTATGTACTGCTTTGTACATTTTGTTATAAAGACAAGTAATGACATAAAACTCCTGGAACCATGCTTGACATCTAGAGAGAACTCCAGGACGTATTTCCATGCAACTGCAAAGAGCTCTAATACATAACTTTTAATAACTGTTCAGTGTGCCAGCAAATGCCTGGGGCATCATTCATTTACCCACCCTTTAAGGTTGGCTTTCTTTTTATTTTTCCTCTTCTGAGGATATGGTTTTATTGATTTTAGAGAAAGAAAGAGGAATATCTATGTGACAAACATCGATTGGTTGCCTCTCATATGCACCCTGACCAGGGATCGAACCTGCAACCTAGGTATGTGCCCTGACCGGGAATTGAACCCTCAACTTTTTGGTGTGTGAGGCAAAGCTCCAGCCAACTGAGCCAACTGTTTAGGGCTGGTTAGCCTTCTTCAAAAGTGAAACCATACATAATCCTATTATAATGCTTTATTCTAAGGATACAGATAAAAATGGATGTGTTGTACCTCCCTGTAGAATTCACATGGTATACTTTCTTATTATCTAATTAGGATGTTATTTTGTAGTTAAGGTATTTTAACATTAAATGTTCTTAATCTCAAGTGAAAGTTACTCTTGGTTTTTCACTGGACATGAGACCTCCTCTTTTAGGTTTTTGTGGTTCTTGTGTATCTAATTCAGAATTACTACTCTAAGATCTGAAAGTAAAGTAATGCTGATCCTAGATGACAAATCGAAAGATATCATTAGATAAAATCTTAGAAGATTTAGGGAAATTGGGAGGAACTTCACTGGTTTTGGGTACATTAAAACAGTTAGATGTTTAATGGGCACCATTCCAGATACAGGACAGTGATACACAAGAGAGCACCCCTACCCCAACTCCGGTCCTTACATTCTAGAGGAGCCTAGGGGCAGACAGTGAGTGAACAATCGAAGTCAAGCTGGCCAAAGACAGCAGCCCTCCGTGCGTGACATGGAGCAGTCCTCAAAACGAGAGGGAGGCCAGCGAGGGGGTGGGAGGAGAGGCCACCCTACAGAGTTCCTCACGTGGGAATATGCAGGCGCAGGCAACTCCCAGAAAGACCTGGGGGTGACTGCCCCAGAGGCGGGGGGCGGGGGGAGGAGGGATGTGGTGGAGTAAGCCCCTGTGTGCCTGGTGGGCCTATGAATTTTAGTCCAGTTGTCATGGGAACCATTGGAGAATTATATGTGAAGAAATGATGTTAAATATAGAAAGAGAAAGAAAGACAGACAGAGAGAGAGACAGACAGCCAGACAGACTACTGTGTGAGAACAGGGTGGAAGCAGGGAGACCAGGTAGAAGGCGGGAGGCTGGTATGGTAGTTCAGGTGGGAGCAAAACAGTGGTTTGAACAAAAAAATAAGGTTCTAAATAGACTGACAAAGACAAGTGAATATAAAAGCATTAACAAAGATATAAACGGACAAGTTACAAATGAAGAAATGCAGGTTACCTTCAAACATGCCTTTACACATAAGAGAAAAGCAAATAACACTATACTGTAGTTTCTGTTTTATTGAGAGAAGATCCATCAACTTGACCCTGCATTCTTTGGTAAGGCTTTGAGGAGACAGTCACCTTCATACATTGCTGATGGTAATGCAAAATGGGGTGACCCCCTGAAGGGGCTGTTGGCACCGTCTGACAACAGTGCAGATGCCTTACTCAACACATCCTACTTTGGAGAATTTATCCCAAAGATAAACCCCATAAATATGAAACCACATAGTCACAAAGTTTTTGTTGCATTATTTTCAAAAGAAAAATACTGGAAATAGCTCAAGTCCAGTAAAGGACTGGTCAAATAAGGGGTACCTTCACACAATAGGGAACTATGGAACTATAAAAAAGAATTAAGATGTCTCTTTATGACTCTGTAGTGATCTCCAGGATGTTACCTTTTTAAAAAAAAGGAGAGGACATAGTAATCCACATGATAGAAACAGGGGAAATACATATTTGCATATTTTAAAAAAACCACTGGGAGAAGTTCTTGTTAATTGTGTGACTAATATTTCGTTCTCTTTTGTGGGTAGACAAAGCACATATTTACTTGATATTTGGCAATGGGTAATGAGCATATATTTCATACACTTTTCAGTACAATGCTAAATGTTCCCATTTTGCTTCTGAGTTACTTGTGAGAGTTTTGTCTCATCATGTTTTGTGTTTTATGTATAGCATGTAGATTGCTCTTGCATTTTTTTTTGATCCACGCAGTGTTTTAGGTTAGGTAGTGTAGGAATTCTATCTGTTTTACATGTGAGAAGACAGGTTTTAAGTGGTATAAATTGAGTTGTGTGAGATTTGAAAAATAAAACTTGATAGAGCGGAAATGTCACGTCCAGATACATGACACTTTAGTGAATTAAAGTAATTAAACTTTAAGGTTAAAACAGTAACATTGTATAATGTAAAATGAAATTGAAGTAAATTGCAACTCAGAAATGTTCTTAAAAGGCCAAGATACTGGGCCAAGTACTTTTTAGAAATAAATGAAGAAAGGTGCACTTCACTACCTGAAACTTCACATTTCAGTTACAGTCACTAAAACATGGACCGATGATTAAAAAGGGGCAAGACTGAGAAACAAGGGAGAGGCAGCTACAGAGGTCGTTTGAAGCCAGAGCTAGGCTGGTCAGAGGCTGGGCAAGTGGAAGCAGGACTCACGGAGCAGTAGACCCGGGGTGGGGGTCTTGGGGGAGGCGTGGGGTACAGGACTGGGCTCTAGCAGGCCAGTGCCGGGTCATTGCGGAGAAATGAACTGACTGGGGTGGGATGTGTAAACTCAGAGAGATAAAGTCACTTGCGTATGTGGTACTTGTAGACTCTAAATTTTGTGTCATGGGCCGCAAAACTAATCCGATGTATGGTTAAGTACAGGGTATAGTGTGGGAAGGATAGAGCAGTTCAATAAATGCAGGAAGCCTTAAACAAACAGGAGTCCAGCAGTTTACCCAGAAACTGGTGACGTATGTCTATTTAATTGGAATATATTGAAATCAATATATTGACATCAGTGTCTTTCTGAAATACAATGCTTCAATCCATCTGATAAGAGTGATGTAGTACTTGTCATTAACAAAAATGCAAGTTATATTTAAAATTATTGTAGGCTATAAACAGAAAACGTATTATGACAGCCTAGTGCTAATTGACAACATTGGGGCCATAGTGGGGACAGTACATCCAGTATATACAAACGATAGGCAGCCCACCGAAGTGGAAGTAGCACTGTGAACTGTGGGCAGGCTGTGCAAGCAAATAAATGCAGTTACTGTAAGGCTCGGAGTTCACATCACTAGGAATTTTTGAATTTTTCCCAACTATTCAAAGCTGGAGTAGGAGCTAAAACTGGTGTGATTCATAGCGTCATCACTAATGTGTTTCCCCCTTTTTGTAGAAATCAGCTTCGTATTATGTATTGAGCCGCAAAATGATTTCATCTTAGTTTGAAGATATTTCCTAATGAGACTTAAAAATTTGTTTATAAAAACGATATACATATAGGTTTTCCGTACTGTTATAAGAGTAGAACTTTGGAAGTACCTAAACCCCAATAGAGGATTAGCTAAGTAATTATAAAAGTACTACTCGACACGCCGTTATGCATTTATTAAACTAAACATGCCACGGCGGGGCAGAGATCACTTGTCAGGAACAAAAGTAGGACGTAAATTGTACGCCGGATAGAGCTTTCTTTTAAAAAGGCATAAGAAAAACAAATAATAATGACTGTAAGTTTGTAGGTAATTTTTAAACAAAGCATTATTTTGGCTCTTACTCATTTTTGTTCGTGTTTGTAAGGAAGGAGCAAATGACTTTGACTTGTTCCCACCTTTAGTGTGATCATCGATACTGCCGAATGACAGGATGTAGGTGGCAGTTAAGTTTTCAGTTGAACAAATAAAAAAAATAGCTGTTTATATACAAGGATGGGATTTGTGATTTCGGCCCTGTTTTACATAGTGTCAGCTAAATGATCTGAACTCACATCCAGATTTATGTTACTCAGAACGTTTAAACAATTCAAACCGTTCTCACCCCAGGTGGTGCTGTGCCAAGGTAGCCGAGAGCAAACCAAGCCCTGCGGGGTTTCCCGGCTTAGCCCCCGCAAGTGAAACTAGTGCCAGCCCCTGTGTCCTGTTTGTTTTAGGGCGAGAATCACAACTGGAGGATTTTAACACTCCTGCTTCCCTGCGTATTTTCTTTACTGTTATGTTAAACTGAGTTTATTTGCTTAAAAAGCCCCACGATCAAGTTTTCCAATTGATTATAACAGCAGAAATACAGGTGAGGGTTCCATAATATTTGAAGTCCTGCAGCACAGTTCACAATGGGGGTTTCTAACCTGCCTTTTCTTGGGGTGGGTGTGTATTTTGCCTGTCTTAAGCCGACCATTTTAGGTTACGACTGCTGTATTTTTCAGTTTCTTCCAGAGCCATGGGTTCCTCACATGTAGAGTGGAGACAGTACAGGAAGAGCTCTCCTAGGCCCCTGACTTTGATCCTTAGGACCATGCACCTGTGATGCTCGCCCCACATTAAAGGGGGCAGCGTGGGGGGCGGAGTACAGTCCAGGCCCCTTGTGAAGCTGTGATTCCTCTTCAGGCCTCTGGGGGAGCAAAACCAATTTTGTGTGCTGTAGACAGGCTCAGTGAGGGTAGAGCACTCATTTTAAAATCTACTTTCCAATTGAGTAAAGACTCATTTATTTCTTTTATTTTTATTTTTTAACTTTTAAAAAATTTTAATCTTTATTTTATTTTCCCCATTACCATTTAGTCCCCTTATATGCCCCTTCCCCAGCAGTCACCACACTGCTGTCCCCGTCCATGAGTCCTTTTTCCTTTTTGCTCAGTCCCTCCACCCCCTAACCTCCCCCGCAACCAGCTGTCATCTGCTCTCCCTCTGTGAGTCTGTCCCCATTTTTCTTGTTAGTTCAGTTTGTTCATTAGATTCCACATATGAGTGAAATCATATTGTATTTGTCTTTCTCTGACTGGCTTATTTCACTTAGCATAATGTTCTCCAGGTGCATCCATGCTGTCACAAAGGGTAAAATTTTCTTCTTTTTTATGACTGAGTAGTATTCCATTGTGTAAATGTCCCATAGTTGTTTTAGTCACTCACCTACTGATGGACACTTGGGCTGCATCCACATCTTGGCAATTATAAATAACAGTGCAATGAAAACAAAGGTGCTTATGTTCTTTTGAATTAGTGTTTTGGGTTCCTTTGGATATATTCCCAAAAGTGGGATTGCTGGGTCAAAATGTAGGCCCGTTTTTAATTTTCTGAGGGATCTCCATACTTCTTTCCACAGTGGCTGCACCAGTCTGCATTCCCATCGACAGTGCAAAAGGGTTCCCCTTTCTCCACATCCTCACCAGCACTTGTTGTTTATTGATTTATTGATCATAGCCATTCTGACTGGGATGAGATGCTATCTCATTGTGGTTTTAATTTGCATTTCTCTGATGATTAGTGACGTCGAGCATCTTTTCATGTCTATTAGCCATCTGTTTGTCCTCTTTGGGTAAGTGTCTATTCAGGTCCTTTGTCCATTTTTTAGGGTTGTTTGGGTTTTGGTTTTTTTTTTTGTGCTGAGTTTTGTAAGTCCTTTATAAATTTTGAATATTAACCCCTTATCAGATGTATCGGTGATTATGTTCTCCTGTTCTGTGGATTGTCTTTTTATTTTGTTGATGATTTCCTTTGCTGTACAAAAACTTTTTAGTTTGATGTAATACCATTTGTTTATTTTTTCTTTTGTTCCCCTTGCCTGGGGAGATATATCTGATAAAATATTGCTATGAGCAATGTCTGAGGTTTTGCTGCCTATGTTTTCTTCTAAGATTTTTATGGTTTTGGGTCTAACATTTAAATATTTGATCCATTTTGAACTTATTCTTGGGTGTGGTGTAAGAAGGTGGTCTCGTTTCATTTTCTGCACATATCTGCCCAATTTTCCCAACACCATTTATTGAATAAACTGTCTTTAGCCCATTGTATGTGCTTGCTTCCTCTGTCAAATATTGATTGACTATAAAGGTGTGGGTTTATTTCTGGGCTCTCTGTTCTGTTCCATTGATCTGTGTGTCTGTTTCTATGCCAGTACCAGGCTGTTTTGATTACTATGGACTTACAGTATAGTGTGATATTAGGTAGTGTGATTCCTCCAACTTTGTTCTTCTTTCTCAGATCACTGTTGCTATGTGGGGCCTTTTGTGGTTGGTCATGTATTTGAGTTGGTTACCAATGAATGGTTCAGGCTCATTCCAGGGCAGCTGGTGCATGTAGGGATTAGGGCTTGGCCGGAGACAGGTCCATATAGCCGTCGAGTTAGATCCTGGCCACTCACGTAAGGTGGGTATACATGCAGAGCTAGAAACCACTACTGGCTCAGATATGCGACAGGTAAACTTCTTTATTAGCTAAGTTTCTCGGCTCGTATAATTTCCTTTGCCCTTTTCTTCTGTGCATGGGGAGTCATTTGTGCCTGCTGTAGAGTATCTGTTAGGTCAAAAAATTAAGTTTTTAGATGTTACTTTATGGGACTTATCTTGAAACATGATTTAAATAATAAACTTTCTTGGAAATTATAAAAAAATGGAATGGAATTGTGTCTTATTTTGTATGTTGGTAAGTTGTCAGATAATCAGCAACTTTTATTTTTATACAGCATTTGTATCAGAATTGATCAGTTAATTTTTTTTATTCTAAGAGCAAGAAGAGAGGAACAACTACCCAAATCATGTAAGTAAAATGTTAAAAACTTAAGGAAAAAATTAATAATTTGAATTAAAATGTGTCTGTCATGATTCCCGAAAAAATATAATGGACCCAACACCATTATCATGGACCTCTTTTTGTAGATTTCCTAAGTCTTTCCTGTTTAACTAATAATCAAGTATACGTATTCAGGAATGTCTTTGGCTTTGTAATGTCCATTTTTTATAGGCTTTATGTACATGTCAAATTTCAATAGCATGGTTGTGATATAAATATCTGCCTTAATTGTTTTTGCCTTAATATTTTAATCTTCTTTTTTAGCAAAAGTATAACAGCTAAGTTATTTTTCAGTGCTAGCCATTGACTTCTTGTCATAACAGTTGAAAGCTTAGCTTGCTCATCCCATGGGGACCTTCCTTCCCTCTCTGTTCCCTCATGTTGCACAGTTGTTATTAAATCAGAAGCAATGTTTACATTATTATGACTTTGCAGATACTTTTTACTGCTGAGCCTTTAGCTCTCTTCCTTGCATAGCCTTCATTCTTTTTTTCAAACATGACTGAAGTCTAGCGCCTCCCCACCTCTCCAGGGTAATCCGGTCTCCTCTTCCCAGACAATATCTCTCACTTAACCACGTGCAGGAAGGAGGCTGGTGTCCCTGCTTTCAAAAACAATTTCTTGTACCTAACGATCTAGTAATTAGAGGAAGGTGACTATCAGACAGAAATACTACATTTCTGTGACACTAACTTAACATTTAATAAAGAATAATAATTCTTTACTTTTGTGTGTGTGATTTTCTGACTATTATCTTGCCTGTTTTCTAACAGCTATTTTCCCCCCAAATGTACCATTTCTCACATACATATCAAAAAATGTTTCCATCTGCTAAACACGTTCATTTCTTCTTCTTGTTTTTGGCTTGGAAACAACCTTCCCCAGCCTTTTGTTAACTCCAGTAAGACCGCTTTCCCCAGGCCGGCGCTGGGCCTGTTTTCCTGGCCTATCTCTTTGAAGTCCCGCGGGATCTCACATGACTGCTGTCTTGAGTTGATGCCCTGTGCCCTCGTCTCCGTGTTTCCCTCTGTCTTGTTTTGCTCCCTCATCTTCCTGGAGCACATTTCTCTGGGAAAGGGCGCAGGGGCAAAGGTTTATAATGCGATGGCGCTTCTCTGCAGTGCCTCCTGTTGGGTCAAGTACAGAGTTCTAGGCTGCAACTAATTTTTGTCATTCTAAAGACATGTCCACCGTTTTCTTATTTATAGTGTTGCTCTAAAATCAGTTGACATTGTATGCTACGTTGCATACTACCAATTTCAGCTATTTTTTCCCCACCCCTGCATTCTCTGGAAGCTGTTAGTACCTTTTAGTACCTCTGCGCTTATTGAAGTTTATCACATACTTTGTTCCTTTTCTTTTTATTGTGGTTATTAAGTTTGCAGATCTTCTCTCCTTTGAGTGAATATTTCTGTTTCTTTGATATTTTCTCCGTTCCTTCTTTTGTCCAATGTTATTACTCCAAAGTGGGAACTCTTAGACTGGTGTTCCTGCACAGATTTCTAAATTTCTTCCCTTCTTATTTTTCATTTTGTCTTTTTCTACTTCCCAGAGATTTCCTGGATTTGCTCCAACCCTTCTGTTGAATTCTTTGTTTTGTCTATCATATTTTTGATTTATAGAGGTCTTTTATGGTCTGTCATTCTTTTTTTAAATAGCTTTTGGTTATTTTACCAATGCAATTTTTTTTTTTTTTTTTGCATTTCAGAAGTTGTTTAAGAATTATTTTTTTAAGTTTTCATTTGCTTCTCAATTTTATCACTCTCATTAATTTTCTTCTTCCTGTTTTGGTCTCTCTTACTTATTGGCTTTGATTAGATGTGTAGTGGTCCCTGACTGTCTCTTAAGATCTAATCGGGACCTGGCTACTGTGGCTCAGTGGACTGAGCAATAGCCTGTGAACCAAAGGGTCACCAGTTTGATTCCCAGTCAGGGCACATGCCTGGGTTGCCGGCCAGGTGCCCAACGGGGTCCCTCAAGAGGCAACCACACATTGATGTTTCTCTCCCTCTTTTTCTCCCTTCCTTTCCTACTCTAAAAGTAAATAAATAAAATCTTTTTTTTTTTTAAAGGTCTAATTGGAAGCAATACGGGTGAGTAGGACTTTTGTTAACTGACCAGCCTCACTGCAAGGATTCTGGGGTCAGCCCTTTGACTTCTGAGCCTGTCTTGGGTTCAGTAAGACAAACTGGCTTTCTTACTCCTGTCCCAGCCTCTCTTTGTAGGCTCCAAGGTTGTGTTTCCCCTGTTCTGATATGCCTGTTGCCACTCCTTTATTTAGTCTCCAGTTTTTAAACATTAAAAATCATCTGCTGTTCATTCTGTATTTTGAATAACATTTTATATGTCTTTAATTCTAATGTGATATCTCCAAAGGGAAGGGGATACAATTAGATTTGTGCCCAGTCCTCTCTGCTTAACACAAACTTAGAACTTATATTTAAAGTATAAATCAAAGTTAAAGTTTTAATTCAATATAATGAATGGTATTAATTCAGAGAATATTTTTGGTTCTACCTGTAATAGCATACTACATTTTTTCACTAAAACCTTGATTAAAAATTCTATTAAAACCACACATCCGGCCGTAATGCCCTGTTAATGAGCAATGTAGATGGAGCAGTTTTCATTAGTGCATAGAATGTTAGACATTTTTAAGTTAATTAGAGGTCATTAGTTCTTAATATCCAAAAAGTGTCTTATGAAAAAGTAAAGGGAAAAAAGTAAACTTCAGCTTTATTTCTTAATAATGGGCTATAAGGTGAGGCAGCAGGCACAACGGGTGGGGGCCGGATTTCTGCAGTGCTTGACCTTGGGTCGTAAGGCTTGTGGTGTGACGTGTTAGGCTTCGAGGCGTGATTATTTTTCTAGTCTTTGCCATTGAACCTTAATTCTACTAAGTGGTATCCCCTTCCCTTTCTTGTAAAGATTGTAAAAGTTGAATCTATTCTGTCATTAGTGCGGAATGAATGAAGTTAAAAAAAAAAGAGTCTTTGTTTTGTTTGTTGGACCAACTCAAATAATACTAATGAAAACTAAGCTGCCGATAGCGTAGTGCCTGTTGAATAGCTTTTGGTATTTGCATGTTATAGCTTTATGTTTGTTAATGTAGCGTTGTGAGGTTGTAAGCCAGCAACAGTAAGATTTAAATTATGATGGACAATTTTCTTAAATGTTCAAGCAAGATAAGGGAAAAGTTACCCGCTGCCAGTCACTACACCCAGGCCGTGTTCGGAGGCTCCGTTCTGCCACCCTCTAAGGAAAACCGGACACCTGACAGTTAAAAGATTGAGTAGCTGGGATTAGGCCTGGACTGGTCACAAGGTATTCGGTGTTTCTTTGGTTGGATTTTGCCAGTAGACTGGAAGTTGCTAATTTACTGAAAGCTCCACTAGGCTGTAAGACCATGAATAATTAAAATTTTGAAATGTTTCAGCACTAATATTTTCAAAGACAAACCAATACACAGCATAAAAAGAAACATGAAATAGAAGAAAATGAAAGGAGATGTCACCCAAATCTCTACCAACTAATCTGTATTTTGGTGCCTTTTCCCCTATGCTTTTCACTCTCCCAACATAGAGGTTTGGGATCATAATTGACTTTATTAGGGTGTATTATATGCCATATTACACCTTAATAATAGCAATCTTAAAAGATAACCTTCCGGGCTGAGCAGGTGAGTGCCAGGAGCAGGCGGGGCTGTTTGGGCGGGCCGCCGGGTTGGCCAGCCCGGTTTTGCCAGCACGGGCCTCCGCAGGGCGGCCATGAGTCCACCCCCGGGGGCGAGCCCACGGTCTCCCCGCCTCCATCAGCTTCTATGCTCTGTGTTGCAGGTCCGCCTGGAGCCCCGGAGCCAGAGCAAGTGCCTGAGCATCACACACCGGTCCCCCAAATCCAGAGCCTTGCTGAGCCCTCCCAGAGGATTCTGTGTGCCTGGCAGTAGCACAGCCTGTCACAGTGCAGGAGTACGGAATATTCTGGAAATAGCAAGTGAATATTGTAAAGAACTTCAGACAGTGCTTCAGCCTATCTACGGCCGCTGCAGACCAGTGAGGAGTTCAGCTAACGCTACCTATTTAATGGGAAATTTAGAAGAATTAAACTCTTTCCAGCAAACGCTTGTACAGCCTTTACAAAGTTGCCTGAAGCTAAATATGATGCCAAAAATGAAAAACCTCTACGTTGCCTATTGTGCCAACCACCCATCTGCAAGACTATTGTCGAGGGCACAGTGAGAGTTGGGAGAGTTCTTGGAGATGAAAGGTGCCAACAGCATGGGGATTCTCGCGTGGGGCACCAGCCTCAGCAAACCCTGGATAACTACCCCATGCTGCTCAAGGAGCTCGAGAGATGCATGGAAAATTATCATCCCGATAAACAAGAGGTTCGAAAATCCGTGGCTGCCTTCCCAAACCTTTCAGCCCAGTGTCGAGATGTGTGGAGAAGACAGGTGCTGGAGTCGCAAACCCCGAGGGAAGCCACCCACCCAGGGAGATGACATTAAGCCCCTGGGCCATGTCATTGACATGTTCCAGGTCATGATTCAGTGCACCGGAAGTGAGGAACAAAAATGAAAGATATCTTCTACTCTTTCCCAATGTTTTGGTAACGTTGTCTGCCAGTCACAGGATGAGTGGTTTTATCTATCAGGGGAAGCTACCAATGACGGGAAGGACAGTCACAAAGCTTGAGGACATTTAAAATCGTAGCAATGCCTTTGAAGCATCAGGGAGTATGACTGAGTGGACAGTAGTGTCATGCAACAACCAGCAGGATCTGGGCCATCTCTGGAAGAAAACGGAGTGGCATCCCCCAAGAAGGCTCATTCTGTCCTGTCTCACGCCCTCTCCTTCCTCCAGCAAGTCTGCAGACAGCAAGCTGGTGCTGCTGATGCCTGCCCACCAGATGCTTCCTCAGCCCCCCTGCCACAGCACTCCACACACCGCCATCAACTGGGGGCCCCCAGAGCCTCCAGAGACCCCCACACCACTGAGCTCAGGCTGTCCGCGACTGGCACCTCTCCTCCAGCTCTGGGCTGCCCTCTGCTACGAGGAGGATTATAGCATGAATTCAGTGTTCAGGTCAGGAACTGTTCCCCAAGTTGTGCTTCCAGAGGAAGAAAAACTTATAGGTGAAGAAAGTCAGACAGTGATAGACAAACAGAGTCTGGTCGATAGTAACTATGAATCGAAGCATGCGGTCCAAGAATTTTAAGAAAATAACAAGAAGATGAAGAAGTGTCTGGAGGAAGAACAGAGACCCTGCAAAGAGCTGGCAAAGCTGGTGAGAACAGTTTTAAAAAACACAAACGACCCTGCTTGAGATGAGACTAATCTCTAAGGAGTATTAAAGACTGGTTAGGTGACCAAGCTGGAAGCCGGATGACCCCAGTTTATGAGTGAGTGGGCTGCCTCTGCGCGCGCGCGTGTGCGCACGCGCACACACACACGAAACATGCCTCTGACTCGAATATGTTTGCTTTGTCATACTGTCCCCCGAATAAATATTTGTTATTGGATTCCATTTACTGCAATAAAATGCTCTTCCTTCAGATTATATAAGGCAGCCACCAGCTATTAGGCCAGTGATGGCGACCAGCAGACAGCACTAGGAAGTTCAGGGCCGCTCTGAACCAGGCGCCCCAGGCTCTGCCGTTGCTCCCCAGTGAACCTCTTTTAATCATTCGGAAAAGCTGCCCCTGCAGCCCTCCGCCTCCCTGTCATGCTCAGTGAAACATCTCAGACTGAAAAGGGCAAATCCCTATGGACCCACTCACAGGTAGCGTAGAAAACAAAACTGAGCCAATGAACAAAACAAAACAAAAACGAAAGAAACAAACTCATTGATAAGAACAAGAGAAGGGCGATAATCAGAAACGGAGATGGTTTTGGCACAGGCCAGAGGGGTTAAAGGGGGTCAAATATAGGGGGACAGATGGAAACTAGACTTCGGGTGGTGACCACACAATAAAATATATAGACGTTATAAAGTTGTACACCTAAAATTTGCACAATGTTATCAACCAAAGTACTCCTGGAAATTTAATTTAACGCTACATCATGATGGTTTCATCGTATAAACTTGATCCACAGGTTCTGCTGGTTACAATCACATGACAAATTAGGACATCGTTTTGATTTGATATTTTCAATAGTTGATTCATAGAGGACCAGCAAAGAACATTTTAGTGAGCCAAAAGTAATTTTAAAAGGATATATTATTCATCAGTGGTTTCTGAGAAAATGTTAAACATGGTAATCATCTGATTTGAAACAAGATAAATTAAGATGGAAATATTAAAATATTTTGGATAAGTTAAGTTCCTTAAGGTCAGGATGTTAAAAAAATCACAAATTCTGTTTAAATAAGATATTGAAATTAAAATGAGGTTGTGATATTTAATACACTCGTACATTTTTCAATAACTTTCCATTGCTGTAAAGTTTTAGAACATGTAATAATACAAATCAGACAAAGAATGGATTGAGTGCTATGTTTTTCCTTTGCCTCGCTCTAGAATATGACTCCCACTGGGGGGCAGATCCTAAACTTTTACCTTCTCAATTTCTGTGTTTCCCTCTGCAAGTGTATTGTGATTTCTCCCCATAAACAATTCTGAATCTATAAATTATACAGTGTGCTGTGAATTCAACATTTCAAACCCTCAGAAATGCATCACTTTGCAAATTCTTGCTAAAATAATCTCTGAGCAGGTGTTGGAAGGATGACAAGAGGGGTGAAGGGGATTGATTTCATGGTGAGGGGAGGGAACTGGAATTGTACTGCGTAGTGTGCACAAGTAGTGAATTGTAATGCTGTCTTCCTGAAATATGTGGAATCTTAGAGACCCATTTTACCCAGATACCAGTCAATCGGTCAGTCAGTACATTACAGGGGAATGTGAAGAATAAAGCAGAGGTTTTTATTTCTAGAAAATAAAAGGTTCTGTATTCACAGTTTAGAAGAACATCTGGGAGAAGCCACAGCAAAGACTGCACCGCCGCAATTGGGCCTGGACTGTTTTATTCGCCACAACCCCCCACCCCACCCGCCGCGAGGTGTATGAGGCCTCAAGTTGTTCTGAAGCCCCAGCAGGATTTCCTCCTGCAGAAGGGAAGCTCTTGTCCTCACATGAATACTGCCCTGAATTCTGCAGGCGAATTCATGTGCCTTCAACTAAGTTTAGAAATGACAATCCATGCGCCCCCGATGGCTATGGGTGTGCAGTGCAGAAAGCTAAAACCTGTTTGTTGGTTTTAATTTATTGAGGTAACACTGGTTAATAAAATTATATAGGTTTCAGGTATACAATTCTATAATACATCATCTGTATATTGTCTGTTTATCACCCCAAATCAAGTCTCCTTCCGTCACCATTTACACCCCCATTACCCTCTTCTATGTCCCCCAACCCCTCCCGTTCCTCTTATAATCACCATACTGTTTGTCTGCTCTCTGAGTTCTGTCTTTGCTTAATCCCTTCACCTTTTTCTCCCAGCCCTCAAGCTCCCTCTGCACAGACAGCTGTCAGTTTGACCCATGTATCTATGGGTCTGTTTCTGTTTTGTTAGTTTATTTTGTTCATTAGATTCCACACCGAAGTGAAATCATGTGGTCTATGTCTTTCTCTGACTGGCCGTTTTCACTTAGCCTAACGCTCTCCAGGTCCATCCGTGCTGTTGCAAATGGTAACATTTTCTTCTTTTTAATGAGTGAGTAGTATTCCACTGCATAAATGGACCACAGCTTTTTTATCCACTCATCTACCGATGGACGCTCGGGCTGCCTGCACATCTTGGCTGTTGTAAATAATGCTGCAATGAGCGTAGGGGTGCATATATTCTTTCAAAGTAGTGTTTTGGGTTTCTTGGGATATATTCCCAGAAGTAGAAATGCTGGGTCAAAAAGCCACTCCATTCGTAATTTTTTGAGGTAACCCCATACTGCTTTCCATAGCGGCTGCAGGCCTCATCCTTACCAGCACTTCTTGTTTGTGGATTTACTGATAATCATTCTGACAGGTGTAGAGTGACATCTTACTGTGGTTTTAATTTGCCGTTTTCTGATAATTAGTGATGTCGAGCATTTTTTCATATGTCTGTTGGCCATCTGCATGTCTTTTTTGTATAAGTGTCTGTTCACATCTTTTGCCTGTTTCTTAATTGGATCATATGTGTTTTTTGGTGTTGGGTTTATAATTTCCTTATAAATTTTGGATATTAAGCACTTATCAGATATATCAGTGAATGTGGTCTCCTATTCAATGGGTTGTCTTTTCATTTTGTTGATGGTTTCCTTTGCTGTGCAAAAACTTTTTAGTTCAATATAGTCCTATTTAATTTTTCTTTTTTTCCCTTGCCCAAGGAGCTATATCAGAAAAAAATATTGCTATGAGAAATGTCTGAGATCTTACTGCTTATGTTTTCTTCTAGGGTTTTTATGGTTTTGAGTGTAACATTTAAGTCTCCAATCCATTTGAGTTTATTCTTGTGTGTGGTGTAAGAAGGTGGTCTAGTTTCATATATTTGCACGTACCTGTCCAATTTTTCTAACACATTTATTGAATAGACTATCTTTAACCCATTGTATGTTTTTGCCTCCTTTTTTAAATATTGATTGACTGTAAAGGTGTGGGTTTATTTCTGGGCTCTCTATTCTGTTCCATTGATCGATAAGTCTGTTTTTATGCCAGTGCCGGGCTGTTTTGATTACTATAGGCTTGTAGTATAGTTTGATATCAGGTAGTGTGAATCCTTCAACTTTGTCCTTCTTTCTCAAGGTTGCTGTTGCCTTTTGGGATCTTTGGTGGTTTCATATAAAATTTTGGACTATTTGTTATAGTTCTGTGAAATGTGCAATTTGTATCTTCATAGGAATTGCGTTGAATCTATAGATTGCTTTGGGTAGTATGGGCATTTTAATAATGTTAATTCTTCCTGTCCGTGAACATGCTATGCACTTCTACTCATTTGTGTCTTCCTCAATTTCTTCAGTGTCCTATAGTTTTCTGAGCACAGGTCTTTTACCTCCTTGGTTAAATTTATTCCTAGGTACCTTATTTTTTTGTTGTTGCAATAGTAAATGAGATTATTTTCTTAATTTCTCTTTCTGATAGTTCATTATTGGTATATAAAAATGCCACTGATTTCTGGATATTCATTTTGTGTCCTGCTATTTTACTGAATTCATTTATCAGTTCTAGAAGTTCTTTGGTAGAGTCTAGGTTTTTCTATCTACAGTATCATGTCATTTGCAAATAATGACAATTTTGTTTCTTCTTTTCCAATTTGGAGGCCTTTTATTCCTTCTTTTTGTGTAATTGCTGGGGCTACAGCTTCCAGTACTATGTTGAGTAAGAGAGGTGAAAGCAGACATCCCTGTTTTGTTCCTGATCTTAAGAGAAATGCTTTTTCCCATTGAGTATGATGTTGGCTGTAGGTTTTTCATATCTGGTCTTTATCATGTTGAGGTATGTTCCCTCCATTCCCACTTTGCCGAGAGTTTTTATCACGGGTACTGGATTTTATCAAATGCTTTCTCGGCATGTATTGGTATGATCATGTGATTTTTATTCTTCATTTTGTTCATGTGAGGTATCATATTTATTGATTTGCAAATATTGTACCAGCCTCGTATCCCTGGACTAAATCCCACTTGACCATGGTGTATGATCTTTTTAATGTATTGCTGGATGTGGTTGGCTAATATTTTGTTGAGAACTTTAGCATCTATATTCATTGCAGATATTGGCCTCTAATTTTCTTTCTTTGTAGCATCTTTATTTGGTTTTGGAATAAGGATAATGCTGGCCTTGTAAAATGCGCTTGGAAGTCTTCCCTCCCCTTGAATTTTTTGGAATAGTTTGAGGAGGATGGGTGTTAGTTCTTTGAATGTTTGGTAAAATTCACTTGGGAAGCTCTCCAGTCCAGGACTTTTGTATGCTGGGAGGTTTCTTTCAGTGTTTCTTTCTTTTCTTTTCTTTTATTACTGCTTTGATTTCATTAGTTGTAATTGGTGCAGTCAGATTTTCTGACTCTTCCTGATTCAGCCTTGGAAGACTGTATGTTTCTAGAAATTGATCCATTTCACCCAGCTTGTCCAATTCGTTGGCATACAGTTTTTCATAATATTTTCTTAACAATCCCGGGTATTTCTGCAGTGTCGGTTGCTACTTCTCTTTCTCTGATTTATCTATGTGTGTCCTCTTTCTTTTTTTCTAGATGAGTCTGGTTAAAGGTTTGTCAATCTTGTTTATCTTTCAAAGAAGCAGCTCTCGTTTTTGCTGATTTTTATATCTTTTTTTGTCTCTATGTCATTTATTTTCACTCTAATCTTTATTATTTCCTTCCTTCTGCTTACTCTGAGCTTTCTTTGTTGTTCTTTTTCTAGTTCTTTTAGGTGCAGGATTAGTTTGTTTATTTGAGATTTTTCTTCTTCATGCAGGCCTGTAATGCTATGAATTTCCCCCTCGGGACAGCTTTTGCTCTGCCCCATAGATTTTGGTTTGTTTTGTGTTCATTTTCATTCGTCTCCAGCTGACTTTCCATCTCCCCCTTGGTCTCATTGGTAACCCATTCGTGCTTTGCCTGAGGCAACCTCTTAATCTCTTCCTATCCACTCCATCTGCTGTTGCCAAAGTAACCTTCCGGGGACAGCTGAATAAGGCTCTTCTAAGGTTGCCCATTGCCAATCAAATAATCTTTAAATTCTGTAGCCCGACTCTCAATAGCCCCTTGCAGGGAGGCCACGGAGACATGTTTTCCGTGAGTCTAGTTTTCCAGAGAAGGTGAGGCATATTGCATGCGAAGTAGCTAAATGTCAAAAGGTCTTTAGAAGGGGAAAGAAATTCCTGCTCTGAGGGGGACCACGGAAGGAGGCAGAGGTGACCCAAGGTGGTGTATTCTTCTTTCATCCTGTCTTTCCAGGTATGTCTGTCTTTCCTCCCTGTGCTCTCTGATCTGCCCACGCTGGTCTCAGGTTTGCCCGGAACAACCCTCCTTTTCCACCTCTGTGTCTTTGTAGAACTCATCGCCTCTCCCTGCAATTTGCTCCCCCACATTCAATATCCAGCCCAAAAGCAAGGGCTCCATTGAGCGCCCCACGGAGATGGGGTCCTCTGGGAGTGTCTTACCTCTTTGTCACTTTGCCTCGTGGACTGTGTGCGACACTGACCATGCCTTGTATTTTATCGCCCCCACTGGACCAGGAGCCCTGGGAGCCTTGGGCCTGGGTCCGTCCTGAGTTTTGTTTGATTGCACTCTTTTTTAAAAAATCAAGATTAATGTATTTTAAAAAAACTATAACCTACATCAAACCTACAGAAAAGTACGGAAAGCAATATAGTGTGTGCTCAGGCCCTATCAGCAGGAATGAGCCGATTTCCTCCAACGCCTTGCCATCCATTTTTTAAAAAATAAAATATTACACACACCATTTGAGCACTAGTCCACACATCCCATTCCCCGAGCTGGTCTTCACAGCTTTGAGAATCAAGAATGAGTTGCCGATATTTAGAAACAAAGAAGTTTCCTGTAAAGACTGGGAAATTTTTGCTTTCCACGAGGGGTCGGATGATCTGGTAACTCGGGGTACATTTCATCCGCAATCAGCAGGGCCTCTGCAGCCCCCAGCACTCCCCACGGTCTCTTAGCCCCAGGCCGCTGCACCTACATGTGGGGGTCGGGCTCCTGCTGTGTTCATGGAAACTCTTTGAAGCCCAGAAGCTTTGTTCATTACTGGAACTGAACCACTAACTGGCTGGATAACCTTGAGCAAGTCAGTTGCCTCTCTGTGTCTCCATTTCCTCACAAGCCAAACGAAGATAAGAGGACCCATTGACCCTTCCAACTATTGTTATGAGGATTATTATGTGGGGTGTTTAGAAGAACACCTGGCATGTAATTCTGCTAGAGACTCACAGTCTTTCATCCAAAACCCTTGAGGCTAGATGTGTTTGGGAATTCGGATTTCTTTTGCATTTCAGTAAGGTAACACATGTATATAACGTATTACGTAACATCTCCAGTAGGCTCTGCACTAGCACCTAGTAATTAAAGATGCTGAAATTTGTGCGCAAAAAAGCAGGCATATGCACGTGAAGCGTGATGCGTTTCCGGCTGAGCCAGCCTGCCGGAGCAGTCAGGCCCTGGCGAGGAGGAGGGAGGCCCGGTCCCCAAGCCGCCAGGCTCCTGGTCACAGACTTCGGCTCTTTCTTGGCTGTCTGGGCTTTCTCATGAGAGAAGAAACCTGTGAGGTTGGTTTTCGTTCTTGTTGGTCTGCTAATAAAGTGGGAATCCTGTGGTTGGGGGAAAGACAGGGCCCCCTGGGGTTTCTGCCACAGCTGGTCACTGGCCTTCCTGCCCACCTCCCACCTCTCAGCCTTCCGTTGCCCTTCTGCGGGGCCTTCACCAGGCCGTCCACCACCTGCCAACTCTGCCTGCGGGGGGGCCCTGGGAGGCCTGCCTCACCAAGTTCATGGCCCAGTCCGGCTACCTCATCTTCTCAGGGAAACTTCCTCCAGGCAGCCCGGCCTCCTCACCTCCTTTCCCAGCTCCACATTCGCGTCTTCTCCACACCACTGCTCACCCTCTTCCCCAGCCTGGACTACCTCACTCCCCTACCCAAGTCCCAGCCATCCTTCAAGGCCTAGCTGAGGTCCTCCGGCTCCTCAAGACTTTTCCCAGTAACTTCAGCTCAGCCAGTTCCAGGGGTGTCCAACCTGTAGCCCAACACAAAATCGTAAATTTACTTAAAACATCATGAGATTTTTTTTTGTGATTATGTGTCACAATTTAATGTGTGGCCCGAGATAACTCTGCTTCTTCCAGTGTGGCGCAGAGAAGCCAAAAGGTTGGACGCCCCTGCTAGACTCATACCTACATAGCACTTAGCCCGGTGGCCCAGCACACACTTGGGTTCTTATTCTCTCATTTACTGGCTACTCTACGCAGGCACCCAGGTGGGAGAAGAGAAGACGAGGAGAGAGAAGGGGAGGAGGGTCCAAAATGCGAGGGGAGGGGAGAAGAAGCCCCCAAGGAAGGGAGGGGAGGGGAGCGGTAGGGAGGGGAGGTCTAGGCTGGGGGAGGCTGGCATTTTCCCTCCTGACGTCTGCTGCCCCCGTGTGGTGCTTCCCATGCGGTGCACCCTGGGCCTGTGAGCTTGAGCTCCGACCGCCCTTGTCCATTTGACACCACCGGGTCACCCCCGGCCTCTCTTGCCCTTTGGCAACAATGCCCCTTCCCTTCCCTGTGAGAATCGCCCCGATGAATTTATAGGGGTGGGGTTTCACTAGGTTAAAACACGGGTCCCACCACCCTCCTTCCCTTACTCTCTACTGGCCTAAACGGACAAAGTGAGCACCCCTTACGAGGTGTTCTGTGCAGTGGAGGAACGCAGGACAGGAGTGTCATTTCTCACCTGACCCTGACCCCGACCACAGCCACCTGGGCCACTCCACCCAGACGCCAATCATCTGTCCCTGGGGCTTTTGAAGGTGCTAGAAACCTGCTCATGTAGCCAGAGTGTTTTTATTTCTTTTTCTTTCTCCTTAAGAGTGAACATTTCAACTATTTCCTTTGTGGTAATCAAATTCAACTGAATTCTGAATCTGTAAATTCCCTGGGCAGGAAGGAGTGTGACTTTCGTGGCTGTGGTCATAAAGACAGGCCACACCCTGGTCTAAAAGGGGTCAGCACTCACCTGCCCACACTCAGAACCCCCACCCCAGCCACCTTCTCACCTGCTCCAGGTCACAAGGTGCCTGTTGGCACTGTTTCTTTGGACCGCTGGTCCTCGGTTCGGTTAATGACTGTGCCATCATTTAGGTCCCCAAATGTGCCTTGATTGACCTGTTCTCCGTGGGGGAATTGAGAAGAATGAGGGGCCAGCGATGAAGGGGCAGATGGAGGGGAAGAAAAGAGGCTCAGGAGACAGAAGGATGAAGAGAGGATGCAACGTAGGGGAGAAATGGGGGGAGGAGGAGGAGTTAAGTCCGGAGGGGTGGGGTGGTAGGCTGAAGGCTGACAGATCGATTTTCAGGGACTTCATACCTGTCCCTTTACTTCCCAGGAGCCCATGGAGTGGCTTCATTATGTGAAAGGTTGGCATAAGGGCTTATGAATTGCTGGAGTGACCATCACATATACATCCGCGCGTGTCCTAGAGACCTTTGAGCAGACGGGCACGGTGGTCTGCTTCCCCTGCTTCCCCCGCTCCCCCCGCCCCTGCCCAGGCCATCTGGCAGGGCCCCCAGGGGCCCTTCTGCGTGTTCCTGAGTTCTAGGGAGCCGCACGCAAGGGAGCAGGGCTCTCCCAAGGACCCGTGGCTGGTGTTCCAGGGGCTCTGCTGTATTGCTGACAAACCAACCGCCCCTTATTTTGCTGTAAATTTTGGGCAGTTCGGGCCACACAATTCAGTGGAAAAATAAGGGCTTTCAAGTAAGTCTATATGGGTTAAATGGTCTGGTCACTTACCAGTGATGCAACCGTGAACAAGTTTCTTTACTGATAAAATGGCAATTCCTACCTCATACGTTTCTGGTGAAGATTAAATGTGGTGAGATGCGTCAGTCATATGTTTCAGGCATGAAACATAGTAGGTATTTAGTCCATCTTAGTTCCCCCTTCCAGAACCTTCTGCCCACCCCAGTTCCACGCACCTTTTCCAATAGGGGATGGTGATACCAGGAAATAGAGGTGAAAGGAGAAAGATACATATTCACATTAACCACAACTTCCTTCAGATTAGGCATTAAAACATTTATTATGCTTTTCACTGAGCTACGTGAAGGAATAGGAACTTTAAGAAGATTTTGCAATTAACAAAGGAAACAGAACTAACGGGCAAAAACCTGAATTACAAGAGGCCCGAATAGCTCGGAACCAGCGACGGAGACTTGGGGACCAGCAGCCGCAGCAAAGCTTCTCGTCCGTCCTCTGGAGGGCGGACAGGACGGAAAGCTGCCGGCTGGGCCAGTGACCAGTGCTAGGAGGGAGACAATAAGGCGGCCATCTTGTAGACGGGACGCGGCAGGACCTGGGCCTAAGTTACTTTCTGCATGAAGCCGGAGAGGGGAGCTTGCCAGCCACCCCTACCAGCAGCCACAGCCACGCCCTGGTCACCCGGCTCAGCGAGCCTTTGTCTTCAGGGCTTCCGTGTGCTGCCCCACCAGGGCGCCGACCCACTCCGCGGTTTGCTGCTTGGCTTTCTCCCAGCTGAAGAGAGGCTCGTAGCCCAGATCTCGCTGCGCTTTCTTATAGGAGAAGGTGAACACACTGTTTGACAAGGTCACTAAGTGGCGGTTGAGGCGGGGCTGATACCTGTAAATTGGACTGAGCAGGAAGCTCAGCGCTTCCAGCAGGAAGCCAAGCCAGTACATCAGCCAAATGGGAAGGCTCATTCCGGAGTCAAGGCAGAAGCCCCATTCTTTGCTCAAGTTGTAATTGAGGTGATCGTAGCTTTGGTGAGGTGTGTCATCTGAGATGTAGTAGAACTGTCCTTGAATGTTTGGGGCTTTCTCGGGGTCCCGCAGGGCCCTTAAAGCCAGAATGTGGGCCCAGGCCACGTTGCCTACATAGACTGGGTTGACAATGGAGAGCTTGTTGTTATGTGGCAGGATGCCATTGTTCTTCAGGGCCTGGTCAATAAAGCCATACAGAAATGGGCTTCCTTCCCCGTAGATGAACGTGGGCCTTAAGGCACAGGTGTACAAGGTGCCACCGTTTTTCAGGACCCACCCATTCGCTGCCAGCACAGCCTTCTCGGCAAGCTTTTTGCTGTACGGGTATGCAGCCGACCATGTCGATTCGAGATGCTCTTCTTCACAGGCATTCTGGATGATCTCCCTGTAGGAGTTGGGCCCAGCCACCTCTATGGTGCTGGTATGAATGAAGATCGGGACACTAGCCTGCGCACAGGCCTCCAACAGGATCTGGGTGCCTGCGCACAGGGAGCACGCGTCAGTGTCAGGAAATAACCCAGGGGACCCACGGCTACAGGCCACGCCCACCCCCACCTCCACGGGAGGGCACTCGTGCAGACCTCGAGTGAATTTTTCCGTGTCTCTGGCTGAGTGCTGACCATGCTAATGCCACAGGAAAATGCAAAAATAAAAACTGACTGACATGGAGTTCCGGAGAGCAGAAGTTTCTAGGCTCCTGGATTTCATGGGACTGTGTGTGTACTTCTAATTCTGGGAAAAGATCTACGGTTGCCATTTTATATTTTCCTCACTATGGACATTTAAAGATAGTCATTTTTATCCTTACCACCTCATTAATGACAGATTATTTTAAATTTTAAAAAAAGATTGGGAGGCCACACTCTCAGAATACGGAAAGTCCTAGTCCTGAGGCAAATGAGAACAGTTGAAAGACTCTCACCTGAAACACACACACACACACACACAATTGTTTATAGGTAATATACACTCTTAGGCATACGTGTATAATGAACTGTTTGCATTGTTCTCTTTATTTAGGACCAATAAAAATGTGGTCAAGAGGAACTTCGAGAGTCACTGCGCAAATTAGCGGGTTCTGGGGAGAAGCTGGAGATGCTGATTCTGTTCCCATTTGTGTATTCCCTACAAAGGCCACTTCTAATTCTGTTTGTGACTCCGTTTGGCCAGGTAGGAAAAGTCGGGGTGCTAAACCCTCCCTCTGCTTAGCATTGTGGAATTCTGCCCTGGCCTTGCATTTAGAGCCCGGGGCGTGGGGGGGGGGGGGGGGGGGGGGGGGAATCGGAACGAGTGCGCCCTCTGGTGGCAATGCCTATAACGGGAGGATCTGGTAGAAATCCCATTAGCTGAGTTGAACCTTAACTCATGGAAGTGATCCAGAGTGCCTTCCCTACGAGGAATTTCTGGCACACAGCATCATTTTTATTTTTTTCCATTAAAAAAATCCCTTTTAAGGTCATTGTGCGATTTGATTTTGGGGAGAGACAGACTCACTTTTTTAAAAAACTTAAATCTAGAGACAGAGAATATTTGGAGCGAATTTACCTGCAGAGGGGGAAATTATGATCATCGTGAAGTATTTTCTAAACTTGGGAGTGATATCATTTTTAGTAAACTGATGCCTCTTAACACTTCTCAAGGATTTCGACTCTCCTTTTGCTGGGAGCTGTGAAGAGCAGGAATTGTGAGAGAGGGACCCAACACTGGGATCTGGTTCCTCTTAGCACCCTCCTTGCTGTGTGGGGGTGGCTAGGGGTGTGGCTACGTAGAAACTCAAACAGTCTTTTTTTGAGATTGTGCTGTTTTGGCTGGAAACCCAAAGCAATAAATTGCTTTAGAAAAGGAGTCTCTGAGTCGACTGACTTTGGGGTGCAGGGCATGGAAGACGGATGGGCTGGGGGGCGGTTGCTGTGGTCGTAGGGAGACTGGCCTCCAGGGATCAGAGGGATGATAGAACATGGCAAGCTAATAAGGGACTTAAGCTAAATCCTTGAGCAAATACATCTAGATTTAAAGCAGGTCGGAAAGCCCCAATTCTGAAAGAGCCACCTAGCATTTAAGGTTTGAGGATCTAAGGTGCGTGTACTCTGCACACCTGGTTAAGAAACTGTTCTAGGAGTGTACCTGGTAGTGAGATGGATGGAGATGGTGATATGGATAATGGGATGCCATTACTGTTAAGAAAAGATTATAGGAAGTCAAGTGCTAGATAATTCTGTAGTACCAGGCCACTGTGAACCAGCTCTGTCATGCGCAGAACGTCCTGCCTGGAGGAGACCGGCCCAGAGCTGCGGCCTATTGCTTGTGACTGACTTGGGGACACCTCGCCCACAGAGCTTTTAGTTCTTTCTTGGCCATTCTGCGTAACGACCACTGTAGGGACACACAGAAGGGCTAAAATGACGACAAAGGAAGCACCTGTGAGGCCTGGTTCCTGCCCAGGGGAGGTGGCTGAGTATCAAGTGTTCGAGGTTGGAGTCTAGTTCACGCTTGGTGGGAGCGGCAGTAGAAAGGGCTTCTGTGGCCTTTGGAGTCCCACAGCCATGGGTTTCCATTCTAGCTCTCCCTCTCCGACCCGCGGGACCTTGCAGGTTCCTCAGCTTTCCTCAGCCCTAGTGCTCTTTTCTAAGAACACGAGGACACTAGCCTTGAGTCCCTCCATTGGAAGTGCTGAGCAAAAGCACAATGCTCTCACGTGACCAGTGATGGGGGCCTCTCCTCCCTCCCTTGTCCTGTTTTCCCAGCCTCACTTGCCCATCCCCCTCCACTTTTCTCCCCAGGATACCATACCTCTCACGTTCACATTCATGACGATCTCTCGAGGAACGATGTTAAGGACGTCGATGATGCAGGCGGTGTGAATGACTGCTGAGGTGCCCTGGCAGGCTCTCCTCACGAACTGCTCATCCAGGATGTCTCCTTCCAGCAAGGTCAGCTTCACCTTGCTCTGGAGCTCTGTGTGAACACCCGTCAGTCACTGGAGGGCTTTCTGGATCAGGGGGTTTCCTGATAAAGGTGGCACTTTACCCAGGTCTTGGTGAGGACAGGCAGACTAGGGGAAGGGAGGCACATTCCGTGGAAGGAACAAGTAGTGTAGGATGAGCACCCTGCCTGCAGTGAGTCGGTGGGGAGGGTGTAAGGGAAAGCAAAGGGCTGGAGCGGCCAATGAGAAAGTCTGCACCAACGCTCTGATGAGGAGGATGGGGGCCAGCGTTCCCGGCAGCCGCACTGCAGCAGAGAAGGGGAGAGGTGCACGCGGTTCGACCTCCACACCTCGTGCCGGGACAAGGTTCTGGCTCTTACCAGAGACAGGCTGAGAGGAGGAGGAAGAGTCAAAGTCCGGCGTGACCAGGAGGATAGTGGACTCATTGACAGGGAGTTTAGGATGCACCTGAGCTCCTATTACCTATCATCACAAGCAGCTATGGGGGCTGAACCGGGTCAGCCTTCCAGCCACCCAGCCAGGGGCAGCGGATACAACATGAGGGGCTCCAGCGCCTCTGACGTCCAGGGGAGGTGAAGTTCGGATGCATACCCGACACTTGTTCCGTGCGCTCCACTTTCCGCTCAACGTGCACGGCTTTCTGGTTTCCTTGCCTAGCTATCTCCTGAGACAGGTGTTCTGGTCTCCACTTGCCGGGCAAGGAAGCCGAGGTTCAGAGAGTAAAGGGGCAGGTCGAAGTCACACACGCAGTGACAGCTCGGCCTGCCTTCTGCCTTCTAGCCTTGCTCACCTTCCCTGCCTCCCCAGGGCGGGCCCGGCACATTTCTGGGGCACCGTAAGAGGTCCATTGAACTAAAATTGGCGGTAAGGGCCAGAGAACAGTAGGAGAGAGATTCAGAGGGAAAAATTCAGGGCTGGAGAATTTCCTTTCTGGGTTACAACTGGGAACAACCCGGTTGGCTCTCCTGAAGTCTGCCCAGTTTGCTCCGCCCCCTAGAAGGCCCCAAAGTAGGGGAAAGGCAGGGGAGAAGCTGCTAGAAGTCAGCCTGAGACTAGAATTTTCCGTGATTATGCACCCCATCTCTCCCCTCCCTTCCTCGGCCTCTTTCTTCCTGCTGATTTCATCAGACTGTATCAAAGCACTCAACCTGTCTCCAGGGGAGGAGGAGGTGGAGGGGAGACGGGAGATGGGAGGGAGAGGGGCGCTGGTGGGCAGGGAAGTCGGAAGCGAAGAGAGGGAAGAGCTCCTACCTACCCCAGTAGCCTGCAGGGATGCGGAGAAACCAGGAGAGGGCGCTGTGGAACCGGCGGTGATGGAACAGGGCTCCAGGTACTTGGCAAGGCTTAACAGCAGTTGTCTGTGCGGTGTGAGTCGGGTGGGAGGGAGGCCCAGAGAAAAGCCCCTAGGCCAACTGGTGGTTAAAAGCACAGACGCCGTTGCCTGGGTTCAAGGAGCTTTGCCATTTTCCAGCTGTGGGACCTCGGGCACATTAACTCCTGCTTTGCTTTGAATGTTTGTGTCCCCCCCAAAATCACGTGTTGGAATCCTGATGCCCAGTGCGATGGTGTTGGGAGATGGGGCCTTTGGGAGGTGGTTAGGTCTCGAGGGTAGAACTCTCACGAATGGGATTAGTGTGTCTACAAAAGACCCTTCCATCAGGTGAGGACGGAGCAAGAAGGCGACAGCGATGGATCAGAAAGAGCGCGCTCGCCAGAATGCCACCATGCTGGTGCCTTGAACTTGGACTTCCAGCCCCCAGAACTGGGGAAAATAAATTCCTCACGTTTTCGAGCTACTCAGCCTGTGCTATTTTGTTACAGCTGCCCAAACTAAGACAGCCCCTCTGTGCCCGTGTTTGTCCTCATATTTAAAGAGGAGAGGATACTATCACCCGGCCCATCAGCCAAATACTTAGGACAGTGCCTGGCACAGAAAGAACATGTAAGGACCCTCTTATTTCATATATAGGGGCCACCTGGTGTCACATTGGGGAACTGTTACTTTAGATTGCAAATGTTGCTGAGCTGCAAGGATTATAAGCATTCGATGTTTCCTACCGTGAAGCGACCTGTCAGAGACACTGTTGAAGCAGAGAGGGCGGAGGAAGCAGGATGTTTGAAGAGGCCAGAGAAGAGGAAGGAAGAGCAGAGTGCCCGGTACCGCCCAGGAGAGCAGGTGCAGCCTCTGCGTGGGGTGGGGAGGCGGGGTCTCCTGGGCAGCAGGTAGACACACCTTGTCTGCAGGGGCTGGGGAGGGGGACGGGGAATGGGTTTGGAGACACACAGGGGGAACTCACTTTGCCAAGAGTCAGCCCTGGAGCCACATGATCCGGACCCCTGTAATAAGGTGCTAAGCTGAGCTCTGGCACTCATTAATTGGAGGGGCTCCGGCAAAGCCTTATCCTTGTGGACCGTGATTTCTTCATTGTCCAAATGGGGTGCCCCCCTTTCCTGGTTGCCTCACAGGATTATTTTGAAGATTTAGGGATGAAACAGGTTGGAAAATGCACAATAAATCCAGCTTTTGCATTTGCATCAGAGATAGCAGTCTGGGAAAGAACGCAGTGAGGCGCTACACCAGAGTCTGCCGCCACTTCCCTTGTGGTGGTGAGGAACAGGGATGATGGGAAGAAAAAAGTGTGCAGGGAATCCACAAAGGTGCGTCCACATGCATGAAGCCTTGCACTGTGTCCCTGGCTCCCGCCCTGTGCTCTGGGGCACCCTGTCTGCTCCCCACCCCCATTCTTATTCTCCCCCCACCCCATTCTCTCTCACTCTCTAATTCTCTCTCTCTCTCTCTCTCTCTCACACACACACACACACACACACACACACACACACTCAGCTTTGCCTTCGCTTCAGTTTATTTAACCTTCACTGGAGATGCTGAGTGAAGCCACGGAAAGACCGGGACGATAAAGAGGAGCAGGGACCCCCCGTGGGGGCTCCAGGTCCCTGGTGTTGCGCCAGCCCTTCGTAGGTGTTTCACTCATTGCCAAGCCAAAAATTCAGAGCGTTAAAGAGTTGTTAACATGGGAGAGAGCCAATATGTGATTCTGTGGATGAGAAGAGGCCTAGCGGCCTCTCTAGTCCCAGGTCAGGGCCGGGGTTCCGTCTCCTGACACAGCCAGTCCAGTCCGGTCCAGTATCTTCACTGCTACATCCTCTGCAATTTCCTTTCTGATGACTTTTGCACAAGGGATTAGCCTTGGTTGGCTACCAAGTTTCTTAATTTGCTAGAGAACACCCTCCCACCCCTACACAAGGTTTAGGACGGAGTTCCACACCCATGACTCGAGCCCACTTACTAGAAAATTCCTCCTGCAACTCCGGTCTGAAAACTTTGTCCAGTGCTCGGATCTCCTGCAGCTCCTTCTCCTCCACCAACAAGCGGATGATCCTCTGTCCCAGAAAGCCTCCTGCACCTGTCACAAGGCAGCTCCACCCAGCCATGGCCACACCTGGGGTCCAAGAAACACGCTTCGGAAACCAGAAAACCCACGTGCGGGAGCAGACTGGCGCAGAGGGCCACCCCAAAGAGGGCTGAAACCCGAGGCCAAGAGGTTACAGGTTCACAAAAATCCATTCTGTTCCTTCTACCCCATGTTTGCAAAAATCCCTATCCCCCCTCTACACCCAGGAATAGTAGAGAGAAAATTTAAAAAGCTCTAACCTGTGAGACTGCTGAAAGCCAGATGAAAGAGCCCGGGCTTGGTGTCCTTGTTGCCCGAAGACAAGGCTGGAGCTTTATGTGCTGTCTCCTCGGGCTTGGCCTCTTTACCTTGGACTCTACTACGTATTCATTGCTCATTCCTGTCGCAGGATCCCTCCTCCCACAAAGTGGGGAACTCCAGCCTGTATCTCTCCTCCAAAGGCCAGGAAGACAAAGCAAGCTTCAAGGCCACAGCGTGATAAAGATCCTTGGTTCCATCTGCAACAGGACACCCGGAGGTGGTGCTGGCTGTTTGGGATCCACAGTCTGTGAATTTAAACTAGGAAAGGAAATTTTTACCTTATCAGGTAAATACACCTACGCAGAGGGCTGCGGCACAGCAGCACATCCAGAACGTGGAGTTTGTTTCACCCCTGGAGCGCTTAGGGCAGGGGAAGCGATCTAGCGATAACCACCTCCTTCTAGAGCTTGTACCATGAGGTTAGGGGTCTAGTCGTGGGTCACAGCGTCTCTTTAATAAGAGACATTTGCATTCACCTCGCGTTTTGGTTGCAAAGCCACTCTGAGCAGATTCCTAACTGAAAATGCCCTGGATGCTCTGAAGCCCACGCCTTAGAGGGGCTCAGACTCCATCCCCACAAGCGCTTCAGGACGCCGCCCTTCCTCCGCTGAAACTGTGATGTAATTCACGTGCATTCAAATATCCAGACCTTCAGTGTTAGTTCAATGCACCTGGACAGTTCTGCACACCCACGTGACCCCCACACAAAGCGAGACAGAGAACATTTCCCCTACCCCAGAAGGTGCTTTCCTGCCCCTCTCCTGTCAAATCCCACGCCCACCTCAGCCCCAGAAGCAGCTGCGCTCTGATCATTCTGATTTTTAGTCCCGTCACTATTCTCCTAGTTTTTTCTTCAAAGTCTTCGTGGCTCTACAGTGAATAGAATCTGTCTGAAATTAACTTTTGCACATGAGGTACAGACAAATTTACTTTTGTATTAATTTCTCCATGTTCTGTTCGTTTTCCATTTCATCAGTTTCTTTTAATGATTTGCTTCCTTTTATTTACTTTGGGTTCCATTTACTTCCTCCCCCTCCCCCACAGCGTCCCTGTGGTCAAACCTTCAATAATAAATTTAACCCCTTTCCTCTTTTCAACTATCAGCATTTAAAGTTGTAAATTTCTCTTTAAGGACCGTGTTAGCTGCAGCCAACAATTTCGATGTATTGGATTTTTAACATTGTTCATGTAAAAATGTTTTCTAATTTACCTGTGATTTCCTCTTTAACACATGAGTTCTTCAGAAGTATAGTGTTTAAGATTCTATTTTTAGCTATCTTATTGTTACTGATTTCTAATGTAATACCCTTGTGGTCAGCGTGTATGAGTTTGATTCATAGATATTTGAGGCTTGTCTGGTGGCCGAGCATATACCTTATCTTGATGAAGATGCCACGTGGCACTTGGAAAGAACATTTTCTTCAGCTGTTGGGACTATTGATCCTTAAAGATTGGGTCTGATCCCCAACCCTAGGCTCTTCCCTCAAAGTTGGGTTGTGGACATTCTCCTCGTCCACCTTCCCGCCTGACTCTCAATGTCTCATACTTGCTGAGGAAAATTTGACCGCGGGCCCTGATAACACAGGTTACAGCAGCTTGCTCTCTGAAGTAACCATCCCTTGCTAAAGGCCCTTGGTCCGGCCGAAACATGTGCAGCCCTACCCGAGGCCACCAAAGAGCATCACACGCCTTTGACTGCTGGAATTCTCTGTAAGTGAGCCATCGACATCCCCCATGCCCTTCAAGACTGAGGCACTCATTCCCCCAGCTGTCGGCAGTAATGGAGGCTGGTAAATGTCAGCTAGTGTCTCTCCAGGAATTCTCTGCAAACAAAGAGCCAATAGAAGAAGAGTTCAGGGTATCTGAGTGGAGCCAATAAATATAAACTCTACTGCAAAATAAATGGACAAGCAAAATGGAAACAGACTCATAGATACACAGATCTGACTGGAGTTGCCAGAGGGGAAAGGAGTTGGGGGATGGGTAAAAAAGGCGAAGTATTAAGAAGTACAAATCGGTAGTTACAGAACAGCCACGGGGAAGTGAAGTACAGCACAGGGAATAGAGTCGATAATGTTGTAATAATTATGGACAGTGCCAGGCAGGTACTTGACACACTGAGGGAAACACTTGGCAAAGTTTCTCATTGTCTAACTGCTCTGCTGTACACCTGAAGCTAATGCAAAATAATATTGAATGTAAGGTGTAATTAAAAAATAAAATTAAAAAATAAACCCTATAGAAAGTGAGAAATAAAATAAAGGGCAAGGCAAATGGGGGCCACGATATCACCTTTAAAATTTCTATTCCAAACAGTTTTACGGAGACATAATTTACATGCCCATTTTTTAAAAATTGGGTGATTTATGTCCTTAATGTTGAATTGTAGGAGTACTTTATATCCTGGATGCAAGTTTTTTAATAGCTACATGATTTGAAAATAGTTTTTCCCAACCTGTGGCTTATCCTTTCATTTTCTTAATAATGTCTTTCGAAGCATAAATATTTTTAATTTTGATGAAGTTCCATTTTTTCAATTTTTTCTAGTACCACTCATGTTTCCGTCTAACCCAAGGTCGTGAAGATTTTCACCTACGTTGTCTTCTAAGAGGTGTATCGTTTTAGCCCTTACATTTAGGCCTGTGATCCATTTTGAGGGAAATTTGGCATGTGGTGTGAGTTAACGTTCTAAATTCAGATGGTCAATTGATTTTGTCAAAAGTGCCAAGGAAATCCAACAGGTAAAAGGATCGTCTTTTAAACAAGTGGTATTGGGACACCTGGATTGTCCAAATGCTCAGGGAAGGTCAGGGCATCTTACATAGCACGGGGCCCATCTGAGTCGCCGCCAGTTGGCATCAGAGTTTGGAGGAATACAAGAATTCCTCCGTATGCTCCAACATGGGTGAAATAATGTGTGGTATTAGGAAAAGGCACAAAGGCTGAGGGATCGAAGGCACGATTTCCCCTCCTTCCGCTGGGCCCCCATACAGGTGGGCACTTCAAGGTAGGGACAGTAGCCTCCATTTTTGCATCATGTGAGCATGACAGCAGCTTTATCTGCGGAGGAACACCCGCTGCTGGTGCCGGCTGGTCTGCACCCCGGGCGCCAGCTGCTTCTGAACGTTGAATGGGAAAGTCACTTGCCATGCACCTGGGGTCCCTTGGGCTGATGGGACGTGCTTCCCTGCCCTTAAGGGAGAGAGTCAGGCGTCCCCCAGGGAGCTTTCCCGGGCACAGCCCCTCATGCCAGGAGGAGGAGCTCCCTCTTCTTGGCTACCTTGTTAAACTAATGGGCCATTTTAGACAATTACGATCCTTGTGCCACAGTCCTAGAGAGAGAAATTTGGGAAATGGATGCACATAGTAATTTTTAAAGCCATAAGATTAGATAAAATGCTATAGGGAGAAAGTATTCATGAATAAAGGAATATGTCTCAGGACTAAATTCCGGGACAAATGCAACACCATGTAGAGGTTGAACGGAGGCAGGTGTGAGGCAGGAGAAAAAGCAGGAGGGTATGGCATTATGAGAGTCAAGTAAAGAAAATCTTTCAAGAAGGAAAGTGTGGCCCCGGCCAGTGTGGCTCAGTTGGTCGGAGTGTCCTCTGGTACACCAAAAGGTGGCGGGTTCGGTCCCCAGTCAGGGCAACCGATCGATGTTTCTCTCTCACATCGTTGTTTCTCTCTCCCTCCCTTCCCCTCTCTCCCTCCCTTCCTCTCTCTCTAAACATCAATAAGCCTGCCCTGGTGTGAGGATAAAAAGAAAATAGAAGGAAGGTGTGGTTGACCGTGCTAGATGTTGCCTAGGCATCAAATGCAACAAAGGAAAGAACTGACCGTTGGTTTTGGCAACACCTAATTCATAAGGAACTTAGTAAGAGCTATTTCCACGAAGAGTTGAGTTAAAAATCGAGGTGGAGCACATTGAGGAACAGAGGAGAAGACATGAAGAGAATGACTGCGAAAAAACCTGTTCAAGAAGGTGTGCCTCGAAGATCTCAGTAAAAAGATGTTAAAGCCAGCAGGGGCCAGGGTTTGTGGTTGTGGTTGTTATGTTGTTTTTATGTATTATTATTATTATTGTTATATTGTTTTTAAAACGGGCTACTCCCTTTATTGTTGAATACTTAACACCTAGCACAGTGCATGGCACATAGTAGGTGTTCAAATATTGTTGAGCGTTCGACCGAGTGTTTGTGTCTTATGCATCTTTATATCCCGCTAAGAATTAGCACAACATCTGACACATAATAGGAACTTAATTAATGTTGCTGAGTGAATGAATAAATTAATGGGAGGCTACACAAATGATCTAGGGCTCCGAATGTCCTAGTGCTTTTACGTTAATACATAAGAGGAAACAAAAGAGAACTGCGACCACAAAAATGATGGCGTGAGAAGGCTTTGCACACTCACGGGACCCTCCACAGTTGCCTGTCTGTCTCTCCAGCCTTGGGGGGCAGAGATTTGCCCTGTGCCCTCCCCTCTCTTACAGGGCCAAGAAGAGTTGATTTTTCAGTTTGTCCAGCTTTTTTTACCTGTTGTTAGCATGGAATGATGACTTCTGAACTCCTTATATGAGGAACAGACATGTATTATCTCATTTATTTTAAAAAATAAACTTATCGTTAGGGCAGTTTTAGGTTCACAGGAAAATCGAGCAGAAAGTGCAGAGTGCCAAGCCACCCCGTCATCAACGTCCTCACCAGATGCAGCACATTTGTTATAATTGATGAACCTGCACATCATGTTCCGAGTTTACACTAGAATTCACTCAACGCTGCACAGTCCATGAATGATGACAAATGCATAATGACATGCACCTACTATTATTACAATATCTCATAGAATAGTTTTACATATGGAATAGTCATCCCTCCCTTCCCCGCCCCCTGGTGACCACTGATGTTTTTACCGTGTCCGTGGTTTAGCCTTTTCCGTGTGTCACGTAGTTGGAATCACATAGTTTGCACCTTTCAGACTTGCTTTGTTCGCTGAGTAGTGTGCATTGGAGATTGTCTTTTCCTGGTGTGATAGCTCGTTTCTTTTGTTGCTGTGTGGTTCCGCTTATATGTAATGCTCACGATAGACAAATCATTGCCAGGAACTGGGGACAGGGAAATGTGAGGTGGCTGCTAGTGGATAGGAGGTTTCTTTATTTTTTAAAAACTTTATTAAATTTATTGGGGCAGCACTGGTTAATAAGATTATATAAGCTTCAAGTGTACAATTCTATAACGCATCACCTTTCTATCGCACTATGTGCCACCTATAGTCAGGTCTCCTTCTGTCGCCATGGATTTGGCCCCCTTTACCCCCTTCCACCTTCCCCCACCCACTTCCCCTCTGGCAGCCACAATCTTGTCTGTGTCCATGAGTATTTCTGTTTTTTTGTTCATTCATGTGTTGCCTTCTCTATCTGTTTTACATTCCACATATGAGTGAAATTGTATGGTTCTTGTTTTTTCTTCCACTAGACTTATTTTGCTTAACACGATATTCTTAAGGTCCACCACGTTGTTGCAGATGATGGTATTTGAACTTTTCTTATGGCTGAGTAGTGTCCCATTATACCCCGTCTTCTTTATCCGACCCCCTCATAGAAGGACACTTAGCTTGTTTCCATGTTTTGGTCACCGTGAATAATGCTGCAATGAACACAGGGATATGTATACCTTCATAAATAAATGTTTTCAAAAATTTCAGGTGAGTATCTAGAAGAGATCTTCCCGGGTCATATGGTACCTCTATTCTTAATTTTTTGAGGAAGCTTCATACTGTTTCCAACAGTGGCTGCACCCATTTACATTCAGCTCGCTTCTTTTCAGTTCTCTGTAAATTTTGGATGACGGTCCTTATCAAATATGTATTTTGTAAATACATTCTTCCAGTCTGTGACTTCTTTTTCACTCTCTTGATAGTACCTTTCTCAGGACAGAAGTTTTCTGTTTTAATGAAGTCCACCTTACCGTTATTTCTTTCAGGGATGGTGCCTCTGTGTTGAACCTAAAAGTCACGGCCATACTCAAGGTCTCCAAAATTGTCTCCAACGGTATATTCTAAGGGTTTTTGGTTTTACCTTTTCCATTTAGGCCTATGACCCAGTTGGAGTTAATTTTCATGAAGGATGTGAGATAATGTCTAGATTCGTTTCTGTCTTTTGCATATGGGTGTCCAGCTGCGCTATTTGTTGAAAAAACTATCTTTTTTCCATTGTATCGTCTTTGCCTCTTTGTCAAAAATCAGTTGACTATTCATGGGTCTATGTCCAGGCTCTCTATTCTAGTCCATGGATTTATTTATCTGTTGTAGCTTTATAGTAACTCTTGAAGTTAGGCAGTGTCAGTTCTATGACTCTGTTCTTCAGAGTCATGTTGGTTATTCCAGGTCTTTGCCTCCACGTAAACTTTAGAATCAGTTTGTGAATATCCACCAAGTAACTGGCTGGTATTTTGACCAGGAGGCATTGAATCTAGAGATCAAGTTGGAAGAACTGATACCTGGATACACTGAATCTTCCTACCTATATCATGGAATCTCCATTTATTTAGTTCCTCTTTGATTTCTTTATTCAGAGTTTTGTAGTTTCTCTTATATATGTCTTGTATACATTGTGTTAGATTTATACTTAAGTGTTTCTTTTTTTTGGGTGCTAAGGTAATTTATTTTTAATTCCTGATTCTACTTGTTCATTACTGATATGTAGGAAAGCAATTGACTTTGTACCTTAAACTTATATCTGGCAGTTTGTATTTCTTAATCCCTTCACCTTTTCACCCCACCCCCTTCCATCTGGCAACCATCAGTTTGTTCTATGTATCTATGAGTTTGTTTCTGTTATACAAAGGAATATTACTCAGCCATAAACAATGACATCTTACCATTTGCGACAACATTGATGGACCTAGAGGGTATCATGCTAAGTGAAATAAGTCAGACAAAGGCAAATACCGTATGATTTCACTTTTTTGGGGAAAGTAAAAAACAAAGTAAACTAAACCAATTCCCTCAATTCTTGTTTGTTTAAGGAAGTCTTTATTTTTCCTTCACTTTTAAAAGACAATTTCATAGGATACCGAATTCTATGTTGGTTTTTTTCTCTGTCAACACTTGAAATATTTCATCCCACTCTCCTATTGCTTGCATGGTTTCTGAGGAGAAGTTGGATATAATTCTTATCTTCATGCCCCTATAGGTGATGTGTTCTTTTTTCCTCTGGCTTCTTTCAAGATTTATTCTTTCAACCTTTAATTTTTTTTAAAGTTTGAAGATAATATGCCATGGTGTTTGCTGATCTCCCTGGGGATGTGGTTTGGTGTCTGATGTTAATTTGGGAAAGCTATTGCTTTAATTATTTCTACTTTTATCTCTTCTACTTATTTCTATTCTCATTACTCATATAATATACCTTTTGTAGTTGTCCGCAGTTTTAGGATAATCTGTTCTGCTTTCTTTTCAATATTTTTTCTCTTTGTTTTTCAGTTTTGGAGATTACTATTGACATACCTTCAAGCTCAGAGATTCTTTCCTCAGCCAATTCCAGTCCACTAAGGAGCCCATCAAAGGCATTCTTTATTCCTGTTACAGTGATTTGATCTCTAGCATTTCGTTTTTGATTCTTTCTTAGAACTTCCATGTCTCTGCTTGCAGAACCCATCTGTTCTTACATGTTGTCTACTTTTTCCCATTAGAGCCCTTGGTGTATTAATCATAGTTTTAAATTCTTGGTCTGAAAATTCCAACATCCCTGCCATCTCCCTCTGGTTCTGATGCTTGTTGTGTCTCTTCAAATTGTATTTTTTTTGCCTTTTGGTATGCCTTGTAATTTGTTTGTTTAAGGCCAGGCACGATATACTTGATTTAAAAAAACACAAAAAGAAGCCAAAACTGCTGGTGAATAAGCCTGTAGTGATGTGGTGGTAAGGTGAGGGGCGGGGGAAGTATTCCATAGTCTTATACTTAGGTCTCAGTCTTTTGGTGAACTGGTGAAGCTGTGCTGCTGGACTGTGAACTTGACCAGTGCTTCTCAGTCCCCCACCTTCCCCCTCCTGTAGGACAGGGTAGCTACAGGGAGCTGGAATTAGGTATCTCCCACTTCCCAGGTAGGTTAGGCTCTGATAAAACCCCAGTGGGTTAGGGTCTGCTGAAGCAGTTTCTCTGGAGGGCAGGCCTTCTTAAAGGCCCAGGGCTCTAGGTATTTCAGAACAGTTACTTTTCCCTCCCCCTGCTGGAAATGCTGTGGGATTTTCTCTGCCATTCACTGTGAGAAGCTGGTACAGTTCCTGGAGCTAAAACAAAACTGTGGGGCAGGGGCGGGGAGAGGGGGGCACCCCTGTAATTGCCCCCCCACCCCCGCGGAGTTTTTAACTCTCAGACTGGTCCCCAGAAGACTGCAGCAGTCGGTCAGTTACAGCTCCCGCGGGTCCTGGCTTTTCCCTGAGGCTCCTGCTCTGACGAGTTGGGAGTTTCTGTATCTGCCTGTCTCTCCCATTTGGGGGGCAGTGGTTCGCCCTGCGACCTCACTTTTCCGAGGAGTCTAAAAAGGTGGTCAATTTTTGTTTATTCAGCTTTTTACTTGTTATTAGGATGGAGTGGAGACATCTAAGCTCCTCGCATCCTGGATTGGGAAACAGAAGTTGCCCATGTCATTGAATTTTCACAAGGACGAGCCGAAAAGAATGGTATTATTGTTTAATAGAGGAAGATAAAGATGTGTTTACTCTTGCCCAACACCTTGAGGACAGTGACGCCAGAATCAAAGTGCAGGCAGCCTGACCCTGGATCGACTTCAAAGCTCACTCTCTTTATCAGGGAGGAAAAAAAAAAGCTTATCTTTTAGATACCTAGTATTCTGTTCTGTTGCTGAGAACTTTCCAGTGGAGAAGATTTGTTTCCCTTCTTTATCGTGCATTCTAATGTAGGACATTTTCAAGGGCCAAGAAGTTCCTTCAGAGAGCAGCCTTTTGCCACTATCTTTATAATGGCTTTGCTCATTTTCCTGGGAACACTGGCTCTAGCCATCTGAATCCAGAACAAAAAGTGACTTAAAAGACACATACACACACACACACACACACACACACATGTCCATGACCAAAAAAAAAAGCATACAGTTATCACCAGCGTAGATGTATACGGGGAGAATTCATACTAGATTCTCATGTCACGTAAGCGCTATTATCTGCATACCAAATTGCCTTACTGCCATATGGTCTTATGATAATCACTCTTACCCCAGACCAGTCTGGAATGGCTCATTCAAGTCCCCAGCTAGTGATTTCAGCACTGAGGAGACAACCTGGTTGTCATGCCTACTTAGAAGTCCCTAAAAGTACAATTATTACAGAGAAAACTGGGGAATTTTACAATACCACGTGTTCACCAGCAAGCAAGGTAATCAGAGCATGAGAAAAATCCGATTTATAAGATTGTGAAGGGGTTAAAAGGGTGGACGTTATTCTACCAAAGATCCCTCTGGTTTCAAACCTTGTTTTCCAGGCTGCTTATTTATACTGTGCACCACAAAGGACGATGGTATCGAGATAGTCTCATCTTATTTCTGATGTGAAGAAAATCACGAGGCCAAAGTTATGTATGTAACACAAACTGAAAGAGACTTCGACCAGCGGTGTCTGAGGCACGGCTCTGAGGTCTAGAAGTGAAATTCCAGAGAGTGAAGTTCTGGAAAGCACCTGCTCTCTGTGATTCCGCATTCCAGTGGGGGTACGGGGGCACGGGGGCTGGGGAGTCAGCTAGGGAAGAGTCAAACCTGTCTAGACCTGGTCACATGCCACAGGAAGTGGCTGGGGTGCTCATTTCCCTCGTGAGTGTGCCCACAGCTCGCCCACTGGCAGAGCCCATGTTCTTGGGGACCCCTGGGTAGCAATATTTCTCAGGCTTTGATGGATTTAACTCTTTAGTGCTTTACTGAGAAAGCCTACCATCTGTGTAGTAAAACTATCCAGTGTGACTGAAAAAAAGATCTCTCCTTTCTCCTTTGTGGGAGAAAGACTGGAAAAGTCTGTTGTCCTTTGTTTCCAGGGCGCCTGAGTCTCCTCCCTCAAAGCTCTCTTTGCCGCGTCTCGTGGAGGTCACTGTAGTACCCGGAACAGACTTGATTTACTGGGCCTGTAGCACACTAGGTCGTGAACACAGATATGTTAGGCTTTAGTTTGCTGCTGTGCTCTTTCATGTCTCTGGCCTTGGCTCTGTGAACTAAAGTAAAAAAAATTTCCCAAGATGCTTTTCGGCAGTGCATGAGTTAGGCAACACCAGGATCACCTCTGCCCCATGTCCCTTCAGGTCATTTAGGCTCCCTGTCCCACAACGCAACTATGACTTCTACACCAGCCAGACAGTTGCCCTAAATTTGACACTTCTTTAGTGCGTCCCTAAACTTTCAGCACAAGCACCGCATCTTTGCTGTCAAATTAAGGTGCCTCCTTGGCCCCAACCTGACCATCAACCCACTAATGCAGAGCCAGTCTGAACTTTTAACTGAATAAAACATTAGGGTGTAACATAAGGATTATAGTCAATTATCTCTTTTTTTTTTTTTAATCAACCCATTAACAGTGACATCTGACTCAACCTCCTGGGCCCCTTTGCAAAGATCATGACTCTATAAAGTATCCAATACTCTTCTAAGTATTCTAACTATGCTAGCTTTACCTTCCTTCTTTCATCTGGTTCGTCTTTCCCGCCCCGTTTGGTAGTTAGGGAGTATGACTTTCGTTGGGGAATCATTTATATGGATCGCGCTTCTGTCCACAGCAGAAATTCCATAGTTTTTTCCACAGAGATATAGAGGATGTATGAACATATAATCCACTAGCTGTTTCAGTCATTACTGACCTGTCCTTTTAAGATCTTTTACTCTGAGAAGACTCAAAGGGACTGAGGGTTTCAAAGTCTGGGTGTTCACTTCTCTTGAATTCTGGCTTCTGAGAGCACCCCGGCATAGGCAAGCAGGACTACCACCACCACACTTTATTTTCTCTCTCTAAATACGTAGGTGGTGCATGCCCCCATGCATTTTGGTTCAGCAAGTGCCTACAGCATTGAGGCTTACGACCAGGGAGACTGTTGGAAGATTGTTTTCTCTCTCTGTGTCTATCACACTGTTGAATGTTCCCTTGATCAGGTCCTTGGTTTTGTGGGGTAAGCTGGGCAACAGTGGAACTGCACGATAGCGTGGATTCACGCGGAAAAGCGTCTAGCCAGGAAGGAGAGGTGACTTCCCATGTCTCTCGGCTTAGGCGCTGACCCATTCAACTTGGTTCTGTCCTAACTGACGGCTTTCCTTCTGGAACGGCTATCGTTCTTCAGATATGATGATGCAGTTTAATCCAGCTTTGCCTTTTGGGATTAATTTATTTAACAAATATTTACTCCAAGGCTTCTATGGTGCTGGGCATGGTCATAGGTTCTGGGAATGCAGTGGCGAGCCTGATGGATTAAGGTCCCTGGGCTTGTGCAGATGAATAATTAAAAAAACAACAACAAAGAACAAGTTAATTATAGGTTGTAGTGAGTGGTAGGAGGGGAAGAAACAGGGTGATGTGATGAGTAAAGTGGAGAGTCAGTAGGATAATCAGGGAAATCTCCCCTCTCTAGGGAGGTGACATTTAAGCTGATACCTACCTGTCAAGAACGAGCCAACTAAGGGAAGAGGGTGGGGAAGGACTTTTTATGTAGAGGGGGCAGTAAGTGTGGAAGTCCAGAGGCGAGCAAGAGTTTCGCTTGTTTGAGGAATAGAAAGGAGGCAGGATGGCTCGGGGCTAGTGAGCGAAGGGGACAGTGACAAAGCAATGGTTTGGAAGGATCACAAGAACCAGGTCATTCAGTGTGCATGAGAACTGGCGATCAGCTGAGATTTTGTACTTTATAGGATGGGATGCCATAAAAAGGCTTTAAACAGCTGAGATGGAGAATTTGCTTGTGCTAAAAAGAAAATAAAAGCCCTCTCTCGTTGTTGTATGGAGAACAGAATGTAACAAGGAGCAAGAGAGAACACGGAGAAACCAGTTCTGAGCTTGCCTGTTTAGGACATTGATTGCCATCCCTAACTTTCTTGCTGGCTTCAAGTGTCAGATCTTATTCAGCTGAGAGCCTATGCTCTAGAAGTCTCTTTTAGCTGACCACTGGTCTGGGAAGTTTTTACGCTGGTAGGGCCTCTGTTCTTTGTTCCATTTCTCTTTTTATCCATTCATCTTCGGCCTATCCCACCCATCCACAAATATTTGCAGGCTCTTCGTGGAGAGAGACATGCAAATAACTATGAGACATCATAATAAGGGTTGTAATATTGGAATGTGCACAATACGATCGAAAGCATCTAGCAGGTAGTCAGGGTAAGAATAGGTAACATTTGAACAAGGTCTGCAAATAGATGAATAGGAATTTGCCTAACAACAGTAATAAAGTTACTCCTTCTTAAACTTCTAGGTATGAAGCACTGTGCTCTGAACTTTGCAAACTTCTCCCAACCTAGCAAGTTTGGTAATATAATCCCTATTTGATAGCTGATGAAACAACAGAGATACTGAAAAAGTTTCCCAAGTCACCCCGCTGGTCAGCAGCAGTCCTGACTGTTAAATCCCTTGTCTGCATGGCTCTAAAGCTTATGTTTTAAACTATATTATTTCCCCATTACCTACAGACAGGAGTATGATTTTTGCTGGGGGATGTTTTATACATATAACTCTTCTGTCCAGAATGCAAATGTTCATAGATATTTCCTGGAGATACGAGGATGTGCAAGAGTTTCTTCAGTCATTATTGATTGGCCCTCTTCTTTCAGAGGGGGATTTTAGGCAAGAGAACAGCGTGTCAAAAGCAGTGGGGCAGAAGAGGGCACGGCACATTTGAGGAAGGCGAGGGCTCAGGGCCGGAAGTGCAGAGGTGAAGTGGCTGAGCCGCTGGGCGGGACGGGGCCGAGGCTGGATGGCATCAAACGCATGCTCTCACTGTGTCTTCCTCCCGTGGGCCACCTCAGCCGCCCCATCCTCAGCTCCTTCTTCACAGCCTGGAGAACTGGATCAAGCCCCGATTGATCTCAGCCACGGACCGGCAGCCTAAAAGAACAATGCAGTTAAAAAGCTGTTTTCTATGTCCATGAGTTCTTTTCCCTTTTTGCTCAACTCCTCCCCCGACCCCCGACCTTAGCTGTCAGCCAGCTCTCTGTCTATGAGTCCATCTCTGTTTTGCCTGGTAGTTCAGTTTGTTTATTCGATTCTACATACGAGTGAGATCATGTGGTATTTGTCTTTCTCTGACTGGCTTATTTCGCTCCGCATAATGTTCTCCATATTGTCGCAAAGGGTAAAACGAAGGGGACAAATAAATTAATGTAAATGCCAAAAAAAATTTTTTTTTAATAAATTAAAAGGTCCTTTCTCTGTAGCACCAGAAACCCACCCCAGCACGGGCACGGATGAGCCAGTGGCGACGAGCCCTGACGTGGCCCTGGTGCTCGCCCTGAGGAAATACTATGTGCCCAGGACGAATAATGTCGTCGTGACTGCACTGGGAAGTGTTCGGGCAGCCTGTGCTGGAGTCTTCTTTTCACAGCCGTGTCGAAATGGCATGGCAAAAATGTAAAAACAGCATTTAAGCTTTTTTGCAAAAGCGATTTATGTGTGCGGTAGACACCCTTGACCTTTATCTCCATCTTGATAAGGTTCAGGGGTATAGGGTGTACCGGCCACGGAGGAAATGACGCAGGGGTCGCAGGGGAGATGGGGTGAGTGTTTCATATAGCAACTGCCTTCTCAGGAGAAGTTCTGGAAAAAGAGCCCCTCTTCTGTAGGAAAAGGCCTTAATGAAAATGCAGATTTAGGGCTGTGGCAGAGATTAGACCCAGGGACTGAGGAGTAACTTCAGATAAGAAGTAAAAAGGGGAGGGAGAAAGAGGAGCGGCAAGACCCTACGGCTGGAGAACTGTGGGCGCCGGGAGGCGGTGAAATACCCCCGCTGCGGAGGAGGCTGCGAAAAGTTAATAACAGATACGTCATGTTTCCCTGAAGTTCTCTCCCCATCTCTGATGCATGCACCTTTACCTCTCAAAACATAGCTTCAGCCAAATGCGTTACTCACGAAAACGTAACTCGAAGGGCCTTTTCCCAAAAACAGAAACCGAGGAAAGAATTAACTTTCATGCCTGAGATGATTGCAATGGACAGAAACAGGCATAAACAGCCAGAAAAGTGAGCTAATTCAGCAGAAGCAAGTGTTTGGAGCCACGGGGGGCTCTCCTCCGTGTGAACCGTAATCTCGAGATCTGTGGGCTTCCACAGGGCAGAGAATAGCGGGACCTCAGAGCAGGCAGACCCACTCAAGGAGTGGAGATGCTCCCTCAAAAACCAAAAACCAAACACCAAACCAAAACAAAACAAAAACCTCCCAAAACCTTTGGTTTATATATCGTAGGAAAAATAATGTTTAAAACTGTGGCCCCCAAAAGGGGAGTGGGCTATGGAAAGTAACCTCACAGAGTGATTTGATTATAAATTCCTAACTGGGCAGATCTTGGTGGGTAATCGCACCCCGGACAATATAACTTCTTTAGTAAAAAGTTTATCTTGGCCTTAAGCAAGGCCTGTCCCTTGTTTCTGTGCATCTAGGTTAACGCACCTTCGAAATGCCTCAGTGTGTCTTTTTAGTAGTGAGTGCCCTTGAGAGAGCAGATGGTGTTATTAACTATTTTGTAATCCAATCCTGGCCTTGATTTCTTCCACCTTCGTGTAATCTTCCCTCCTTAATTCCAAATCCATAAAAGAAGCTGCTATGGGTGACAAAGGGGCCACACACTAAACCCGACAAGCTCGGGGGAGGCCTGCTGGGCGGCCTTGCAAACTCAGAGACCAAAGTAACCACACAGGTTGGTCTGGACTGAAAACTTCCTTACTAAAGGCAGTTTATGGCGGGTAGTCACGTCCTAGGCCAGTAATGTTCCCCTAATAAAGGCCAGCCAGTCTTTACCTTCACGGAGTCCGTCTGTTGTCTTTTTTGCATCTACGGCAATACCCCCGATAGCATACCTTTGGAACGTCAAAGTAATTTCCTTTCCTCCACCTCTCAAAGCACAACCACACCAGAGCAGAGACCACAGATCCCCTCACTGTCGTAATTATCAAGTTAACTGTTAACTAACGGCCAGGGTAAAGGAGCATGTGTCTGTTCGCTTTGCTTTTTTATCTAATCTCAGAGATTTCCCTGGTTTGGTTTCTCTGGCCTCCCTGTTCCATCACCATTGAATTTCATGGGACCCCCTTACGTCTTCCCCTTTGATTCTGAAGTTTAGAATAAGTGGCGAAACTGCCATTTCTGGAGCATTTTCTCAATCTGTTGAGATTTTGCTTCCTGGTAATTGTCATCAGTTTGGTTCAAATAAAATTCTCCACAGGTTTGAATGTTTCTTTCGTTGACACTGCCAACCTGACCTTTCTTGGAGGCATTTACTTCTGTTGTAACATCTCTTGTGTCCAGGCGTACCCTCTGTTTGGCTCAAATAAATTTTTATAAAAATTCTCTACAGCTTTGGATATTCAACTGTCAATAAAGGATGACAACTTAGTGAGGTCCAAGTGGCTTCGTGTCGATATGATTCATATGTGGGCATTTCGGTTTTTCATGACAAATCATAATTTTAACCCTTTTCTAAATATAAAAACTTCAGAAATTGGTCTCACGGTTGGAAATACATTACTTGTAAACTTACTTTGTTTTCAGCAATAGTGTTCACAGGGGTCTCCTCCCAGGGTGGTGATGTCACAGGGGGGTGAGCGGAAAATAGCACACATTTGCAGGGGGGTTAGGAGAGAGGGAGTCATACCGACTGGACCGATCAGCTTCTGGGTGCCAGTTTGGTGTCAGGTGTCTTCGTGCGCTGTGCAGGGAAGGGCTAAGGAGTGACAGAACCTCTGGGGGTTCACACTGTGATTTTGTGTTCTGCTGAGTTCCGTCAGAAGTGCAGGCCCCCAAACTGAGATCCCCTCTCTCCAGGGACTCGTCTGGGGGTCTTCCCTGGGGCAGCATCTCTCAAACGAAGGATGCTCGGGGGACCCTTTCTCCTGGGTTTCTTACTCTTTCTCTTCTTCCTTGAATCATCTTCTTTGCCCATGTGTGGTTGTGATTACCGCTTTTTTTTTTTTTAATACCTTTAAAACCCTACATCCTTATTGTAGAACAATGAGAAGGAACAGGAGTACAAAATGTCAGGCATAAAAGTGCTCATAATCCTGTTTCTTTCTTTCTTTTTTTCCCCCTAACCCCTTGAAGAAAAGGTGCTCCACTCTATCTCAGAAACAGAGTTTCCAGAGCCATTCACACTTCAGGGGTAATTACGTGTTAACTTTTGGGGGGAGTAATGAAACTTTATTATTGTGAATTCCTCAATCAGGCTATCGTTAAAAGGCATTCAGATTTCATTTCACAAGAATGGAGAAAATATTGGGGAGCAGGTCAAGCCATTTCAACCTCCCAGAACCCACAGGCGCCCAGGTGAAGACGTCCGGCCCAAGGCCAAAAGACACCAATATGTCATCTGTTCACACTGGCGCTCTCCTCTCCCCCATGGGAGGAGCTTGGTGACTTTGGGTCACTTAAAATTGAGTTATTTAGAATTAGAAAAATACACACTAAAACCCAAAACTAAACGCCATTGAAGAGGAAAGTTAATATCATTAGTTGAGAACCACGATTATGTGGGATAATCGGGATTCTGGGCTTTGCTAAAAACTGAGACGTTTTTATGAGCACCACTCTACAATAATTTCATTCTTGACTGAAATCCATGTAACTTTGAGCCATTCACGCCTGTCTCGCTGTCTGTGGTGACACAGGGCGATACTTCTCCTTCTCCCCTTCCCTCCTGTTTGTATGTCTGTCCCCAGTCCCTCCATGCTTCCTCTTTGACTCATTTCTCAACCCTTCACAGTCCATGAATATTACGTTAAAATGACACTCAGAACCACATCCAGTGAGCCTGATGTCATCTGAGCAGTCCAGAGTAGCATGGAACCCTCTTTCCCATAATGTGAAATTTCATTTGCTTTTGTACATCTTAATCATGGCACAGGGGTGCCCTCTCCACATGGACAAGGGCCAGGAAGTCCAAGTGGGTGGCTTTTGATTTCCTGGAATTTGTCTTAAGGAAGTAATTGAGAATGTGCTAAAGCTTTAGGGATGGTCACTGATGCACTGTTTACAACAGTGGAAGCTTAGAAGGAATCCAGATGTTCAATAAAAGGAAGGTTGTTACATAAACTGTCCTTTCATGATTAAGATGCATCAAAGATGAATCTTTGTCTGGGACATTTCTCCTGGCTGTCTCTTCTGTCACCCCTGGGCTGGGGAGAGGGACCACCACTCCTCTTCCTTAGACCATCCACTTTCAGCTCCAAATCAGGAAAAGAATGAGACACACGCACCTGTGAGGGCCATGGAAGTGTGGAACTCATCTTTCAAAATGTTCAAAACTTCCTCAACACCTTGTTCACCCTAAGGGAGGGAGAGACAGGAAGGAACGTTGTGACCATAAGCCAAGTATGAATTGTAGGCATGCTCAGAGATGTGGCGGGGAGGAGGGCAGTGTCTGCAAAGTCAGGACTACGTGGCGAATAAATAAACACCAAGAGGAAGAGAAGGGGTGAGAGCTCCTGAAAATTTGCAACAGCTACAGAGGAAGCGATGGCAATATGGCCACTGTGACCATCCTTCAGGAATCTGTGGCACCTCGAGAAATGGTTAAGCTTGGGGGCTGCACCACAGAAGAGTGTGCAAATGAATGAGAAGCATGGTATCTTCCAGCTGGTTTTCATTTTGGTCTCACCTTGCAGGCAAGACCCCACAGGATTGGTCTCCCCAGGAAAACACACTTCGCCCCAAGGGCCAGAGCCTTGAGCACGTCATTGCCAGATCGGACCCCACCGTCCAGGTACACTTCCAGTTTCCCCCTCACAGCAGCCACCACTTCTGTCAAGGCATCGATCTGAAAGGAGAGACATGGGTGGCCTGAGGGTTTCCATTTTGACTGTTAGGGCATCTTGGGGCAGCTGTGACCCCTCTCCACCTGGGAGATGGCCAGGGAGTTCAAACCAGTGGCTTTTGATTTCCTGGAATTTGTCTCACGGAAGTGATTGAGAATGTGCTAAAGCTTTACGGGTGGTCGCTGATGCACTGTTTACAACAGCGGAAGCTTAGAAGAAATCTGGATGTTCACTAATAGGAAGTGTATTATATAAATCGTCCTTTCATGATTAAGATGTACAAATTGCCAGTTATAAAAGTAGTCACGGGGATGCAGGGTACAGCAGAGGGAATATAGTCAACAATATTGTAATAATATGAATGGTGCCCTTGGGTACTAGGCTTACTGGATGATTGCTTCGTAAGGTACATAAATGTCTCATCACTATGCTGTACACCTGAAACTGATACAATATTGTATGCCAACTGTAATTGAAAAGTAAATTTCAAAATGATATATTGTCTATTCTTACTATACATCATTAAAATTAAGAGCATATATATTGAAATAATATGATGCCATTAATATATTTGTAAGTAAAAAGAATTTCAAAATATTATGTTTAATTTTTCAAACCTAAAATGTTATATTTGTATTATAAAGTTGATAAATACAATTCCCAAAATAATGACCTTAATAATAGTGATAAAAATAGGGGTAATTTTAATCTTAATTTTTGCTTTAATATGTTTTAAAATTTAACTACAGTGCGCATGTTTTACACATATAATAAAAAGGCCAAAATAAAACTTAACAGAAAAAAAATCCACTTTTCTTTCTTAAAATGAGTAAGCAACAATAGAAGAGTCTTGAAATAAGCTTCCTGAAAATGTATATTTTGAAAACACATATCTTCATGAAAATAAATCAATAATTAAGTCCCATTTAAAGATTCTTCCCCTGCCTCTCTCCTCTTCATTTTCTTTCCCCAAATTCTTATCTCTAATAGACATAAATTCATATTGCAGGAAAAATTACAGTGTCATAAATTTTTACCCAAGGATTCATAGGACATGTTGAAGTTGTATTGTGAAAGACAGTTATTTATTAGCTTAAGTGATAACGGTTCCTTCCTGGGTTGTGTCATATGAGAAAATACGAGGTTACAATCCGTGCAAACTGGTGACCTTCCAGCTGAACACTTCTTCCAGACGGCAGGAGAACTAGTGCTTTTGAAACATGTCTAATACCAAAACCACCTTAACTACTTACTAACTGTGTCAACTGGAAAACATCAGTTAACTCAGGACCCCCGTCTGTAACATGGGGGTGATAATACCCACCTTGCAGGACTGTTGTAAGCTTTAGGGATGATAAATGTGATGTGTGTAAAAATAGCCTGGCACACGCTAGGCTATTATTAATGACTGAAAGTCCTTAAAATTTACACGCGTACACCAACATACATGGTAAGAGAGAGGGCAGGGTGCACCAAGCTGCATAGAGCACCTTGCTGTAGACGCACACACACATACACACCGCCCTCACAGACACACCCCCCTGGGGTCATCCTACTTACGGAAGCAGGAGCATCGTCAAGCTGCCTCCCGCCATGGTTGGAAACGATGATGCCGTGGACTTTGTGCTTCAGGGCTAACTCTGCATCCTCTTTTGTCAAGATCCCTTTAAGGATGATGGGCAATTGGGTTATGCCCTGGACCCAGGAGAGATCGTCCCAGCAGAAGGATGAGTCGATGGGAAACATCTGCAGATGAGGTGCTGAAGTTCTCTGTGAGGAATAAAAACGTACCTTAGTCCTGAAAGCCTTGAGACCACTTGATTCATTCCAAAGACAAGGCCCACTTAGAGAACCAGCAAATGGTAAGTGAAAAGAGGCATTTATAAGCTTGAAAAGAGGAGCTACAAAAGTCAACCCCACTTCTAGCTCCTTTTCTTAACAAAAATAATTTCTACTTCATTTCCATATGTATTAACCGTTAACTGTGTCCCTGTTCAATCTTTATGCCAGGGCCTCGGGACACAAAGACAGCTAAGACATAGTCCCTATGTCAAAAGAACTCAGAGTTTACTAAGCGAAATGGGTAAGAAAAGCATTATTTACAGGCCAACATGGCGTGTTAGAGTTGAGGCAGGCACAGGGGCGATAAGAACTAAGCGATACTTCAATAATCCTAAATCAGATATTCTGCAGTACTGACCCTTGACTCACCATAGGCACCAAACATCCATACATTTCTGGAATCTGAGATCAGGATTCCTGAAATCCTCAAGGCCAAGGTGTATATGACTTAATGAGTAGAACCGTTGAGTATCTCTTGACTGGATATCACAGCTGCCCATTGACCAAAAAGTCTGCTATCATTATCTCTATGGCAGTCAAGGAATTCCAGCTTTACCATGACCTTCTCTCTCTCCAGCACTCCATCCCATCTGACTGTAGGGTTTTATTGGGCCAAGTGTCCTTTGTATTCATCTAGTTCAGAGATCCCAAACAAATATGGCATAGCACCCCGGTACTCCATGGATGAGTTACCCCGTGTGCGGAGATATTTTTCCCTCATTTCTCAGGGCAGCAGAGTGGGACCTGGGCAGTTTACACTCCACGGGCTGGTCTGGCTGAGAGCATCCCCATCAGAGGGTCATTGATCTAAGTGTGCCATCCAAAATGAGCATTTTCTAAGTGTGCCGTACAGTAGAAAATGTTGGAAGAACTTGTTTTCTCTCTCATCCATGCAAAATCCTTCCTATAGCTTTCCTATTTCCCAGCACTCAGCCCTGGCCAGAACAGTTCTGGTGACAGACTGGACAGCTCTGGGAGGGAGAACATTTTGTCTTATATTCTGTGTGTTGGAAGCTCTGCAGAGCAGTAACCAGAGCTGACTTTGAACGGCTGCATCCGCAGCGTCTGGCACAGTAGTCTCTCCGTGAATTCTCATGGAAAGAACAAAGGGAGGAACCAGGGAAGGAAATTTGTCATCTGTAATGCCTGCCCATTGGGCCTAGTATCTTCCCTACCTCTGTAAGTGATTGAAGATCCTTTAGCAATAAATTCGTCTTGAAGTTCAGTTGGTTTCGAATGTCATGTCGCCTGTTGCCGAGTTTGGGCACATCCACGGTGATCACCAGAGCTCTAAAACCCAAGGATTCTACCTTCTGGATCAGCTGTTTGTTTAGCTGTCGGTCTGTCTGCACGTAGAGTTGGAACCACCGGAAGCCTCTGGGGGCAGCAGTAACGATGTCTTCCAGGGTACAGCTGGCATATGTGCTGGTGATGTAGCAGATGCCCGCTGCTTGGGCAGCTGCAAAGCAAACGACACAACTCAGGTTGGGGGGCAGACATGTTCTAGACGAGGGTGAGGCGCCCAAGGAGTCTGTGTTGCCTCTGGCCAGCTTGCCCTGGGACTGAAGATGAAGCTTGACTTCCTTCTGCCTCTCTGTGGGGCAGGGATGAGGGGCCTAAAGCTATGTGGGTCCCCCTCTATAGCCTGTCTTCTAAACCCTGTGCTCCACGTGAAAATATTTCCAGCTAGAGAGGTCACTTAGGGCTTCAACCCATGTCGGACACACTGCAGCTGTCAGGCAGGAAAATGGGCTCCTTGCGGACTTGTTAATGAATATAAAGAGGGTTAAAGGGGGCAAAAGCTGAGGTCTGTAGTGGAAAAAGCATGATGTCAGAGGTAGGAAGGTGTTTATTTCTACCACTTAGCTGTGTGGTCTTGAATCTCATTTTCCTCATCCGCAGACCGGGAAAAATTAGAATACCTCTTAATGGGTTGTTGGGGGCATTAAGTCAGATACTAGTTACGGAAGCGTTTTTTAAATTACGAAGGGATACCCTATACAAATGCTGGTGACAATGATGCGGATGATGGTGCCAATGATGCTGACATTGTTGCTGCTTTGCATGTTTCTCATTTCCTACTTAATGCATTTTCAGCTGGATTCTCCAACAGGTTAATGTCACCACCATTCTACAACCCGTGGACAGAGTATTTGACCCTAATCAAAAATAGTTTTGATTCCTAATGTCAACAGAAGGTACCCCACTCATGAGCCCCGCCCCCATCGGAAACAACACAACACAGTCAATCACGAAGGTTTAGTAAAGTAGCTGTTTTCATATAGGATGTTCATATTTCAACCTAGCCAGGCTTGGCTCCTAACCCAGACGAATGTCACTTTCAGCTCTAGAATCCCTGGATTCACTTGCTTCCCAGAGCGCAGAGTCAAAGGAAAAGGCTCCAGGGAAACTTGCAGAAAACACATTAGGCCTGGAGTAAAGATTACAAAGGAGTCACAAGGGTACCTTTAGCCCTGCTTCACCCCTTCCCTTTCCTTCTCATTATTTTTGGTAGGATGGAGGTGGGGTAGAGAGTGAGGGCAACTAGGAAGGAGGGGTCATCCACGAAGAATCCATCAGATAAGATGATAAAGTCAATTGAGCAAAAGGAAGGTGGAACATTTGGACAAAACCCCTGCCAGGGCCCTCCGTTAGCACCTAATGTCATGACTCTTCTCATCCTAAACTCAGAGACTCAGCATTGAGCCCCCAGAGGGGCCAGAGAGCCCTGCCTCGGCACCGCACAGAGCAGTCTTTTCCCCACAGTCAGGCGGGCCAGCGCCCTCGTCTGTTGATGGTTTGGGGGGGGTTTGCCCCTCCTATTCATCAGTAGCCTCTCTCCCACCCTAAACCATTCCTCAGTGTGACAAATAGGTATTTTCTCAACCTGAGGTGAAACGTTATGCAAACACAGTGTTAAACATTCCTTTTCCCGCCCTCCTTAATTCCAACCATGTGCTGTCCCGACGCCCCTCCCCCGGAGAAACCCTGGAGCTGCCTGCCCCTGCGGGAGGGACACCCCTGCGCTCTGCCGGCCCCGGGGCAGGGGGCCTCACGTGCGGTTGGCACTCACCTCTGGCCGTGCTCATCTCTCCATCCGGCCAGGCGAGGCGGTGGAAGCCCGTGGGTGAGATGCATATGGGGGCACTGATCTCCTCCCCTTGGATTGTGGTCCGCGTGTCCACCTGCGACACATCTCTCAGGTACCGGGGACGGAGGCGGATTCTGTGCTAGACAACAAAGAGATAACCTGTTGGTGGGATTGCTCTCCAGCACCGAGGTGCTGCCTGGCACTGGGGCCCCCCGATCCCTGGTCAGGCTGAGACCAGACTGGGTCCCCAGGGGCCTCTGGCGGGGCTCTGTTGTTTTGTAGCCCAACAGGCAGCATAGACCAACTGGAGGCCCCCCTCCTCCAGAAATCTTCTTTGCCAGAGGCTAATTCGTTTAAAGGTTTGACTTAAACACTGCTTTAGGAGAAGGTAGGAAAATTTACAAATGACTAATATATAAAACATTTTAAAGCCAATAGATACTAAACCTCGGGGCGCCAAAATGCTTGTCTTTCACAAAATATTATTATTCCTGTTCACAGATTTAGGAGGCATTTTCTGAAAAAACCGATTGTGCAAACTTGGTCACATAGACTCAGTTGCTTTGCCCCTAGAATGGGAGGAATAATCCAGATTTCCTATTAGTCTTGTTGGGACAGAATAAAGTAAAGCAGCTAAAACGCTGGGTGTGGAGCTAAACCAGCACGGAAACCCAGGGCTAGTGTTCACCTTGTACCCCGTTTTTCAGTTTGCTCCTGACTTCTCTATCACAGGGTCAGCAAACTTTCCATAGAGGGTCAGGCTGTCCACATTTAAGGCCCTGGGGACCGAACCACCATTGTCACAATTACTCAGCTTTGCTGTTTTAATGTAAAAGCAGCCACAGACCGAGTACAGCTGTGTTCTAATAAAACTTTCCTTATAAGACACCAAAATTTGAATTTCATATAATTTTTGTGTTATAAGTTATTAATCTTTTTTTGAGGGGGCCTTTCCAACTGTTTTATGAGGAAAAAAAAAAAAGACAAAACCATCCTTGGCTTGTTCACCATCCAAAAAAATGGCGGTGGGCCCAACTGGCCCGTGGGCTGCCGTTTGCTGATCCACGCTCTGCCCCTGCCCCTCTGGTCCGACCCTGCCGCCTGGCGTCAGCCTTCCTTCGTTGCTAAGCCTCCTTGGGTCTCCATATTTCCTCCCACCCCGAGTCCTCTCTCCTTCCAAACGTCTGTTTTCCAAGCCAGAAGCTTAAGAGCTCAGGAAATTCAGGCCCACCCAGGGGGCTCTCCACCCTGCCCAGGTGACCGGTGACTTTTAGACTCTTGTCTTATATTCCCAGGTGGCCAAGTTGCTGGAATGTCGGGGGTGGGGTGGGGGAGGAGGTGACTCATTTGTGCCAGTTCAGTGGAGGCACTGAGATAAATTCTCTCTCCAACCATCCTCTCCCCAGCCGTCTGCCTCCTGTGCCCTAAAACAATCCAGAAAGCCAAAATAACAACAGAAAAACCACTCTTTGGCCTGAATTCTCTGTGCTGTCTGTGGGCAGAAACCGGAACTGGGCCCTTACAAGGAGCTCCGAACCAGTGCACCTGAGTTTAACAACAGAAAGGATACCGAAGATCACACTTTTTAAATGCTGCGATGTTGTCGTCCCTGGTGAAGCCTTCACCAGCCGCTCCTGCAATATAGTCCCAAGTTGACTTCGAGAGACGCTCCCGTGCACGGGCCTCGAAGTCTGTCAAACACACCACGGACATTTCTGGACCTTCAAAGGAAAACCAAAAAACAACCGAACCCCGTAAGAGTACCTCAGAGGGGGAGAGGAGAGGGTGCAGGGGTCAGCAGCACGAAGCCGTTTGGAGCCATGAACCCCTGTGTTCTTTGTCTCCTTGGAGGCGCTGTCAGAGGGGCCGGCCCCAGCCAGACCACAGGGAGTCAAGCACACACGACCCCTCCACCCCCGCCCCCATCTCCTGATTATCTGGTCTCCTGAATATCCCTCATGTGCGTCCCCTGATCTCTAAGACCCCTGCTCCAGATCTAGTTGAGGCCCTGCCACATCTTACACGATTATTTCAAAAAATGTCTTATCTTTGTCTCTTAGCCTCCTGATTCACTCTGCATCTTGTCTCCCTCCAGCTCCCCGGGACTTTTCTAAAATGCAAGTCCCATCACACCTCTTGTCTTTCAGGTGCTCACGACATGACATTCATAGCTTCCCGGGACCTGGCCCCTGTCTGTCTCACCAGTTTCATTTCTTGGCAGCTTTTCCTGGTTATTTGAGTCACTCCAAATGTCTCAGAGGGATGTTTCATACCTCTGTGCCTTTCGGGCAGGAGACCCATCGGGGTAGGAAAATTGAGAGTGAAATGATCAAAAATACCTGAGAGTTTCTAGGGACTGATGTCTGAATTGCTGAGAGCTGTGGTTGACAGCAGGGAGGAAACCGATTTTTTTTTCCAATTCCTTGGCTGGGTCATTGAACATGTTGCTAATTTTGAGACCAAGAAAACAACATGTTACCTCCACTTTTTCCCATCCCCACTCTGAACCCTGTAAACTTGGAGCCGGGTCCTTTTGAAATAGGAAAGAGAACAGGGTTTGGGGATGAGTCCCTCCCGAAGGGGCAAGGGCAGAGGTGACCGTAGCCACAGAGAAGCTGCAGACTTGGGTGGCAGTGAGTCACGGCGTGCAGAGCTCCTGCGTGAGAGAGTTGCACTAGGAAGGGCTGACGAACGGGTGTAGCTCCTCTCTGGGCGTCTCCCCAGCAGCTGGCAGCAGGGTTCAAAGGGGCCGAAGACTCAGCAGAAACCGTATGGCTTTAACATCACTGAGTCTTAGAACTTACCCTCAGCCCTCAGTAGAACTTCAAACACAAATGGGGCAGGTCCTCTAATGGATGAGGGGGCCGAGGGGGCCGAGGGGGCCAGACGAAATGTCAGGTGCTGGGAGTCTTGCTGGGGGGTAGGAATGGGGCAGAACTGGTCTGAGGGCATCAGGGGCTGTGTCAGAATCTAGTCAAATCCAAGAGAGAAGCAGCCCAAACACCTACCTTGGGAGCTAAACAGAAAGAAGTTACATGACAGAGCCCAGAGCGCCTGGGAAGTGCAGTGCGCTCCAGACGGAGGTGAGGAGGGGAATTTGGACACAGTCTCAGAGCTTCTTCCAGGCAGCGCACCTTGTCAGTGCATGGGCAGGCAGCTATTGAGGTGCCGAGTTGAGTTTCACAAAGTACCACAACCGTGTCTAATTTATCTCCTTCGTACCCAATGCTTTAAGGGCTTGGGAACTTCAGCTGAATGAATGAATGAATCATTGAGTTTATCCAACTGCATTGCAATCACATTTCGACCTCCGGGTGCAAAAAAGAGTTAGCACATCAGCCGGAGAAAGCCATCGCACAAAAGGTTGCCCTTTGGCTGGAGTCTGGGAACCTGGATTTCAGGAAGGTTCCTACTGTTTCCTGACAAAAGCTTTGTCTCTGCTGTTTGTACAAACAATGTGGTTTACGCTGAACATCTGCTTTCCCTCGGAGAGTCTAGGATTTTGGTATGGGTTTGACAGAGAGTGTCCACATGACTGACCCCAACGCCCAATGAGTCTCTGAAATGAACTTCCCTGGCAGACGACATTTCACAGGTGTTGTCACCACGCCCTGCGGCAGAGGTTAAGTGCATCCTGTGTAATCCCGCCTGGAGAAACTCGTGGAAGCACCTGGTTTCCTTCATACTTTGCCCTGTGAGCCTTCTCCGTTTGCTAATTTTGCTGTACCCTCTTTCACTGTAATAACTCATAGCCTCAAAGACATGCTGTCTTCCTAGTGAATCACTGAACCTGGGACCCCCAACACACTTTGTACCCCCAGACTTTAGGACAGTGTGTCGCACCGAGTGGCTGTTTGCAATGTTCATTACTTGAATTTAACATTCCCCTGTCTGTCATCGCTCTCTGCCATTTTGGATGAGAATTCTCTACCAGCTTTCGATTGTGAAAAAAAAAGCTTTTCCACAGCACGTAACCTCACAGGCTGACGTGATCATAAGTCCCTAGCTGGGCAGGGCTCGGTGGGGAGTCATGTCCAAGTCGTACAACTTCTTTAGTAATAGGCTTCTCTTTGCCTTAAGCTAATCCTGTCCATTTTTTTTCTGTGCATCTAAGTTGACACATCGTTTAAATGCCCCCCTTCGAACCTGATCCTGTTAACCAATGTCACCCCAATATGTTTAATAATAAAAACTCTCCTTTTAATGCATCAACCTCCCTTTCAGATCACCTCTTCTAAGAGGTGCTCACCCCCAAAAGTTGGCTATCCTGTTATCCAATCCCTGCTTTCTCCTATCTTCATGTAATTACTTTCCCTCCTTAAATTCAAATGCATCCAAGAAACTGCAAAACTTCTTCTCTGGAGCATTTGAAATCTTGTGCCCTGACACACAGAGTCAGTTTGGCTCAAATAAACTCTTACAAAATTCTCTACAGGTTTGGGCATTTCTTGTGTTGACACGATTCCCAATGTCTCAACAAATCCCCACAGAAATGCCCTTCTGCAGATTTGTAGCATAGAAACTCAACAACGCTCGTGTCTAATCCACAAGAAAAATGGCTCAGACTCACTCAGAATTACTTGCCTGGAATAATGTGAATTATGTGATCTGAAAGCTGCTTGGAAATGGAATAACCAAGCACCCTTATATGTGACAAACACCATTTTATTACACTTCTATGTTTCCTTTTCTATCTACTTCCCTGGGAACCCTGTTCTCTTTCCTATTTCAAAAGGACCAGCTCCAGGTTTACAGAGTTCAGAGGGGGGAAGGGAAAATGTGGAGGTAACATGTTGTTTTCTTGGTCTCAAAATTAGCAACACATTCAATGACCCAGCCAAGGAACTGGAAACATTTGGAGTGACATATTTGGAGTAACTTCCCTTCACTTCTCTCTGTCTCTCTCTTTTTCTCTTTCTCCCTTTCTCTCTGACTCTCTGTCTCTCCCCCCCACCCCCCGCCACTGGCATTTGAAGAGAACGAGGCAGTAAATTATTACAGAGGAAAGCCCAGAATTGTGTCTTCTGGTAGCTTCTGAAGATAGACATTCTCCAATTTTAATGTCAATAGTTGGTTCATATAAATTACTTATGTCAAATTTAAGAAAATTTCACAGGGCAAAAACACGATTATGGTGCATTTTCCTTTTCATAGCATGTGTAAAGATTAGTAGAGTACTGAGTCCATTATTTTTATTAGAGGTCCCAATGAAAGGCCGATAGTTAAAGAGCATGGCAACCGTACTGTTCAAAGCTTTCCTGACGTTTGGGAGGGAGACGTAGCTCTACATGTTTTTCCATATTTCAGTTTGATCCATGCAAGACCTAAAGCCACAAGATACTAAAGGGAGGACCCAAGTTATCTAATGGTTTCCCTGTGTTCCCATTGTACTGGGAGAGTAAGTTCTTCTTTCCTCCTGTACCCCAACTGCCCAAGAGGAAGAGAAAGGAGAGGAAAGAATAAAAGTCTCTTGAGAACTAAGAACTTCAGCTCACTTAAGCTCATTCAGTCTGCTTAGGTTTTGCCTCATAGTAAATAACTGATGAGGTACAACTAGCATACCAGTGATAAGAAAGCTAAAAGTTTAAAAGCAAGGACCTTCAGCGGTATCTGGTGCTTACAAGCTGAGGTTCAAATTGTTTTTTCCGACCAAGGAAGGGGGCAAGGACGTGGACTGGGGCTGGAAGGGATCTCAAGGCAGACTTTGCTTTCGCAATATTGCTGTTTGGCCTAATGCCCTTAGGCTGAATAACAAGTTTTGTTTTGTTTTTGAACCAGGTTTTTATTTTATTTTATTTTATTTTTTTGTATTTACTCAAAAGCAAAGTTTCCTCTTTTTTAAAGGAAACACTTTATTGTTTATGCTATTACAGTTCCAATTTTTCCCCTTTTGCCTCCATCCACCCAGCTCGCCCAAATGATTTTCCTTTGAACATTTCATGTGACTCATACGGTTCATGTTGGTATCTTTTGAGGAATTCTGGGTATTTTCAGTCACCCAGGAATCCAACTATTATTTTAAAAGCCTTCTTTCTATGGGAAAATGTGTACTGAATTCCAAACACAAGGCTTCTGAGTAGAGTTTTGGGGCACAGTCATGTTGCGAATTGTGTGCTTTCTATGGGGCGTGGAAGCTGTGCAGAGCATGCAGGGAAGCACAGACCTGCATGCTCCGTTTTGGAAGTGTTTTGGAAGGTTGGGGATTTCCGTATTCTACTGAGCAGTGGAATAATTTGATTACACAAAGACCCCTATTATTAAGGAGCAGGATAGCTCCTTAATAATAACAATGACAATAAAATTGCAGCCATTTATCAGGTGCTGTGTAAATTGTTTTACATGCATTCATGTTTCAACCCTTATGATAACCCCCAAACACAAATATTATGCTCCACCCCGCACAGAGGAGAAACCGGACGTCCAGAGAGATTAAAATACTCTGCCCACCTTCACACACTGAGTAACGTGGTCTGACTCCCAGTCTCCCATGGCCTGACTCTTAAGCGTCAAGAAAAGAGCCAAAGGTGTGCAGCCAAGGGTGGTTTAGAGAGAGGGCTGGCGTTGAAACTGTGCAGGGTGCTCCCTTCCCTTAACAAAACCATGGCTCAGTGAAAGAGCTTAAAATTTTCATTATTCAGCTGGTGACAAACAATGACAAAGCACCCTTCTGTCTAGGGTTCCATTTGATGATCATAATAAGATAAAGGATGATCAGAGGATAGATGTACCCGAGACCCATTTTATAGAAGAAAAAATTCAGATCCAGACAACCCAAGTGAATAATGCAAACTCACATGGCGAGAATGGCAAAGCCTGACCAGAAAGACTTCCGACTTGTTGTGCATGAATTGGAACCGGTATGGGATAGGAGTGGCACCTCAGCAGACATTTAGGTCTCTGTTGTGTGGGGCTGGAAGAGCTGTACAAAGTGCGCTTGGTCAATTCCCACAAACTCTGGACCTCTGGGAAAGGCGTCCAGCTATGCAGGACACTGTCCCTGCCTGTTCGTTTGCTCAGAAAGGATGGAGGGTGCCAATCAGAAAGAATGCAAATGTTCAGAACAGACTCTGGGTTCCATTCTTTCACTACTGACTTTGGGTCTTGCGGGTAGAGCTGCCTCTGACAGTGGCAGGCGTGGGGGGCAGCCGGAGACGGGAGAAGGGGCAGAGCCAGTGGGGCGGAGAAAGCCAGCTGTGGGACAGAGCTCTGTCTGTCTTTGCCTTCGTCCTGGCACCTCCCACTTCAGCAACTACTTCAGATTGTATTTCTGAGTCCATAAGGCGTTAGTAGCCAAGGGGAGTCCACAGAGTCAAGAAGATAGACTCTTGAAAGCTTTGCACCTCGGCAGACATGGGTTCAAACCACAGCTCTGCTATCTGCTCCCCACAGTTCCATGAACAAGTGATCTGTGAAAGAAGAATATTAATGCCTATCCCACGGGGCCCTCATGAGCACTGACCACTACAGCCACGGGTGTCTGGGACGGTGCCTCATACAGAGGAGATCACCAATAGATGGCGCGTCCATTTGTGTTCTCGACACACGCGCTCTCCCCTGAGGTTTGGGAGGTTAAAAGTTGGCTCCAGTCATCTGAATAATTCAGGAGCAGTATAATTTCGACCCTGTGTCAGGTTTCCTCATGAGTTTGCCCAACAAGGTTTACTAAGTGCACGCTGTCATCCAGGTAGGCAGAGGCATTTACCGCTCGTCACGTGCTTCTGGGTATTTTTCGGTGGCTTACATAGAAGCAGGGTTGTAGGATTAGTTCTGGTCACTGGTCACTGGTCACAGGCTAGGAGGGGAAGGGACATGTGTTCATTCTGGGCTAATTGGAGCTGATCGGTGACCCTCCGTCTTTCTTTTCTCCTGGCGCAGCAGTCAGGTGGCCATGTCTTCCAGGAGCCATAGCTACAGATACACCTTGGCGTTGGATTTAAAAAAGCTCAAATGATATCAATGCCTGCTCTCAAGAAACGTACAGTTAAAGGAGAAGACAGACTTCACTGGCGCATTCTCTGTTAGTCGCTGTGATGTAGACTGTAACAGGGATCCTTTTCTGGGGAGAGTTATGTGGGAATTCAGAGATATTTCCATTGTCTTTTAAATGGTAGCCCGCAGGTGACGTTCTGCTCCACATAGTCTAGACAAGCCCCAAGTCTCAGCTATCTGTAAAATGCGGATCTGACTGCCTATCTCACAGAGATCGTATGAAAATCAAAGGATCTTGGAAAATGCAGAACAGCCTAGTGATTAAGAGTAAAGACTTTGTTAATTTGGTTTCCTGGTAGGAGGTAGGTCACAAAAACCCGTTTTTCCTTTGATCCTATTTCTAGGCTCTGTTCGTTTTGTTGGCCTGTTTGTCCACCTTTATAACATGGGTGATGAAGAGACTCTGCAGAAGGTAACCGCACAGGGCGATTTGACCATAAATTCCTAACCCGGCAGGTCGTGGTGGGTGGTTATGCCCCAGGTACGTAAGTTCTTCGGTAAAAAGTTTACCTTTGGTTCAGCAAGTCCGGTCCACCGTTTCTGTGCGTCTAATTTCACACACCTTTGAAATGCCTCTTTTCAGAAGTAAACGGATAATGTTGCTAACTATTCTAGAACCTCATCCCACCTTGCTGTCTCCCACCTTCATGTGATCTTCCACCCATGTTCCTCCTTAACTCCAAATGCATAAAAAAAGCTATAAACTACCATTCTGAGAAGCATTTCTTTCAGTTTATCGAGATCTTGTTTCCAGGCATATCCTCTGTTTGGCTCAAATAAACATTTTATTTAAAAAAATTCTCCACACGTTTGGACATTCTTCTGTCAACCGCATCAACACCACCATGACCTGATTACTGTTTTGGGGCGTTTCTCCAGAGCTTGATCTATAAGTTCAACTTGGCCAGTCATAGTCCCAAAATGCTCTGCATTGGAAGGATTGGTACCTAGTAGCTAACAAGTTTATTCCCCCAGAGGAGCAACCCCTGTTCAACTGTTTGTGAAACATTAACTCCTTTCTCTTCAGAAGCAGCAGCCACATCACTGTTGTCCTGCGCCAGTGGCCAGGAGGCAGAGGTCACGGTATAAAGTACACCCCTAATGGCAGGGACAGCGTCTTTCAGATTTTCCAGAACTCTTTCAAGTGAGCATATTTTGACCCATGTTCATAAAAATCAATACTCTACCAGGTGGTCCTAAGACTTGACTGAACTACACATAAGCTCCTCTCTCTGGAACATCTTGGAAGCGAAGCCTTCCTTGGTTGGCCCCCTCACTGTCCTGTCAACATGACCCCATTTTGCCACCTTGTAAATTCTCAGTTAGCAGCCACGATGCCTCACACAGTCTCTGGCCTCTGTTCTTGCCCCACCTGCCACTGCATCTCTTTCCCCAGTTCTAAGCCCGCGGAAAACACCCCACCACGAACCTGATTTCAGCGTCCTCCAGGACTCACCAGAGTGGTGTCTCAAGGCAGCCACTCGAAGCCTGGCTTACGGCTGGCCGTGGCAGGAAAGAGTAAGTCATTCCCCACAAGCCCACGAGTACGGGAGAGGTTCAAGGCTAAAAGTTAATCTTTTAATGGGAACGATATTCAGCATTGGAAGTAAATGAGCAACTAGGCCAGAGCAAGGTTAATTTGGAAATGAACCTCCCCGTGCTTTGCCAAGTTACCTCAAATTTAAGTGACGTTCATTATAAAAGGAAGCTTCAAAATAAAATAGCTGCTATTTGCTTCCAAACCTGTATTTTCCCAATTCATCCAAGATGATTAGAGGGAGGAAGAGTGTGGCTTCAGACAGAGAAGTAAAAAGCCCCTGTGTTGTCCAGGACAGGCCAGCTGGGGAGGGGGGGAGGGGACAGGTGCGGGCCAGTCGCCTCGTGGGAGCGGGTGGGCTGAGGGCAGCGGGCACCCAGCCAGCACGGGCTGGGGGTGGGCTCTGTAGAGCCTGCTGGCCTGAAGAGATGAAATATGGGAGGCAGGAGGGCCACTTATTTTTTTTTATATTCAAATTATAAGTGCTATAAAACAAAGGCCTCACAGAGGAAGTTGGAGGGGGTGGGTAGGCACAGACCACTGGACACCTTGCGGGGAGTGCATTTTAAGATGTCTATGGCTTCTAGTGAAAAATCATTTATTTAAATGTACTATTCATTTATTTCATACTTAAAATTGGCATCACATTAATTTCAGGCACACAGCATAGTGATCAGACATTTATACAACTTGCAAAGTGACCCCCCGATAATTCTAGTCCAGCTGACCCCAATTATCACAACGTTATTGCCTATATCCCCTATGCTGTATTTTATGTCCCCATGGCTATATTTATAGCTGGCAGTTTGTACTTTTTAATAATCCCTTATGTTTTCACTCTTCCCCCAATGCCCCTCCCACCTGCCAACCGTTAATTTTTCTCCGTATCTACGGGTGTGTTTCTGTTTGTTTATTTCATTTTTCGGATTCCACATAGGAGTAAACTCATACGGTATTTGTCTTTCTCTGTCTGACATTGTATTTAGCATAACACTCTCTAGGTCCATCCATGTTGTCACAAATGGCAAGATTGCACTCTTTTTTGTGGCCGAGCAGCCATTGTATATATGCACTGTTTCTCCTTTATCCGCTCCTCTACTGACGGACACTTAGGCTGCTTCCGCATCTCGGTTGTTGTGAAGAATGCTTCAGTGAAAATGGGGCTGCACGTATCTTTTCAAATTAGCGTTTTAGATTTCTTTGGATAAATACCCAGAAGTGGAATTACTGGATCCTAGGGTAGTTCTATTATTAATTTTTGGGGGAAACTCCATACTGTTTCCCAGTGTGGCTGCATCAGTCTTCATTCCCACCAACAGTGTGCGAGGGCTCCCTCTTCTCCACACTCTCGATTTCTGGACGGTAGCCTTTCTGACAGGTGTAAGGTGAGACTGTGGCTTTACTCTGCGTTTGCCTGGCGATTAGTGATATCGGCCATCTTTGCGTGCACCCGTTGGCCGTCTGCCCGTCTCTTTGGAGAAACGTCTATGCAGGCTTGCTTATTTTGTAATCACGTTGTTTTTTCTGGTGTTAAGTTATATCAGTTCCTTACAACTTAACACCATTCGCGGCTATTAAACCCTTGTCAGATATGTTATTGGTGAACATCTTCCCCCATTCAGTAGGCTGCCTTCTCATTTTGTTGATGGTTTCCTTTGCTGTGCAAAAACTTTAAAATTTGATGTAGTCTGATTTATTTTGTCTTTTATTCCCCTTGTCTGGGGAGACATATCAAAAAAAAAATAGTGCTAAGAGCAATGTTATAGAGTTTACAGCCTATGTTTTCTTCTAGGAGATTTATGGTTCAGGTCTTACATTTAAGTCTGAAATCCATTTTGAGTTTATTCTTATATATCATGGTGTAAGAAAATGGCCTAGTTTCATTGTTTTGCCTGTGACGGTCCTGTTTTCCCAACACCATTTATTGAAGAGACTATCTTTACCCTATTGTATACTCTTGCCTCCTTAGATTAAGTGACCATACAGGCATGGGTTTATTTCTGGGCTCTCTACTCTACCATGCTGTTTTGATTACTATCGCCTTTTAGCATACTTTGATATCAGGTAGTGTGATACCTCCAACTTTGTTCTTCTTCCTTGAAATCACTTTGGAGATTCAGGGTCTTTTGGAACCACTAATATTTTTGAGTGGAGAAATGACTCAGTAATGTAGACAGAAGCCTGAGGAAAGCAAACCTAAGGCTTCATGGAAAAAAGAATTCCCCAAGAACAGTCCTGTGGGGTTCACTAAAGGTCACTAGTTAATGTCTAATGTGACCAGGTCCTTCCCTCTGTACTCCGGTGCCAGTGCTTGCACAGCTCCTCAGTACTGCAGCAACAGCTAACGTTTGTTAACTGTTACAAACAAATAATGGGTAGATATTATTTTCCGCATTTTACAGAAGAGAAGATGAAGTTCATGAACTCGCCCAAGCGTTTTGGCAGTAATGGGCAGAGCTGGAATTAGGACCTAGACGGTAACCTCCATTTGGTGGCATGTAGAAACTGGAAGCTACTCCAGGGACATGGCAGTGGGATGTGCCTGTGTCTTAGAATCTCTACATGGAGGAAAAATAATTCACAACTTTCCCGCTGATTTGTTATACTTTCCGTTCTCAAGGCTTGTTCCATCTTTGCTTGGAGGGTGAGTGCTACCTGCTGTTTTGCCACTAGATGGCAGTATTTCCTCAGGTATGCTTTCAAATTGGCCATACTCTGGGATCTGGAAATATCTTTCCCGCAGCAATTTTCACCCCTTCGCAGTCGGCCTGTAGGGTGAGCTCTCCTGTCACCTGGCTGTTTTCTGTCCCCTGATCCAGACTCTCCCTAGCCATTTTCCAGTCTTGGACCACATCCCTCCCTTCCAGGAGATGTTACAGTGTGGTATGAAGAACACAGACACAGGAACATTAACACCTGAGCTCAAACCTGTAACCTCTTACTAACTTCCACAGGCTCCTCAATTTCTCTGTGCCTCCATTTCCTCATAACATCTCCCACACGTTAATGAGAAGTAGATGAGTTAATACTTGTAAGGTGCTGGTGGTAGAACGCAGGAAATTCTCATATCAGATTCTCAAGTTTGAATTAATTCCCAACCAGGCTACTTTTTGAATCTGATCTCTTCACTGAGCTAAGGAACACCCTATCATCCAAGGTGACACACTTTAGTGTCAGCCTTCACCACTTTAGCTTAAGTGCGTGAATCTCAATGGGGCATAATGGGGCACCGGCAGGTGGGGTCTTGCAGCGTCAGGATGGATCTCATTTGGCCTAGACTTGGAGCTGATACTGGGCTCCATAGGGCAGTCCCAGCGGGCTTGGTGGATGTGGCAGGATGAGGTTGTAAGGAGATGCTGGTCTTATTCAGGTGGCCATGGGGCACCTGTGGAACAAAGTGCCTTCTTAATTTGAGTGAAGAGAAATGACGAGTCAATCCAGGGCAGTCATGACCCAGCTTCCTCTTCTTCTTTTTTTAAAGACTTTATTTATTTATCCTCAGAGAGAGGGGAAGGGAGGGAGAACGAGAGCGAGAGAAACATCAGTGTGTGGTTGCCTCTCGCATGCCCCCAACTGGAGACCAGGCCTGCAACCCAGGCATGTGCCCTGACTGGGAATCGAACCAGTGACCCTTTGGGCAACCAACCCACTGAGCCAGGGCTCATGGCCCAGTTTCTTAGAAAACAAATATGGTTCCACAAGTAGAAAAAATTGTCCCAATCCCTCACGATGGAGGACACTTTAGACCCCCCCGGTCCCTGCAGAGCTGTGGGGTCATCCATCTTGCTTGATCCTTGAAGTTGAATGAGGTTTGAACTCTGAGATGTGTGCTCAAGCCTACAAGGTTAAAAACCTACCCGATCCTTGGGAACAGGTTAATATTAACTGTATGTTATTGAAATTGAAAGGTAAACCAGTCGTGGATGGGGCAAAGTCAAACCAAGGGGCAGTTTGCATCTTTTCTGCAGCCACCGAGCTCCTTACAGGCCAGGAGCCCGCAGCTGTGGCTGAGCCCTGGGTGGGGCCAACAGTCACGGGGATGGGTGGGGAGATGGCCTCCAAGGACAATTTCTTTATTTTTTTCCAATCAATACCTTCCCCTCCAAAGTTGTGCTCACTATTCTGATTCTATTACCATAGATTAGTATTTCCTATTCTGGACCTTTACACTATCAGCAAAATGCTTTTGAGGTTTTATTGTTGGAAAGCCACAGAACAAGAATAGCTTTTTTTCTTTTCTTTTTTTTTTACTGCTTCGTATTGTTTTATTGTATTACTGCAGTACAAATTTGTTTATCCATTCCACCATTGGTGGGCATCTGACTTGTTTCCAGTTTGAGGAGTGATTTTAAGTAAAACTGCTATGAACATTCTTCTACAATTCTTTTTGGGAACATGTTTTCCTTTCCCTCGGTAGGTGCCCAGGAGTAAAATACCCGAGGAACAGAGTTAGTGTGGTTTTAACTTTGAAAGAAAAAGTTCTCCGAAGCAGTCGTACCACTTAAAATTCCCACCTGCAGAGTCTGAAAGTGTCAGTTCTTTCACTTCACTTAGTACATGGTCACTACTTAAAAAGAAGAGTTCGAATAACCATAATATTGGCTCTTAGAAACAGATTTCCAAGGGTTCTATATCCAAGAGATTCTTCCTACTTAAATACCCTAGGCGGTCAACGAGTTTCCCACTCACTGGGTTTGGGGCCTCAGATCTGGCTTGCAAAATTAGGAAGGTACTCAAGGGGCAAAGAGGGAGGAAGACGGTACAGTTCGACCCACCACGCAAAACCAATTGGGTGACAGATGTTCCAGCCAGATCACCCTCACATCCAGGAGTGGCTTTGCAACGAGTCACTATCCCATCCCTGAGTAATCAGAGAATTTATTTTCTGTCTGTTAGCTAATTGTTTCCACACTGAGCACAGATCTTAACTAAATTCCCTAAGCGACATTTAAATTTCTGGTCTCCATTATGAAACAGTTGGTGAGTGTACTATGCTCATATCCTGCCAGGAGACTTTATTGTAATTTCATTTGCTTAAGATTGTCGCTGATTTCTGAGATCCTTACAACAAGATATGAAGTAAATATCACAAGATAGGATGTAAATGCTGGAGAAGGTACAGACTTTATAGGCAGGATAACGACGCTGCATGGAATTTAGCAAGCCACATCACTTCTCTTGGCTTCAGGTCACTCACAACCACCACAGTGGGAACCATAATTCCTGTTTCTACCCACCCACCTGCTAGAATGGGTATGAGGCTCGAATGAAATGCAGCTGCATCGGAATCATGCCTCTCTCTCCACACCCTACGAAGAGCTTGACTGCGTTACTTATTTATTCCAAATCTGAGTTTTCATCCCTGTAAAGTGAAGAAAATAGATGAATACCTTACGAGGTTGTTAGAAGAATTAGGTAGCACATGTAAGCATCTGTCACAGCGGACGCTCAGTAAATGAGAGCTTCAGTACTAAGCAGGTCGCTTGTTTGAGTCGCTCAAGTGTCCGTACTGTCAGCTAGATGGCAGCTTTCTCAACGAATAGCAGATCCACTCGGTTGACAACCGGCCTTTGTTGAACTAGGCACCGCATCCTGCTGATAAAGCTCACACAGTGGCTGCAGCAGGACCTGGGCTGGGATTTGGAACCCAAATTTCAGCCTCGCAGGTGTCCCTGGTCCTCCAGCCATGTGGACGCACGCCCCCTGCTCAATATTAAGTGGCAAACAGACTGGCTCTAGCCCCGACCTCAGATACAGTGGAAGATTCTTGTCCTTTGCTCTGTGTTTCTGTGGATTCTCAGGGGACCTGCATGTCCTTTAGGTGCTTCCCAAGTTCCTGCTTCTGCTGAATTCTTGATCTCCCCTGTCTCTGGCCTCCAGCAGTTGTTTTCCATTCGTCACTGATCAAAATGCAGAAAACATCCCCTTCCCTCTTGCATCAAGGTTGTTTCCTTTGATCCTTTGTCACATACAAACCATTCGGTGGTTCTGTAATTTTTAAAATCTGAATACAAGGCTTTAGTCTAGTGGTCGCTTGTATTTCTGTTCTTTTATGTTGCAGCACTTTTTATATAGAGTGGCGTCTGGTATTCTTATTCTCTTAAGTTTACACTTAATTATTGTATGTAGGTGCAAGCTGTGACCCAACTGTGTACGGTAGCCTGTTCATGGATGAATATATACATATTAAAACACAATTTTAAAAGTACATACTACTATGTTTTCACCTTTATATTGCAGCTAGGGCATTATATTGATTTTTATAATAATGGGCATGAGTAAGTTATATTATCTATGAATTTTATTTTAGGAGGGTAAAGGGGGCAAGAACTAGATAAATATCATAAAAAGGGGGCACGGGGTCCGATGGTGTTGAAAGCCAGTGTTGTGGGTGCTGCGTGGGTGAATGGGAGCCACCTCTTTCCATTCCTACGGCTTCCGTTTTTGCTGCAACCACTCTTGTTAGAGCAGAGGGTGTCAAATGCGACACCTGCGGTACAGACGGAGGTCTCGTCGGGACCCTCTTCGTGAGAACAAAGTATTTGTACGCCAGTCTCTTCCCTGTCTGTCCACTAGATGTCAGCAGCATCCCAGGAGACTGGAATGCTGCTCTGTGCCTCTGGGAATTTTCAAAAACAGCACCAGGGAAGTTGCTGGGCTCTAAGCACCCTGCAGTCCTTCTGGAGTTCGAGGGCTGCTGATAGCATCCTGACCGCTTGGTTCCCTACCAGTCTGGTGTCTGAGCAATAACGGGGTCAAGGTTAGGCTCACAGAAGTGCTTCGGGTGATATCTAGAGCGTTGCCATGGATGGGACCCCAGCTCCTGGGCTGAGGGCCTCGCCGACCCACCACCCACACGCAGACTACACCTGCTGGGAGTGACCATCAATACTGACCTTTCATTAAACATGTCATCACTGCCTTCACTCAGAGTCTCGAGAGCACCTGCACAAAAGCCAGGGGCTGGAGCTCCGCGACGGGATACAGCGAACCTATGATTCCTCCGTACTCCTGGAGAACAGTACTCTCCATTCTGCCCCGTCTAGAGCCCAGGTCAAGGCTGTCTGTGCTCAGACCCACCTTGGTCTTGGATTTGTCTCCTCTGTGTTTCCAGAGATCTGATGATGGCATGGAGAGATGCAGAGAGGCGCCAACAGCAAAGGTAGAGGAGCGCCATCCAATAGGAGTTCGGTGATGTGCCTGTAGAACACAGTAGCCGCCGGCTGCTGCGGCTACTGAGCACTTGGAATGTGGTTAGTGCGCCCGAAGAACTGAATTTTACATTTTACTGGATATTAACTAATTAAAATTTACACGCGTTAATAAATAGTCATATGTGGCTAGTGACTACTGTATTGAACAGGTGTAGAATATAAGACAAAGGCGTTCATCAAAGGCCTCCAAAATGTCAAGCCCTGAGCTAGAGTGTATATGTTTATATTTATGTATTATATGCAATACACATGCAACGGACATATGTGGTAATGTGTTGATTTGCATGTAATTTAAATATATGCAAATATACCACCAAATCTCAAAGAGGTAGTTGCAGCGGATGTGAAACTAGTAGCTGTCATTATCGGGCCCATTCCAATAGGGGGACGATGTGGGGGGGAGAATTTTCCTGAAGAGAGTAAGATAAGCCACCCAACTGGGGACGAGGATTTTCTAAGACACAGGTTAAAAGAAGTTTCTTTCCCACCCAAAGACAGAAGTCGCGATGTAGGTGACAGAGCAGGAACAAAAGGAGGGTGAGCAAAGGAAGACAGCTGAGGTTGTCGAGCCCTTCCTTTCCATTAGGACCAAGGGTTTCAGGGGAGGGGCAGGCAAAAGGGGCTGGTGGCAGCCAGTCCAGGAAAGGAAGGGGGAGGAGGCCCGCACCCTGGTGGGAAGGCAGGTGCAGTGGGGGTAGGTGAGACCCCGACTGCAGGGACAGACATCAGTGGAACCTGTAGCTTCCATGAAGGTGTCTACCCCTCCGGCCGTGAGTGAGTAAGAGGACACACAGAAGACCAATATTTGGGCACAAGAGGAAGTTTTGGAAAGCACTGAAATCTACTGGTTTAATACTTCTCCCATCTAATTTCATTTTAATTATACTTATTTTAATAAGTTTCATTAAGAGAATAAACAAGGTAGATGGACCGTACCTATTCCAAGTATATACAAGGTACTCTGGGAGGGAATCCATCAGTGTGGTCCCCACAAGGTGTGCCTCATCCAAATGTCACATGATAGTGCCATCTGAACCGAGGACATTCGTGGTAGGTGCCATGGGCTTTACAGCTGAAGAAGCCGAGGCCAAGAAAGGATAAGAAACTTACTCAAGCTCAGGCAGCTAGGAAGAGGCGGGCCTCAGTTTTACATGAAGGTCCTAGCACTTTGTGTCTGGCGTTCACAGTCAATGGTATAAAAACCTGAACATCTCACGCTCCTGTTTATAATAACCCAATAGACAAATGATTGGGAAAGAAGAAAATAAAGTTGAGGTTTGATAGACCTTGCTCTCTATGACCCTTTAAATATGTTAATTTTTAATACTAAATAGCTTTTTCCCCTAGGTTTTATTTTTATTTATTTATTTAAAATTATATTTTATTGTTTATGCTATCACAGTTGTCCCAGTTTTTGCTCCTTTGACCCCCTGCCCAGCACCCCCAGTGGTTTGGGGACTCCCTCGGGCCATCCCCAAACCATTGTCCACGTCCATGGTTCATGCATGTATGTTCTTTGTCTGCTCTATTCCCTATGCTGTACTTTATATCCCCATGACTGTTTGTAACTACCAATTTGTACTTCTTAATCCCTTCACTTTATTCATCCGTCCCCCAACCCCTCTACCATCTGGCGACCATCAAGACCTTCTCTGTATCTGTGGTTCTGTTTCTGTTCTGCTTGTTTATTTTGTTTTTTGAATTAGAATCAATTGTTGATAGGCATGTGTTTATAGCCATTTTATTGTTCATATTTTTTATCTTCTTAAAGCAGGTCCTCTAACATTTCATATAATACTGGTTTGGTGGTGATGAACTCCTTTAGCTTCTTCTTGTCTGGAAGGTTCTTTATCTGTCCTTCAATTCTAAATGATAGCTTTGCTGGGTAGAGTGATCTTGGTTATAGGTCCTTGATTTCATCACTTTGAATATTTCTTGCCAATCCCTTCTAGCCTGCAAAGTTTCTTTTGAGACATAAGCTGACAATCTTATGGGAGCTCCCTTGTAGGTAACTAACTGCTTTTCTCTTGCTGCTTTTAAGATTTTCTTTTTGCCTTTAACCTTTGGCATTTTAATTATGATGTGTCTTGGTGAGGACCTCACTGGGCTCATCTTGTTTGGGTTTCTCTGCACTTCCTGGACTTGTATGTCTATTTCCTTCATCAAGTTAAGGAAGTTTTCTGTCATTATTTTTTCAAATAGCCTTCCAACTTCTTGCTCTCTCTCCTCTTTCTGGCACCCCTGTGATGCAAATGTTGGTGTGCTTGAAGTTGTCCCAGAGGCTCCTTACACCATCCTCATTTTTTGGATCCTTTCTTCTCTTGCTGTTCTGATTGGTTGTTTTTTGCTTCCTTATATTCCAAGTCACTGATTTGATTCTCAGCTTCATCTACTCTACCGTTGACTCTGTAAATTGTTCTTTATTTCAATTAGTGTATCCTTTGTTTCTGATTAGGTTTTTTATGCTGTTGAGGTCCTCATCAAGTTCCTTGAGTATCCTTATAGCCAGTGTTTTGAACTCTGCATCTAGTAGATTGCTTGTCTACATTTTGTTTAGTTCTTTTTCTGGAATTTTGTTCTGTTCTTTCATTTGGGGCATGTTTCTTTGTCTCCTCATTTTGGCAGCCTTCCTTTGTTTTTTTCTATGTATTGGGTAGAGCTGCCATGTTTCCTTGGATTGTCAAAGTGACCTAATGTAGTAGGTATCCTGTAGAATCTAGTGGCACAGTCTCCCCTATTATCCAAGCTGAGTACTCAAGGTTCACCCATTGTGTGGGCTGTGTATACCCTTCTGTTTTAGTTGAACTTTGGTTGCTGTTGGTATGTTCAAGGTCAGCCACCAACTATGTTCTGTTAGGGGTCACACAACATAAACTAAAAGCCATCTGCAGATGGTTGCCCCTTGTGCTGGGCTTGGAGGTGCCCAGGCAAGGTCAAAATGTGAACCAAGGTCAGCTGCTGCTAGTACCAGGCCTGGGGTAATTAGTAAGAGGGACTTGGCTTGCTGAACCCAGATGTTGCTTGTTTGAGAGAATTTAGGAAAATCTGAAGAATGGGCCAAGACAAGTCTTTCGTATGGAAAAAACACTGGAAAGAGCTTGGGTATGCCAGAAAATTAGGCGGAATGGATCCTCAGGGAATCACCAGGGTGGGCCAAACAGTGCGACGCAGGTTGATGGAGTATCAGATATAGTGCTTGCCTGCTAGCTCTGTGCGGGGAGGGCTCAGTAAGGGAACAATGGCATCTGCTAGCATTTCTGTGTGGGAGAAAGCTGTCTCCCAGCTCTTGCCCTGATGCCAGACACTTCAGTCCCTCCCCTTATGACTCTGATGCCTTTCAAACTGCTGCTCTGCACTGGAGCTCAGAGGGAGTGAGTCAAAGTCAATGTGTGTGCAGGCCCTTTAGGAGGAACTGCCTGGGACTCCAAAAGATTCTGTCTTCCACAACTTCAATCCCCACTGGGTTTTCCCTTGAGGAATTAAAGGGACTTCTCTTCCTGGTATAGGAACCCTGCTCCTCAGATATCCCTCCTGATTTTTATCTGCCACACATGGGTGTGGGACCAGACCATCCCACATCTCTGCCCCTCCTATCAGTCTCGATGTGGTTTCTTCTTTAAGTATGTAGTTGTAGGACTTCCATTCAGCTCAATTTCTGATGGTTCCGAATGATGGTTGTTCTATAGTTGTAATTCTGGTGTGGTTCTATGAAGAGGCAAGCCAGGTTTACCCATGCTGCCATCTTGACTGAAAGTATCTCCCCTAGGTTTTAAATGTTAGTAGCAGAGGATAGTTTTGAGCTGTCAATCTCTCAGTTATTGGCCCCGTACCTTCCATGGTTCATTCTGCAGTTTGGCTACTTGCCAAATGATAACGATGGTGATAATTAAATAATAATATAACAACATTTGACAGTGCATTACCCTAAGAAAGATGCAGCTGCGGCCCTTGTTTTCAATATAACCAATGCGGGACTATTATCAGCATAATTGCTTTTGCTTTAAGATGGGATTGCTTACAGCCTTGTTACTCAAGTTGAAGTCAAGGGACATGGAGTGTCTAAGGTGGGCTCTTCATTCGACGGGCACATACTGGGTGCTTTTTGTGTTCCATGCACTGTTGCAGGTATCACCTATACTCTTGTCATTCTAGTGCTCAGTGCCTCCTTGGTGTCTCCTGGGAATTTGAAACTCCCTAACTTGACATTTAGGACTCTTCCCTATCTAGCCCCATGACTGATTGGCCTACAAGGGCTGCCACCTCTGTCCTGGCATGCACGATGCCAGCTGGCTACATGGCCACCCCTTCTTCTCCACAGGCAACCCTCCGGAAGCTGTGCACTCAAACAGAAAGTGAGGACCACCCTTTCATCAGGTGCACATGTACAAAGCTCTCTCATTCACAGGAGTTTTCCATGGTCCTTAGTGGCTCCAGCTGTGGCAAAGCCTCCAGAAATCAAACTCAGGAAAATTCCATAAAGTCTGTTGAAACCACTGCAAGCAACAGGAACTGCTATACACTCTGTGAGTAGCTACCAGAAACAAGAATTTGGTGATTGCTAGTTGGGCAAATTGATCATTTAACAAATTAATGATGTGACAAAACTGATTTTTGGCTAGTTTGGTTTCAGCTGATTGGTTTTCATGCATTTCTTTTTTGCAAGCTGCATTGCTTCCCTGTCCCTAAGTCTTCCTATCCCCTTAGAATTTCCCTGATCCTCCTCAAGCTAACTGTCCCTCCCCACCCCCATGCCACCGCCATACAAACGCCGTGTCTAGAAGAAACTGGCTCCTGTAGGAGAAGTCCCTCGTGGCCCAAGGAGAGGCATTTGTCGCTGGCTGGCTGGGACAGTGACAGAGACGGGCTGATGTTGAGCCTAGACCCACCTAAAGCTTTGGCTTTCGTTCTGATTTTTGGGGCTCATGCCCTACTGGTTATCAAGTATTTTGAATATCATCTCTGACAACCACCACGTTGATACCATATCCTGTTTTTAGAGAGATTATCCCTGATGTTGGTAAAGGGCTACTATTTGCAAAAGCTTCCTGTATCCTGCCCCCACTTGACTGCAAGTGTCTTAGGACAAACCCCACGTCTATACTGTTCATTGTTGCATATCTAGTGACTGGCCCAGTGTCTGCACGTAGAGGGTTAGTGGTTAAAAGGGAATCCTAGCAGGACTGGATTCAAAGCAGACTAGACATGTGACGTTGGGTAAGTCCTTTGACCTCTCTGCAATGTCTGTCAGCTGGCGAAAGCGACAGCATCATCTCATCGGGCTGCTGGGGGAAGGCTTGTCAAGTGAGCAACGGGTAAATGCAAAGTATCATCAGTGAATGAATGAGTGAGCTGGTTTGAGCCTCACAACGGTCCTGCCAGGTATCTGCATGTGCAAGGAGCCCGGACATCACTTGGGCCTCCATGCCCTTTGGAGATTGAAGTAGAACTTGGCTAACCCCTCATTCCAGGACTGAGGAAGCTTGACTTCTCCACAGGATTTCTTCGCTTCTCGTCCTTATGTTCTTATTGTTTTCTTTTTTTGACCCTCGTGATTCCCTTCCAAGAACTCCATATGAGATCTGTATTTCCATAAGAAATCCAACCATACTTAGCATTTTCAGGAGTGGCTAACTTGACTGACAATTTTACATCAGGTCAAGAGCACCCACTCACCTGAATTCCCCCCACACCCCAAATCTTCATCATGCTCCCTGGACTTTTCGGCTATAATACTCCTCCCGATGGGCCCTTCTCCTAACACCGCAACACTGCAAAGTGCTGTTTGTTGACCCTCTCCTTGCATCCTTTCTCATGGGGAGAGGTCTGCCAGGCCAATCTACTACCCCATAGCTTTTCTCTCGCCCTCTGTCCCAGCCTCCACCCAGAATTCTGGTGAAAACTGTCCTCAGTCTCAAATACACCATGTTTTCAGGAAAAGATTTCTAGCCTGTTCCAAATTGTGCTGACCAATCCTCTTGTCCTGAGTTAGTGAGGAGAAGACAGAATTGCTTTCACTGTGGCATCCAGGCTGTTGCCTCGCTCCTTCCCAGAGGTTGGCCTGGTGGCTGATGTGAAGAGGGTCCCTTTCATTGCCTGCCGAGGCCCTAGATCCCAACACTGGCTTCATGCATCCCAACCCAGCAACAATCCCGGGACGGTCCTGGATGGCCAGGGGACTGTATCAGATGTGGTGGCACTGAGGGTTAAAGTGACCTGGAGGAGAGGTGGAATTCTCAGCTGGGTCTGTTGCAGCTCTTCCTGTATCCTACCAGGGAAATAATTAGGCGGGTAGCGTGTTCTCTCTCTCCCACTCCCGAGGTTCTCTGTACCTGGTACAAGGAGAGCAATGGTGCATTTATCAAACATTCTTGCTCTCTAGACTGGGATAGCTCCTTACTCTGACTTCCTTATTTCCCAGCTATAACTTCTGAGGGCTCATGGATGCAGGCTGTCACATTAAGCCCATTTTTGCCCTAACCAAAAATTAATGAGCAACATTTCCATCTTTGGGCTTTGAGCAGTTGTTTGTTTTTCTGGATACCCCCTGCCTGTCCTGGGGCCTGCTAGGTAGTGAGTCTGGGTGACACGTGCTCAGACCTGCGCGGTCATATGAAGTTTGTGGGTCCCCCTGACCAGCACCAAGCAACCTCAGAAACCACTGGAACCCCAGTCTCGGGAGGCTGAGCCACACATGCCACGAGCCGTCCCATCCGCACTGGAACCTCCAGTCTCCACTGGCTGGTGGGCCTTGATCCCATGTCTCCTTTCTCCCTTCCCCCAGCCAGTGGTCCCCAGGACCCCTTGCTCAACTAAATCTGATTTTTCCAAGGTAACCTCTTACACCATGTCTTATGGTTCGTTTTCTTAACTTGTTCGTGAAACCTTTCCTTCTTCCTAGTATTGCTTCTGGTCTCCGTTTTCTCCTCTTCTGAGTCTACGTCTGGTTGTAGAGGCTCCTCCCACTCTTTGTTCTACAAAGTTTTGGCTCCAGGTAGCAGCGAAGAGGAGGAGAGCTTCCTAGGACCATTCCCAGCCTAGCTGACTTGCTGAAACTTGCTCTGTATTGACAAACATCAGATAATTTCCCAAGTGTCTTGAGACTGCAATCCTAACTCAGGTTTCCTCTCCCTCCGCCATTGGATATCACTTCAGTAGGAACCTTTGAGAAGCGCTGGCCCATCAGAGAGGGGCTCCCCTGGCCTGTCCCTCTCACTGAGTCTCAGACCAGAGGCACGCACGAGCATGTGGGGCTCACACATGGTTCGCCTCACCAAGAGACTTCACAGAGATGTGGGGCTCACGGCCTCAGATCACAACAAAATCTTGTTGGGCTGAGGCTCTGCTCCTATACATTCCTTAGAGACTTGGACCATGTGGGAAGGTCACGGCCATTGTCAACAGCCAACAGAATCCTCCCTCTGCTACTCCCTAGCCATGTAACCCTTGGCAAGTTACCCAACTTCTTTGAGCCTTGTTGTCTGCATCTGCAAGAGAAGAATAATTGTTTGTGTTTTAGAAGGATTTTAATGAGGATTCAGTGGGGCCAAGTGTGCCAGCAGTCTCACACAGCACCTGGCAGGTGAGAGGCCTCTACTGCTGGCCGCCTGGTCTTCTCCGCTTGGGTTTCGCCCCGCACTCGCCCTTCGTGCCTCACGCGCCCAAACTTTCCTGACTGTTTTCTTCTATCGTCTCATCAAAGCCTATCTAAGCTGGCTTCCATTCCCTCGTGGCTTTGTTCCTAGGCTGATGAAATTGCTCAAGCTAAGTTAAGTCGAAATCCAGTAAGTATTACTCTCACGTTATTTTATCAGACACCGTAAGCCGAGCGCACCAAGTTCATCCTCCCACCCTCTCTTCAATTTCTTCCTTGCTAGTAGAGCCCTGATTTTTTTCAGGTGTCCACTCTCTTCCATGTAGCCATGTGTTTAGAAAAGCTGACGCCCCTTCCTCAACTTGGACCCTGGAGGAAACAGCCCCATAATTTCAAAAACCGGTGCTACCGCAGAACCAAGACTCACAAAGAGGAACGTGAAGAGGGAAGCTCGGGCCCCAGAGCCAGTCTAGCTGCATTTGGGTTCTGCCTCCCCCTCTCCTGGCCGGACTGCCTCGGGCAGATTGCAGGGCCTCTCTGCTTCGGCTTCTTCATCTGCCCAATGGCTTTCATAACAGCAATCGCCTTGAAGGGTTATAAAGATTAAATTAATGAAAAAGTGTGGGCATGAGATTATGAGTGGCTGGCGCTGAGTTGAAGAGCTATTGTTGTTCCAGAAAACCTACAGGACGTGAGGGAGGCAATTATTCTGTAGCTTCAAAATGATCAGGTAAGGCCCTGGCTGGGCAGCTCAGTTGGTTAGAGCGTCGTCCTGATACACCGAGAGGTTGCGGTTCAGAAACAGTTCTGGTCAGGGCACAGAGAAGAACCGACCAATGCGTGCATAACTACGTGGAACAACAAATCGATGTTTCTCTCTCTGTCTTTCTAAAATCAATCAATAAAAAGTTAAAAACAAATGACTAGATGAGTGAGAATTTAACCTTTGAAACGCTGGAAGTCTTCCTTAACTTTGTTTACAGAGATTTTTCCCAAGGAGGTGTTTTGTAATCAGTGTCTCTACTTCCTGTCCCACTCCCCCCGGGCTTTCGTTTCCATTTGGCTGCCGCCCTCACCGAGCTTCATCTGGCTGCAGTGCTGGAGAAGTGGTTTAGAACAGTGATGATATGTGAAGAAAGAGTCAACTAAACCGAGGACAGTGAGATCAACATCACTAGGGGGTGTGTTCCACTTCCCCTTCTCCTTCTCCCTTTCTGCTGCTCCTTTTTCTGTTGCACATCTGTGCTGCTCTGTCCTGGATATATATGCTCCTTATAGATGCACCGTGAGCTCGTCTCTGAATCCCTACAGCACTCACACCACTGCCTGCAACAGAAGAGCGTCTGCTGAGTGAAGAGACGGGGAACTTTCTTTAAGGGTCCATTATTGCCTCTGGAAGCCAGCCTGCAAGGTTTATTTGGGCGGAAATGACAAAAGACACTTAGACAAAATGACCGAAGCACATCTATCTTCTTTCCAGAAGGCGTAAAGGTGAACAGGAAAGGGAATTTGAGAAGGCAGACATCTGGCTTTTCTTCCTGACTCTCTCTGGTTCCACATTCTGGAAAACAACCCCAAAGTTCCCTGCCTTTATTTTTGTTTATCATAAAAAACGAGACTGAGCTTCAAATGGGTCAGGACCTCACACACCAAGTCCACAGGGAATCAGAACTAGAATGCTTGGTATTTGGGTGGGGCGGAGGGGAGAGACCGAGAGAGCCTGTGCTTACCTTTTCCGTTTTTCTTAATTACGAAAATCACAGTCACATCAAAATCCTTGCTTCAGTCTTCTCCCCAATGAAGATTTATGAGATTATCCTACTGCTTGCTTGCTGGAACTTTGCAGAGAGAAAAATTAGCTTTATAAACTGATACAATGTCCACAATACCATATGAAAACAAATGGAAGGACTGCCACACGGGGACGGGCCCCAAAGCCGGAGCCCTGATGAATGAATGGGACCACATTATAAGGTTCTCCAGAGAGCAGGGCAAAAGGAACCGATTGTCTTCCTGAAATATACCAGCAAGAATGCAGGCCTAATTAAGGAAGCCCAAGGTTGATTTTTCTTGCTGCCTTTTTCTCTGAGAGACAAAAATAATAAGAAATGAGTGAGGTTGAAAGCAAATGAGAACCATATTGGGAAAGCGAAGCGTAGTCAAACTTATGGCTGAGCCGGTTGCCGAGAGCTAAAGTTCTTTAATCATCTCGCTGGAGATGTAGCCAAAAATGCAATTTGAAACACACACACCCACACACACACACACACTTCCACACCATGCCCCCTCCTTCTTCACTGCAGATGAATCAAGATGGTGGAGACAGGGTATGATGAGAACCATCCCTGCTCTCCACCTACTTTATAAAAGGCTTTGGCAGTCGGTAATCTTTGCCGCCACGGTTTGGGGAATCCATCTTTCAGTTCTTATTCTTTAAACGTTCATTGTACATTTTGCACTGGCCACAAGGAGCCACTAAGCAGCTGGAATAGGTAATATGTTGTCACTGTGCTAAGATTGGCAGCCTATTTAAAACCCAGATTCTTCCAATACAAGGCTTTTCTAGAAGAAGATGAACCAGTTTGGGCCTCTGAGAACATTAGTACATCTGCAGGTGGCGATAGGATGGGAAATGACAACTTTATTAGAATTAAGACAGACTATTATTAGCTAACAGTTTGATGAAAGACAGAGAGGTCTCCCTGGTGTCAGGGCTAGCCAGGCCGATTTCCTCTGGAGGCGGACTGACGGCGGCGCGATTTCAGGACGGTTCGGTGTCCGCTCCCCTCCGTCCACTTCATGGCGTCTCGGAGTTTGTTTAAGGCTTGAAAGGTTAGGATGATGTTTGTTAACAGAGAGACAGAAGTCATATCTGTCCGGCTTTATGGCGTGGGCTGGGCGAGATATGAGCTTTTAATTAAGGCTAACTTCAGTTGATGTTAAATAAATCTGGTATATTGCTGGAACGTTTTTACCCAACTCATGATGTTTCCATTTTTTAAATCCTCACCCAAGGATATGTTTATTGACTTGAGAGAGAGAGAGAGAGAGAGAGACATCGACGAGAGAGAAAAACATGGAGCCATTGCCTCCCGTATGTGCCCTGGCTGGGGATCGAACCTGGAACCTAGGTATGAGCCCGCAACCTTTTGGTGAATAGGGTGACCCTCCAACCAACTGAGCCACCTGGCCAGGAGTTGTTAAACGGAGCTCATAGAGTGCAGCTCCTGGCCTCCTCCTCTGCATTCCTCATACTTTTCCAGAGGACGGAATGTCTTAAGTGACTGGTACTTCTGGGCATGCTCAGCTTAGCTCTACTCTCTTTCTCTTGGAAGTGAGTTTCTCACAGAGAGGAAACGTTCTAGTCTGTCTTTCTAGGGAAAAGATCCTTTTTGTCTTTAGGGTCCAGTGTTGGCAGGTCTACTTGGCTAACAGCCAGCCACGTCCTCCAACTTTTTGTTTCTGTTAGAAACAAAAGATATTTTGGTCTCCATTTACCAGTCCTTTGCTTTATTTGTCAATTTGTACAGAATATGGGCAGGAAAAATGGGTACTGTATGTTGGGCTCCCTCAGACACCCCAACATGGGTTAAGTGTCAAGAAACAGGAATAGAGAACTCAAAAATTTTAGCTCTAATCCTGGCTCTGTCTTTCCTTAGGTGTTTGAGGTTGGGGAGATACATAATGTTTTATTGCTTTGATTTCCTTGAATGTAAAACTAGTCCATAAAATCATTACCCTATAATTATATGTGTCACTCTAAGACTTATGTTTATTTAATGCAGGGTTCTCTCAGAGACTTCGTCCCAACCAAAGAAGATTTCTGGGCTCTGTGGAGGCAGATTCTGATGAATCAATGTTAGTTACATAAGAGTTGGCTGATCAGGTTATAATTTTCTGAGAAAGCAGATAATGGACCTTCTGGGTTTTAGCCTTCATAAAACTGCCTGCCTCTTTGGGAAGGAAAGCTCTAGCAGTGGGTTATAACTTGTTTGCAAAAGGACCCCAGGGGCCTTTGGGAAAACTGGGCCTGAGTTCTCAACCTGGTGTCCCAAGGATCAAAGGTAGGCTGGTCCCATGGAGGTGGACCAGGCTAGCCCTAACCAAGGCCAGGGATAGGAAAGATCTATGAAGTCCTTGAAAATGAAATTATCTTGAGGAAAGGGGCCATTAAGATTGGCCTGAGCTCAGCATGGAGCTATGGGTCAATTGACAATCACCACACTAACTCTGCGTAATGCACGGCCACGAAATATCCACGGCCAAACCAATCAACAGTCTTGAGCTCAGGAGTCTGCTGGCCGATCAGGGCTCGTGATCTATGCTGGGCTCAGAGGCATGGTTCTGCTGGTCCCCAATAGGTTTGTTCAAGTACCGACCTGTTGGAACCAATCAAGGCTGGCCTTGGCTGGGCTGGCTCAACCCAGTTCCACAAGTGAAAATGCATGAGGTTCCTAAAGAACCTCATGTCTTAGAATTGGCACACTATCCCTTCCTCCTTCTTCTATTGGCCAAGGCAAGTCCCAAGGGCAAATTTAAGGGGCAGGGAAATATACTGTGCCGCTATAGTGGGGAAACACTGAATACACATGCAAAGGACATGGATGTAGGGAGGGGTGAAGACTTACAGCCGCTGAGTAATCTATCAGAGTGAGGGGCCTAGGTTTGGGCACAGTGCGGTACAGTTTTCGCTGGGAGCTCCTTCAAACACAGCACCCGGGCACCAAAGTTTGTGCTTTGGAAAATGGTGGCCGGACAAGGAGATGTGAGCTCCAAAGAGTTTTAGTTTTTGTAAGGAGAACCCCAGTGACCTGTATAAGGCTGTCACACATCAGGAGTCAGAAGTAGCTGCCAAGTCACAAAGGGCCAACAGGGATTGTGGGGGGTTGCTCAGGTCTCTCTCTAGAAGATGGTTATAAACCTCCCTGCAGCTGCGTGAGCTCCTGACAATCCGAGAAGAAGGAGGAGGGGTGGGGATTAAAAAACGAGACTCTGGATTCCCTGATAATACAATATGCATGAACTTTTGGAAAATTAACAGAGATATAGTCATAAATGTGCTCTGAGTTGGAGACCCAGATAATTTCGTGTACAAATGAAAACCACTCACAAATGAATCCACCTCATCTATCTCTGCCATTCTCTTCTTCCCTTCATTCCCCTTTTTTATTTTCTTCCTAATTTTCCAAAATGTATCATTACAAATCTTATTTATTTATCTTATTATTTTCTTTTTTCATCTCCATGTATCCCCCCTTTATGCTGTTCTACCTCCCCCAACCGTCCTTTCCCTCACGCAGTCCCCATACTGTTGTTGCCTGTGTGAGTTTTGTATTATTTTTTTTGTATCCCTTCACCATCTTCACCCTATCCCCTTCCCCTCTGACAACTGTCAGTATGTTCCCTGTATCTATGAGCCTATCTCTGTCTTTTTTGTCAGTTTACTTTGTTCATTAGATTCCATGTATGAGTGAAATCATATGGTGCTTGTCTTTCTCTGACTGGCTTATTTCACTTGGCATAATACTCTGCAGGTCCATCCATGCTGTCCCCAAATATAAGATTCCCTTCTTTTTTACAGCCAAGTAGTATTCCATGTGTAAATGTACCACAATTTCATTTTTTTTAAGCCCTCATCCTCACCTGAGGACATGTTTTATTTATTTCTTAGAGGGAGAGAAGGGGGGCTGGGGAGAGAGAGAGAGAGAGAGAGAGAGAGAGAAACACCAATATGAGAGAGAAACACTGGTTGGCTGCCTCCCATATGCGCCCCAACCAGGGATCGAACCTGCAGCCTTTCGGTGTATAGGACAAGGCTGCAAACGGCTGAGCCACCTGACACAGCTTTCTGACCCGCTCATCCACTGATGGGCACTCGGGCTGCTTCCAAGTCTTGGCTATTGTAAATAACGCTGCAATGAACGCAAGGGTGCATGTACTCTTTCTATTTCAGGTTTTTTCTGGTATATTCCAAGCAGTGGAATTGCTGAGCCATAACGCACTTCTATTTTTAATTTTTTGAGGTAAGTCCACACTGCTTTCCACAGTGGCGGCACCAATCTGCACTCCCACCAACAGGGCACAGGGGTTCCCTTTTTTCCACATCCGTAGTTACAAATCGTGAGGAAAGGGTCTTGATTCCTATTTGGAAAATAGTCAGTATTATGGATCAGAGGGATTAGAAGCATCATTCTCTTTCCTCCCCTTTCTAAAGTCGGTTTTGGAATAACCCTTTCTCCCCTACTTCCGGCCGTTTAGCATACAGTGTAGATCTAACCCCCGGGGGTTCATTCCACCACAGCAGTGATTTTCCGATGAAGATGAAGAATCCCGTCTTCGTACAAGGCCGTGAGTGAGCTGGAAACCAGTGGTGCTGACCGGTCACGTGTTTAGGGGAGAGCAGATATTTAAGAGCAAGGTGTACTCTTCTGCCTGCACTGCCCACCCTCCCCCAGTACCTGGGGTCTCGCAGTGTACCTCTCCTGTGTCTCCACCCTGTCCAATGTCCGGAGTCACATGGCGTAGTTAATGAGCAAACATTTCTTATGAACACGGGAAGAACAGCACATCTCTCGGAACTTTTAAGGGGCCTGCATCTTGAAAGTTTAATATCCCTGCCTGCTTCCCAGGGCAGGAGGCCACCCCAGCCTACATGGCCTGCTCATCCCTGTTAAAGGAAAGGACAGCTCTGTGGCTCACCTGCACCCTGGTTCTTTATGGACACTAGTAAAGGAGTGATGGGAAGGACACCCATGGTCTGTGAATATCAATGTGCCACTGTGTGCGAGGTAAAGGACACTGGGATAATGTGTTGTAGAAAACACGAGCTTGAATCTTCTCATTCTAATTATGTTTATTGTTACACAGGCAGCACTACGGTGACATGGTTTATAATTCAAAGATACAAATGTCATCCTGAATAAATTCTACTTTTCAACCCCAAGATGTATGTTTTAGAGTCATAGAGATGCAGGTACCCATCCTGGCTTTACTGATGATTATTAGCAGGGTGACCTTCGACAGGTAACTTTATCTCTCTGGTCTTATGTAGTGGGGATAGTAATATATACATCATGAAGTTATTGTGATTAAATGAGATGTTATGTATAAAGTACTTGGCACAATGTTGACAATTGATGACAACAAACGACAATTAGTCATTTCGCAAAACAGACTCAGGAGGGCAAAAAAGAACCCTTCTTTATTGTCCTGTCTCTAGCCGTACTTTCTATCTTGAGTCCTCATTCAAACTAATACAGAACAGTTTGTGTAAATATTTATGGAAAAACCCTGTTAAATTCAGCAATTTCCTAGCCATGATGGGCTCTAACCAAGTCACAGTCAAGATTTCCCTCTCTCTCTTCCTCCTTATCCCTGGTCTTTGTTCCGGTAGGGACAGGGCTGTCCATCCAGTCGGCCTGCTGTCCTACTTGCCAACGGGATGTTGCCGGCTAGGCTGGCGGTTGGGGGCTGAGCACCTACTTCTCAGCCTTGGTTTGCCTCGGTACCCGGGTTACCTGCGGCTTCAGACGCACCCTGCCCTGTATCCATCCAAGATACACCCTCCCACACACCAGCAAACAACCCTCTGGGGTGCAGCTCCATTCTCCCAGAACTTCGTCGGTCCTGCTTATGGGCTGCACGCTTCAGCCGTGGTGTTTCCTTGCACTGGTCCCAAGGCCCCAGATTCCTTTTGTGTCTCACTCAGGAGCCTTGGGTATTTTCAAATGGCTACCTACGCCCTTTCCAGACACAGAAAACTCAGGGTAACCTCTGGCTTGATCATGTTATGCCACCATTTCGATGGTGTGCGACGACGCGTCAGGCGTGCGGTCTCCCTGGACTTCATGCAGGTAGCAAGACATGGGTCCTCTCCAACCTCAGTTCCCGCAACTTAAAAGGGCCCCTCTAGGTGCTCCTACCAGACACGCCCACATCTGCGATTTGGCCATAGGGAGGCGATAGTTTGGAAGGACACCCAACTGCCTCACAGCATCAGACTCCCTTATTCCCCCTTCAGCTCCCCTCTGCGCAGGTTAGATGGCTTCATCTACTGGCTTGGAAGTAGGGGAGGCTGTGGATGTAGGGGAGGCAGAAAAAATGGTTGCTCCCTGTTCACAGCTGCTCTTACGTGTTCTCTGTCTTATGTCTGGATAATTCCTCCTGAAGCCAAGGAATGTGGTGCCCTTGCTCCCTGTTCTGCAGTGTTTGGATTACAGGAAGCTACCGAGGGTACCACCGAATGATGTATGTGAGGATACGCGCGGGGAAATGTGCCCATCGCTACTACCTGTCACCCCACACTCATCTGCCGTCCTGGCGTATGCTTCCGGTTGGGCTTTGTTCCAGTAAGGGGCACGGCATCCAGCCATCCTGAAGAAGAGGTGGTTTGTTTGTTCGAAAAAGGTACCTGTGATTTAAGAAGACGGCCACTTCCCTTGATGCGAGGTGACCTGGGTGGAGTCCAGATGCCGCCTCTTCGTTGCTAGGTGACCTTGAGCTCTTAATCACTTGGAGTGAAGGTTTTCTCATTTCAAATTTGGAACAAGGATCACTGTCATAACTTTCTCTTGGAGTTGCTACAAAAATGGTCAGGTCATGTTTCCGAACGTGGTTTAGTGTCTGTCAAGCCCATTAAAACCTCAACAATAGTTTTCCCAAACCCTCTACCAGACTAAATTATTTTACTACTGAAGGCCATGCAAATAAAGTGGGAAGAGAATAGTTAACTGTCCTCCCAGACACCCTGGTTAGATTACACAGTGATTATGGATGCTGAAACAAAAGCTGGTAGAAAGGTCAACATACACAGGTAATTTACAGGGAGAACAGTCCTATGGCTTCCTGGTCTTTAAAGCTATATCAAATGGGGTCCCAATAATTACAGCAGGTCCTTAGAAGGGGTCTAATCAGAGCTAAGTGATTTGACAAAATAACTTTATATACCTGTTATGGACTTGGATCCTCCTGAAATTCATACAATGGACCCCTAACCCTCAGTGGGATGGTATTTGGAGATGGGACCTTTGGGAGATAATAGGTTTAGATGAGGACATGAGGGCGGAAATCAACATCAGAGAGCATTGATCTTTCTCTCTCTCTCTCCCTCTCCCCTTCCCCTTCCCCTCTCCCTCCCTCTCTCTCTCTCTCTTTCTCCCAGCCATGTGAGGAAACAATGAGAGGCCAGTCATCCCTAAGCCAGGAAGAGAAATGTCACCAGAACCTGACCATGCTGGCACCCTGATCTCGGATTCCAGCCTCCAGAACTACAGGAAAGTAAATTTCTGTTGTTTAAGCCACCCAGATTGTGGCATTTTTGTAATAGCTCTGTAAACCCTGTTTCTCTATGGTTGGTACCTTCCGATCTGCCCGAGGTGAAGTCTGTCTATAGAGCTTTCTTTCTCTACATTGGAAATGCAAGCAAACATTTATCAACATCTGTGAACATTTTCATTCCATCCATGGAGCTAAAAATCCATCAAATACTTACCACGCCTTTATACTCTTTTAAATCCACCTTCAACCAATACAGTTATTTCTAGAAAGAATGTGGACAAGCTTCTGCCAGTTTTCAAATATGCATCTGGTAAAGAAGTATTTTTCTTCCGTTTTTTGAAAAACTCAACCAGTTCCTCTCTCATCATCTCCAGCAAATCATCAGTTCTTTGAAAACAGCAACGCTGTAATTCTTGATTTTGAAAGATATGCAAATCCTTTATTAGATCTCTCTGGGTTTTCATTCTCGTGGTTCAGTTGTCATTCCGTCACTTAGGAGCTGTGTGACTGGAGTTTTTACACACCCTCACCCAATTTTCTCATCCATAATCCATAAAGCAGGGAACGTGCCTACCACACAGGGTCGCTGTGCGCATTAAAGTGAGTGTGGGAAAATACTTACTTAGCACGTTGCTCGATTCCTAGTACACCCACATGTGGAAGGGATCATGAGTTAACCCCAAAGAAAATGGAATCCCAGAGAAGTTACGCACCTCGGAATGGAGCCCCAGAGGACTTAAGCTGGTACAGTAGGTGAGAGGGAGCTGGGCTCTCCCACACAGGCAGGCTCTGAGCCTGTGTAGACACAGACCTGGGCATGATGGGAACACAGCTGCTCAAGGACTAGTGGACCTTGAGTGAGGACATAAATGACAGCTTGGCTTGAGGTCCTGCACCAGCTCTTACAAAAGGTCCCTCGAGCTGAAGAGGGAGGGACCTTCTATCAGGACTCTGCACTCCAGAGCTTGGGGGTCCCTCTGCTGCCCCGTGCATGCCCCAGGGCCCATTTCTGGGCGCCTAGATAAGTGGCTTAGAACAGGGACATGGTCATGCAGGAGGGAAATGAAGGCACGGATTCCCGAGAGAGCGCGTGGGTATACATAAACGCCACCAGGGCGGCGAGCCCACACCCGAGGCCACGAGATCAAAATGCTGGGGAAGCCGTGGCACAAGCACCAAGTGAGTCCTCGGGCAGGGGAAGAAGCCTGAAATGAGGGGGGAGCAGGAGGGGAGCAGAGGCAGCTCGAGGATGAGGATAGGAGGGCCCTGGCAGCAGCCGAGGGGGCACAGCCGCCCCAGGCTTCCTGAAAGGTCCTCGGGAGCATGGGACATGCACATGCAGGCTGCTTCATACGCAGTTGGGGCCGAAATTTCATCTCTGTGGCCATCCTCATGTTATTCCTCCAAGGAAAATGCCTTCTCATCTTGGTTCCTTTATAAAACATCCCAGGTCCTGCACATTGTAGGGATTAAGCCTCTGTGGACAGGAACTGAAAGTCATTGTCCGTAGGACTGGGGTGGAATGGGATTTGCCTGGGACCTCCACGGAAGACCTGTTTCACCTTCAGTCACATTCATAACCGTGAATAATTCTCAGAATGCATTTCACAGGAGCAGGACCCTCATTTTAGTGTCCTGGACACGGTCCAGGGAACTGTAGCCTAAGTTCTCCATTTCATATGTCCACGTTTCCAACGTTGTCCAGAAAGGTCATTCCCTGGTTCTGTGGATTGTGAGGCAGGAAATAACCCACTCCCAGCCCCACCACCAAGTGCTTCGTGGTCCTGGGTCCCTGAGCCAGCAAACTCCTGACTCCCTCTTGAGAACACGAAGATGGTTTAGAGATGATCCTTTGAAATGATTTGCCAGCTAGGTAAGAGAATACTGCGTATTTCATAGATGTTCACAGGGATGAAATTGCACACATGGGAAAGCCATCTTTCCTCTGTAACTAAGAAGGATGATAGAACTTGAACTGGACAATTCATTGTTCTTATGTTTGAGAGACTGTGGCTAGTAATCTGAAAAACTGGCCACCCCCAGCTCACTTCAAGAGGGGTAAATAAGTGGATTCGGTTGGTTTCAGAAGGGGGCAGTAAATCCCCCAATAAAATAGCTCACCAAAACTCAGTCTTGGCTCTGCTCAAACCTCCACACAAGGGGCTTAGCCTACTGGGAGGTTTTAGTGTTATCCCTGGCACCACCCCGGGGTCCAGCAGGCCTCACAAAACTCTCTCTCTTGCATCAAGCCTGTTCCTGCTCTTCATGCAGGGAAAGCGCCTACTGTGTGCTCTTCTGGGGAGTTCAGGGTTTGGCCAAACTGGAAGCTGCATGTAACAGTCTCCGCGAAGCCTAGCTAGGGGTGTGGTACATTGTGGGTATTCAGTGATGAGTTTAAATGAACGGAGAAGGTGCCTGCTTTGTGCAGCTAAGGTTGGGGCGGCTCCACTTACTCTCCCTGGAGGGAAGACAACACTGAGTGCCTGCTCAAGGGACATTTGGTGGGTGCCCAAAGCCGGGGACGGACCCTCAAATATCATACTAACACTTATTTCACATTTGTCAAATGTGCCAGGTATGATTACAAGCACTTTTATATATTTTAATTTGATATTCACAACAATCCTCTGCAGTATGTTCTCTGATTATCAGTCCCACTTTCTAGAGGAGGTCACTGAGGCCGAAAGGCCCTTTGTAAGTCGTCGGATGGTTGGGGGGCTGGGGGAGGTCATCCGAATGCAGACAACCTCACTCTGGACGCTGCCCCCTTAACCGCTCGGACACACCGTACGTCGGCCGAGAGCCCCTAGGGGAGTAGGCTCCTGGAGAAGGCGTGGCTCTGCACTGTGTCGCCGTCCTCTCTGACCAGCTGCCACCATTCAGCTTCATGACGCCCCAGGGTAAGCGGGACCTGGTGTTTCTGTTTTCTGATGGGACGCCGGGCTGCGGAGCAATCAGGCGCCTCACTCTGCTTCACTAAGCCCAGCGTGGCAGAGCAGGGATCGGAAAGCGAGCCTGCGGGCCTTTGTCGTACAGCTCAGATCTCTGCAGCCACCTGCACCACAGATGCCCACCGAGGACACTTCTTAACCCCACCCTCAGGAGGCCGCTTTGCCCAAAGGTGACGATCACTGCCACATTTGGTGTTGATGGATAAGCACCTGCTGTGAGTGAGGGGCCTCAGAATAAAAAGCCAGACATGGAAGAGACGTAAAGGAACATCTGATCCGCCCTCTCACTTCACAGACGCAGAAACCGAGGAAGGTGGCTCAAGGCCCCGGAGTACTTGGTAGCAGTGGGGGAAGCGGGTATCCTATGTGTTTTTGCTGCTCTGCCGTCCCGTGCTGGGCATTGGCGACGGACTGTTCCAACAGCTTCTCCTGCAGAGCCCCTCCTTAGAGCCTCTCCGGCTGTAAGGAGATCCTGCAGGTTTGGGGGCAACCCGCTCAATGCACCCTTGTGGCCGTCAGTGCACCGAAGGCAAGCCCAGCCATATGGGGTCAGGCACCCAGCCTTAGCGATTCTCCCCAGGCCTTTGTATAAAAATGATCCTTGGTAAGTCATCCATCCTGACCATCCCCCTCCCACTCCTCGCCCAAAACTTAATTAATCATGTTTGCATCTGGATCCAGACAAGACAATAGCAGGGATGTGTTTTTGGTTAGGAACTGAAGCTGCATTCGCAAAGGAATGTTGATTAGTTAGTGGTCGGTATCATTTTTCATGCCTTTTTAAGTTACAAAAAATTTTAATATCAAAGCATTTCTCCCTGCACCGCACAGATCTATTTCTCATAAGTGCATTCTGCTGGCATAATTTTCTTTTCCTTCCTGCGGGCTCTGTTTATGAGATGATCCATCAGGTTGTCTCGGAGTCTCCGGCCCTTCAGCAACAGGAGGTGTTCCAGGTGAGCCGTGAGCTATAGCCCACAGCCTCTCCCCATGTGGAAGGAGAAAGGCAGGCTTAGGTCAGAGCTGGTCAAGGAGGTAACAGTCATTCGCTGCAGGGACAGCAGGCTCTCCTGGGAGCATGTCTAGGGCCAGGTTGTGCCCTCATTAGAAATGCTGCAGCTCCTAAGAAAAGGAAGGACTCTTTAAGGGAAGAAAACGTTCCAAACCTACTCGAGACCTATAGGCCTTGAGGTCAATCTGAATACCTCGATTCGGTCTTCAGTTCTCACCAGGAAAATATCTTCAATCTGGGAAAATCTCCTGATGCAGGAAGCACGTCTTAATGTATACAACATGCCCTGTGTGTAGAACCTGTCAAGTCGCAGATGACAAGTCAAGGCAGTAAGTCATGTTGGAAATATGTGGCAGGGCCGGAAATCTGCCTGCCCCCCAAGCCCTCAAACTAGACTTCCTTTTTGGACGAAGATGATGGAGGGGTCAGGGAAGACAGTGAGGTGCCTCTTCCTTTGGTCCAGTGGCTTTTTCTGCTCAGTTCCGAACCCTGGCTTAGGTACTAAGAGTGCAGCTGTGATAGGACTGACCACTGCTGGCAACAAGACGCTCCACCCATCCACGAGACCCTCCATCCATCTTAGAAACCATCAGCGTCATAGGGTCACTGATCCACTTCACTGGCCCCAGGGGATGGGAAAGGGCTGGTTGCAGAAAAGGACTGATAGGCTTAAGTGATTAATGCATGTAGAAGGACTGTTATTCCAAGAACTGGAATGCATGATGACCACATGACTCCAGGAGGTTGACAAGCAATTCCACCTTTGTCCCCCAGGGGGTCTGCAAGGGACGGAGATGGTATCTGAGGCAGGTGATACAGATAAAGAATTGTCGATGAACAGATAAAGTACACTCATGCCTCGGTACTCATTGGCTAAGGAATTCATCAAACTCTGTACTCGTTGCATTTTGACAAGAAAGAAATGTTTCAGCACTCAGGGCATGCTTGGGAGTCTTCACACTTGCTAGAACTTGTGTGAGTCACACCGCCCCACAGGAGAAAATGCTTCATCATGTGGTACTTGTCAGTTTCGGCACTCGTCACAAGTTCTGGAACAAATTAATGCCAAGTGCCAAGGTACCACGGAAAATGGCCCCTGGTTGCAAGTCTTACCTGATTAACCTTTTTTCCAAACCCCTTACCTACCCTTTCTTCTCCTCATTAAAAGGTCTGCTTGAGATGAGGTGTTAAGACAGTTTTTGAGGGCACATAACCCACCGTCTTCTCAGATCACTGGCTTCTGAATACAGTGCCCGTAAAGATTCAGTCCTTGTCTCTGCTTCTTGGTTCTGGTGGTAACAGGCAGCATGAACACTGGCTTTTCCAGTTTCAGAATCACTGTAGGAAGTCAGGGGATTCAATGTATATTTGGAGCACATTAGTCTCCAAAGCACTTTGTGTTTGCTATTTGATCAAAGAAATGCTTGAGATAATTGCTCTTCCTACTGACTTTGGCAGAGAAGGTTGATTGTGGATTAGAACGTTGAAGCTGGTGACTGACCTCGAGACCGAGAGTGCCCTGGGACAGCTAAGCAGCAAACTCGCACTCAGAGGAATCAGACAATTAATTAAACCATTGTTTATTTGGAGGATTGAGCCAATGGTGTGCCAGGCGTTGTGCTAGAGGCAGGCCACATGCGTCCCATCTACCCCCAAGCCTCATCATGGGGGTTTGGCCCAACTTGCTCTCATTCTTTGTCTCTCTATCCCCAGGCCTCTCCTGAGACATGAGCTTGGGGCTGGACAGGGACTTGGGTGGATATTTAGCTGTAGCTAGCCTCAGCTCCAAGAAAAACGTTCAGTGTGTCCACTTTTATGCGGAGGCACGGATGCAAGGGTCTGCCACGGCCCTTGGGCCAGATCTGGCCTGTTGCCTATTTTGGTAAATAGTTTTATTTAAACAAAGCCACACATTCATTTCAGTATTGTCTGTGGCTGCTTTTACACAGCGCCACCAGAGTTGAATAGTTGAGACAGAGAATGCATGGCTCGCAAATCCTAAAATATTGACAATCTGGCCCTTTACAGAAAAAGATTGTTCTGGTATAAAAGATTTGCCTTTTCCATGTAGAAAATCGATGGTTAAATAGGAAGTATACTTGGACTTCCTGATATCTTCTCCAAGACCCAAACCACAAGCTGGCCTCCTAATTAGAAAGTTCTTTGTTTTGTCTCTCCTATTTTTAATCTTTGTGATTTCTGCCCCCTGATGGAAAAATGTCTAAAATATCAATTGGTCATCATAGAAAACAAAGACCGATACATTCTTGAAATCTTTAGCCCCACAATGGAATTTAGAAGCCAGGGGAAGCCTGTAGGCTCAGGCTTCCTGAGGCCTGATCTGGATTCAGGACTGGGACCCTCCTCCGTTACTGAATTAAAGCAAAGGACAGACCCGAAAGCAGGTCTGCATTGACTCTAGAAGGCCATCTGTGACACAAAACTCAGGTAGCTTACAGTTATTTATTTTATACTTTAAAAGCCTCTCTCTCTCTCTCAGGTAGAGGTTTGTAAAGGACGCACAAAGAAAACATTTTGGATATTGTGATAATGTAGAAGAGTCCTTGGGGAGGAAATTACGCTTTATGTAAATAGTTTTATTATCATTTGTACTTTACATATGCAAAAACATGTATTTTTTGCGGTACTTTCCAGACTTTCGGGCGGGTGAGCAGATGAAGGATGAAGCTCCAAAGTGTTAGGTTTCTTGCATATCACCCTCAGCCTGGCTAACCAGTTGCTGGGAAGTTCCCACCTTAAACATTCTACTCGACAACCCCCCGGGGCGTTGCTGGGACCCTGCTCACAAACGGGCTCGTGAAGACCCTCCCAGGACGTTGTCCTCGACGCCTTTGTCCTCACATCACACATGAAGACGTTCCCGGTCGCCTCTAAGTCCCAGATCATTTTTCATTCTTGTTGGGATGCTAAGTGAGAGTTTGAAGGTCTCGGAGAATTTGCCAGAACTGAGTGTGCCTTGGCACCTTCTCTTGGGTCACTGCCTTCTTGGACCGTACATGCCAAGGTCCAGGAAGGATGACCTGGGAGTCGCTGTGTTTATATAACTCACAGAGGTCATTTAAATCTTCTGGAAAAATGGCTAAAATGACGGCGGGAAGATTGACAACTACCACAGCTCCGGCTCAGCTGGGCCCAGCGCAGCGGGCTTCACTGAGGGCCTGCTTGGCGCCAAGCCTGTGTGCAGCGTGGCGCGTGGGGGACCTCAGAGGAACAAGCCTCGGGCTCTGCTTTGGAAGCTCTCAGTGGGGGCCGCTAGCCTGGCCCTGACGGCTGAGGGAAGTGCAGCCATGAAGCCTGTGGCAGGAGGATCTCGGGTGACACCAGGGCTCTTCGGGGAACCTGCAGAAAAGTCCTACTGTCAGCAAGGCCCGACTCTCTGTTGTCCAACGGTCCCCTTACTCATTCGTAAAGCCCCCTCCAGCTCCAAGGTTTAGGCTGATCTCTTCTGCCTCAGTCTTGTTAAATGGTGCTGTCACTGGAAACCCTAGTGGGCCTAGACTATGCAAATTATTTAGACAACCCTGGACTATCTAGGCTATCCATCTCGGTGGAGTTACATTTCCCTCACAAAAGCCCCTTGAGAGAAGCAACTTCATTCCCATTTTATGAAAGGGGAAAGTAACGCAAAAAGATGAACTGATAAACTCTGAGTCACACAGATTAGAGACGGAGGTGCAGGGAACCCCAGGTTCTGGGCCCCAGGTGTGCCCAGCGAGCCTGGCAGGAAAAGCAGGGCACAGAGGGCCTGCTTAAGGGTTGGGTCTCCGTTAACGGTCGAGCAGGTGAGCGCTGTACAAAGGCCCCAGCAGAGCAGACCAGTGGGGGGCGAAATTCAGCCTGTGTTCTGATCCCTAAGCCACACGCCCCAGCAAGGTACTGGGTCCTCCGAAAAGGTCCCCTTTTTTTCTGATATGCACCAGATATGCACTGGGGGCTGGTGGTGGCCCTACTTATGGGTGGACTTCTAGTGAGGTCGGGTGTGGGGAGGGACAGCAGATTCCCAAACCTGTGTGATATAGGGAGACCTATGGCCTCACCTTGAGAATGTCTACTTTTATTAGAGCCTTTATTGTTGTGGCTTGACCTGTGTTAACCACTCCTTTCTTCACTGAACACCTGGACAAAGTCACCCAGCAGGACATCTACCCATGATGTGTTTTTTCCAACACCAAGGCAAGAGATGAAAAAGAAAGAAGATGATAAGAGTAAGGGTACACTGTCAATTTACACATTTTTTAAACGGTTGCAAACAACACTTAGAGTTATTCCCAAACATCATGGCACAATGGAGTTGCAGGAAAGAATAACCAACAAATATTTCTTGAGTATTGTGAGCGCAGAATTACACCTGTACTTTAACTGAGGTAGAGGAGTTAGTGGTAAAAGCCTGGAGTTCATCATTAGAAAACCTTTTTCACCAATTTGGGGATTAAATGCAGTTTAATCTGTTATTTTTCAGGATCATCCCCACCTAGCCTGGGAACAGGAAATCCAGGGTCCTCACCTTTGCGCCCATCCTCACCCTGCATTGTCTGAGAATGCCAAGGCTTACGGTTTAAAGATTTAAGCCATCTCAGAGAGTCTGATCGCTGGACTAGTGCTGTTGTTTATCTTGTTGCTTTTGATGGTGTGTTTGAATGTGGATTCTGTCCGGCTTAGAAGCGAACTTGGGTTAGGTTGGTGGAATGTCCTTGGTGATGTTGCCCCGCGTGCCTGTCCTGGTTATGGAGATTTGGGGTTCACATTCTCGTGCGCGGGCATCTTGGCCCCAAATGCAACTGCTGTGTCAAGTGCGTGGTTCTGCAGAAGTTTCCAGCATCGGCCGCACCACGCCATGTCGGTCCCGGACCTATTCTGCAATTCTCTTGGCTGTTGTATTCAGATGGGGTTATGGGCCAGGCTTTCTTTTTCCTTAAGTCGATTTTGTATCTGCAGCCTAACCGTCCCTGGGCCTCGGTTGGGAGCACCCCAGTCTGCCCTCTCTGGTGTTCCTGTCTCACATCTGGGTGAGCAGGAGCCGGCGGCCTCAGCATTTTCTCTCCCAGAAGGCCTTGGGCTTCTTTCACAACCTGACGCAGCTTCTCATCAGGGGCTGGCTTCGCATGCCAGAGGGTTCAAGGGCTTGCAACCTTGCCTAGAAAAAGAAGGTTCTCTGGTCTCCCAAGGTCAGAACATAGCCGGCCTCTACGTTTACATAACCAAGAAAAAACTTCAGATTACTTTTTTTTTTTCCCCACCAGAAAATCTAAAGCCTTAGATGACCTGGGGTCTGTATTTCCACACATATGAGAAGGTAAAGTTCTTACTTCTGCCTTAACGGAAGCCCTGTTACATATCCTAATACACCGCTGTGGCGAACTGGGTCCCAGGGCAATTAGAGGGCAGCCTCACTGTCCTTTCCTGTCCCTTTTCTGGCTGCTTCTAGCAATGCTATCCTTCAGAAGTGGGTTGGAACTTTACTTCCGAAAGAAATCATTGTCCCACCATATTCGGTGTGTATTATTATCATTCTCACTTTACAGACGAGGGAGCTATACAGGGGAGTTAAGTAACTTAACTTAAAACTGCCCCATCTGCTGAGTAACAGGTCCAGAATTTCCATGCAGGTCTGACTCCAGCTCTGAGCTGAGTCCAGCCCTGAATTGTCTGTCCCCAGGGCCAAAGAGGATTGTGAGAGACTCCGGGCTGGTGTAAGGACCGGAGTGCCCTGAGGCAGCCGCCAGCCCCCGTGCCAGCATCGCGCTGGAGAACAGTGCAGAGGAATCGTGACCCCAGGGCCGGCGGCTGGGGACACCCTCACCCGCCCAGGCTGCCAGCCACGGGAGAGAAGGCGCTGGCCGGAGCCCAGAGAGGATCCCCCGCAAGAAATATATCGCGTGCTGACACTTTTATGACCTGGGCCCGCTTACAAAACACAGGCCGGTGCACAGCTCCGCTTTCCCTGCCCAGCTTGAGCTCACATGCTCGCCCCGCGGCTGCCACTTGGAGTCAGGAAAGCCCATATATTTCCCTCCCCAGATAGGCCTAGTGGTTCTCGTCAGGTGCAGAAAGCCAATAAATCACCAGCGAAGTCTCCGTGTATCTATCAGTCAGGAGGCTTGTCATCTTCCCGGCCTTGATCCACATGAAAGCCGCCAGCAGCGAGCAGGGCGGGGCGCGGGGCGCGGGGCGCGGGCGCGGCGAGCCCGGGGCGGATCTGGCCGCGCTGCCCGCGGACACCTGGCGGGAGCGGGTGGGGGCGCCGCCGTTGTTCGCAGCTCCGAGCGGCGCGGAGATTTACACCCCCTCCCTGCCGCACGCGCTTCCTCTCGCTTTGAAGTCCAGCGGCTCCGGATTGGGGGCGGGGAGGCCAGGCCTCCAGCCTGGGGGTTTTAGTATTCCCATCACGTCCCCACTGCAGCTACCTTGGGGGGAATGAAAGCTATCAAGGAAGCTCTGGGCGACCTCCCGGCAGCACTCGGGGAGGCGGGCTCTTTCACATGGCACTGCCCTGGCTCGACATCCACGTCTGGCCACCTGGGCCGAGTGCGGCTTGGCAGAAAAAGGCTTTGAAACAAGAGTGGGAACTTGGGTGCCAGTCCCTCTGGGCAGAGGGCCTGCCGGCTGTGGAATCTGATGGACCTTGATTCAAATCCTGTCTCTGCCATTGCCATCTTTTGGGCTTTAGTAGATTTACTGATACTCTGTACGATTTCCTCCTGTGTAAACGGACACGCGAGCCCCTTCCTCAGAGTTAAATGAGGCAGTCCGTGCAAATCGCTTAGCACGGTACCGTAGGTAGTAAAATCACGAACAGCTGATAGTTGCATTTTTATGATTTTCCTCTTCTGTAAAATGTTGGTTTTGGACTAGATATTCTCAAGGCCACTTCCAGCTGTAAGCTGTACACTGGGAGTCCCTGGCGCAGCTGACGACTCCCACTCAAGCAGGTGGCCTGCTTAGGTTCCTGGGACCCCGAGACTCAAGCGGCGTTAACCATGAGGATCCCAGTACCACAAGTCTGGGAAGTCTGGGAGGCCTGGGGGCCTGTGCTAGTGCCTTCCTTCGGAGGCAGCGGGAGGGCTCCTACCTACTGTCACAACTGCGTGAGGGGTACCGCAGGGTGCTGGATGGGAGACCTAGAGAACCTGAGACTTCCAGGGTCACAGGGACTTCTCGGGGTCCCACCGTCAGCCTTTTCCACCCACGGCCATACCAACCTGTTCAGGTACCACAGTGACCATGTAGAGAAGAGAAAAGAAAAAGTCCCGTTTCGGACTCCATTTCCCTTTTTAATTGCCCTCCACAGCTTCTGAAAGAGCCTGTCATGTAACTTCTCTGGGCCCCAGGTTTTTAAATTGCAAAATGAAGGTACAGAATACCGGTGTTTTTCAATAGGGGCTTTTTCAATAGGGGCTGGGACTGTCCTGTGTATTACAGAGTGCTATGTGCCTGGTTCCCCGGACATTAGGGGTCAGCAGGCCCTCCAGGCGTAGGGACAATCGAAAATGCCCTCACATTTCCAAATACCCTGAGTGGAGAGCTGCTGGGCGATCCCATTTCCCTTCTAGTCCCAGTGTCATATCAGTTTAGGAGTTCGGGTTTAGACACTAATCAATCACCCCTGTGACTTTGGCAAAGCTTGTTAATTTTTCTTTTTAATCTGTATTATGGGTACAATCAAACGTATCCTGTACTGTTTATATCACAAAACTATTGTGAGGATATGATTTTAAAAAGCGGATGTGAAAACACTAAAGTAGTTTCTGAAGGTAAGGTACCATTATAATTTTCTCATGTATAATAATAGTAGTACCTTGTTAATAGACTCTAGGCACTGCATGTACATCCATTTAATTCTGAGAGGATTCTCTGAAGCGGCTTTAGGTATTTTCATTTTACATATGAAGAAAATAGATGGAAAGAGTAAGAGATATGACCAAGACCAGGGAGCTAAAATTTGAACCCCGACTGTCTGAACACAAAAGCCATGTGTAAACAATGTCTTGTACTTCCTGTTCATGTGGGTCAGAAAGGGCTCGTCCCCAGATCGGCACATTCTTATCCATGAGCAAGTTACATCAGAAGCCGATCGTTAGATTGTTGCTTTAAGTGTTGGAATGAGGACAAGAGGGGCCACGGATCTTAAGAAGGCCTGCCTACAGTCTTGCTTATGGTGACTTCCATTTTTGGTCTCTGTGCCTTCCTTACCTCCTCCCTGAGAATGATGACCCCTTAAGGTCACTTTAATCTTTTGTCTATTCCAGTACTCCCCTCCAGCTCTCTGCGCCTGCTGTCTCCTTAACATACGTACAGAGACACACAGCAGAACTAGGGTTGCCAGGTTTACCAAATCAAAACACAGAATCCCCAGTTAAATGTGAATTTCCCATAAACAGTGATTTAAAAAAAAAAAAGTCCTAAATATTGCGTAGGACCGTATTTATACTAAAAAAAATTACTCATTGGTTATAGGAAATTCAGATTTAACTGGGTGTTCTGTCTTTTACCTGACAAATGTAAGCAGAACCCATCATGTTCCAGGGTCCTCCACCACAGCCTTCAAGTCCATCAGCATTGACAGCCGGAGAGGGCAGGGCTCTTCTGTACAAGGCATGGGAGGAGACCCCAGGACACAGAAGTCTTTGTCCGAAGGGCATTCTCAGTCTAGCTGAGAATATATTGTAGAAACCACAACCGGAGGCTCGTCTGAAGTCTCAAACCAGCACCCTCCGGAAGTCACGCTGGAACACTTCCTCTCCCTCCCCACGACATCCACTCATCTAACTCCCTCCAGTCTCTCCCTTCCACCTTCTCTCAGGCACCTTCATTTCCCTCCAGCTCCACGTTGGTCCATTTTGTCAACAAGTTTATCTGAGGGACTGCAGCCACCCCCTCACTTGGCTTCCTGTTTCCATTCCTGATTTTGCGTGTCCACCGTCCACACTGAAACCAGGGTGCTCTTATTTTCTTTTGAAAAAAACAGGTTTCCTCTGATGATCACAGTGATCCACGCTGATTGCAGAAACATTAGAAAATTCCACAGGAATAAAGAAGAAAATCCAATCTTCCCTGGTTATTTGTCCACTCAAAGTTTGTGCCAGGTTCTCATTTTCTCCACAGTAAAGACCCAGACTCCAAGACTGAGTAGTCAAGACCCCTGGGATCTGGCCCCACCTGCTTCTCCTGTCTCTGCCGGATAACGTCGAGCTCGAACCTCAAACTCCAGCCACAGGGAGATCAAAACACCAGTCTTCCCCTTCCCTCCATAATGAGCCATACCCTTTGTCTAAGCCTTTGTAAAGCCTTTTCCTTTTTCTTCCTGGGTGTGGCTTCTTCTACTACAAGCTAGCAAGCTCCTACTGCCCTTCAAAATCCAGTTTCGATGTCACTGGACGTTAGCTTCCCCGGGCAGACTTAGACATAATCTCCTTAGCACCATCCTCGCTTCCTCAGTCCTCGTAAATACCTTTCTTGTGCATTTTTTAAAAACAGTGTGTTGAAATGATTTATTTACACATATATCATCCCATCTAAACTGTGAGGTCCTTAGGAGTAGAGACCATGTGCTTCTGAAGCCCTAGTAAAATGCCTGACACAATTAGGAGCTCAGTAAAATCTGTTAATAATTAAATTAATTAACAGACCATTAGCTTTCCCACCTGCTTCGTGCATTCCACCAATGGCCTCATACAAATTGTTCTACCTATTAAATGCTTATTTAAATGCTGCTGTTACTTAACGCTTGCCAATCCAAATAGACTGTAAATATTTGTAATCTTCCACAGTGGGTATTTCAGTGCTAGGCATAAATACCTGTTGAATGACTCGATAGTCTTCCGGCACACCTAGTGGAGGATGCAGCTCGCAGCAAATGGTTAAGGTCCCAGGTAAGGATTCAGAGGTCTGGATTCCGGGCTCTACCTTTCCAAGCTGTGCACGTTACCGTGGCTCACAGGGTCTCAGTGTCCTAGCCTGTAAACTGTGGGGGTGCCTCCAGGTGACCTCCTAGTCTTCTACATCTTCAAAGGGCAATGAACTTAAAAGTAATCTTACCAGTTGTGACTCGAACACGCTAGAGATGATGGCTAGCATTCGTTAAGTGGGTACCGTCAACGAATGCTCTCTTTTCATCCTCCCCAGATCCTACTGAATGATTACTATTGGCCCTGTTTTGAAAGTGATGTAATTAAAGCACATAGAAATTAAATGCCTTTCTCAGGATTAATCAGGCAGGGACAGAGCTGGATATGAATTCAGTAGATCTGATCCCAATCCTGGGATCTTGAACAGGTTATCTCCAAAGTCCCATCTCACCCCAACATTCCCCAAGTTTCCAAACTCATTAATAACAGAAGGATAGGTTGCCAGCCTCCATGGCTCAACACCAGGCACCTCGGTGCCTTGGTGCTGTGCTGCGGCTAGAGGGCTTCTCAGAGGTTAGGTGAACGAGGAGAGTGCCGGGAGCTGGGACCTGGGAGACGCAAACCCTGAAAATGGACCCCGGCTCCATGGCGTGCCGGCTGTGGGGACCCGGGTCCCTGAACTCAGTGAGTCTCAGTGATCTCCTCTCTAAAATGGTAACAATCCTAATCAGGCCTTGTCCCCCTACCCCACAGCGCTGTTCTGAGGATCAAAAGAACAAGAGTATATGAGAGTGCTTTGTAAATTTAAAATGCCATACAAATATGAGTTATTATTATTTCCAGCTGGGGTTGTCTGGGACTACTTCAATGAGGGCATTATAAATGATTGATAAGACTTTATATGGTATTTGTGCTTTAAGGGGGGAACGAGTCTTAAGTCAAATGACTGACTTTGGTATGGAATGTTGGTCGCAGTACCCTAGACGGAGGGATTTGGGCAAGTGGATGGGGGTTGGGCCCAAGTCCAAAATACCAGTGGGCTTAACTTAGATTTCAGGGTTAGGAATGTCTGTTAAATATTGATTATTATTTAGTTATTCATTGAACAAGTCAAAGAAAGTCAGTGCTAACGTTAGCCAGGTTTTATTTGAATGTTTACCTTGCATCAGGCATTGTTCTAAGTATTTTGTATGTGCCTAAATATAACCCTTAAAGCAATCCAATGAGGGGATTATCTTTATGGGGAAGGTGACTGTCTCCATTTCCCAAATGAGAAAAATAGGCTCAGAGAAGTTCAGAAGCTTTTCTAAGTGGAGCAAGTGGAGAGTGGGTTTGAGCACAGTCACTGACCCCAGAGCCAGAAGGAGCAAGGAGGCGCTAGCAGGAGGGAGGGAAGAGAAGAGGAAAGAAGGATGGACAGAGAGAAGACTTCTGAATACCGGGCATTGCTCAGGTGTGTCATTCTGAGGCCCGGGGAGGGCAACTAGACGGAGATCCAGAACCAAGTAATTTACAAATGAAACACATCCTGAGGGTGTCAAAGAAAGACCTCTGTGTCTCTCCTCGGCCATGAGGTAGAGTTTGTTCATCTTCACATCTACGGACTACTATGGAGCCACTACCACTGTGATAAAAGTACAAACCAGGGCCCTGGCCGGGTGGCTCAGCTGGCCGCAGCGTTGTCCCATACACCAAAAGTCCGCAGGTGTGATTTCCAGTGGGGCACATACCCAGGTTGCGGGTTTAATCCCTGGTCAGGGCATGTATGGGAGGCAACCAATCAATGTTTCTCTGTCACATCAAATACAAACATAACCTTGGGTGAGGATTTATGTACACATATATGTATAAATACGTATGTGTGTGCATGCGTGTATATATGCCAGTGCTGAGGGGATACGAAAGAGGGTGAAGTAAGGGCTGGGAAGGCCTTCTGGCAGAGGTGATATCTGGGTGAGTCTTCGAGAATTCATAGGATCCAGCAGAGTTGGGGAAGGGGGCGTAAAACCACATAATGGGGGTGGAGCCACAAGTAATTAGGTAGCATCACGATGCCAAAGGCCACATGGGAGAGCTAAGATGGGAGCTAGAAGGGTGCATAAGGTCTGGGCCACATGTGCCAGGAAGTCTCTGTGACAAGCCCAGAAGTTCAGGCTTTGTTTTGTAGATGACAGGGAGCCGTAAGTGGCTTCGGGCAGATTAGATTAATAATTTATTCACTCGCTCTGACTGCAGTAGTGAGGGTGAATCTGTTGGCTAGGAAACAGGGCAGGGCGGAGGGAGAATGGTCACTGCTCCAAACAAGAGATGCGAGCACTTTGATCAGGGAAGTCATAACACAGGGGATGAAGGGGTTGGAGAGGTATGTAGGAAGCGCTTTTAGCCGCGTTTCGCTATTGGACTGCGGTGGAGTGGCCAGCACTGGGAAGGGGCTTGGCTGACGCCTGCGTTTCTTGATTCAACGGCTGGAGAGACTGGAGTGCTACCAATGAGGATCTGGAGCACCGGAACAGGAGCCGCTCTGAGAACTGGGTCTGTTCCGCAGCAGTTGGGGTGGGGAGCGGGGACGACATGTGAAACTGTGGGAAGCAGCCAGGACTATAGATATCGATCTGGTTGGTTAAACAAATAATTGATTAACTGCTGTATGTGGACATCAGGCTAGGCGTTGGATTTGGAAGTCAGGGCAGGACAGGTTATATTGCAATAACAAATAATCTCTAAATCTCAGTGGCTTAAGACAACCGCAAACGTGCATTTGCCACTCATACTACAAGTCAAACATGTTTTGTTCAGTGGGTCAGTCCCACTGTGTCATCCAGGGACCTAAGGATGCTGATGAGGTTGCATCACCTTGTGACAACAGTGCCTGGAACACGAGTCCCCCTCAGTCCTCTGGCAAGAGAAGGGAAAGGCTGAGGGACCACACGTAGGTCTTTCACGCTCCAGCTGCAAGTGACGTATGAGGTCTGTCTGGAAAAAATCCAGCCGTCGTTAATATAACGAGAACAGTTGGCACAACGTGGATATAAGCTGGCAGCCAAGGAGAGTGGACTGGAATGCACATGCATGAACAATGACGGCTTCGCTGTTCTGGTCAGTGGGGGCGGTAGATGCTGTTGAGTGGCCGTGAGCACCGTATGGTCATTGCTTTCAAAACGAGTGCGTGAGTAGAGCAGCAAATCTGCATTAAATTTTGTGTTAAGCTTGACCATTCCTCTGCAGAAACTATTGGGATGACTCAGAAGGCTGCAGCTGTGGGCAACTGGTGATTGGCAGCTTCATCACGACAATGCACCTGCTCACGTATCACATGTTGTGCAGAGTTTTTTGGTGAAGCATCAAATCACCCAGGTGACTCAGTCCCTCTAACAGCCCAGATTTGGTGCCCTGCAACTTCTGGCTTTTCCCAAAACTAAAACCACCTTTGAAAGGGAAGACATTTCAGACGATGATGAGATTTGGGAAAATATGGTGGAGCAGCTGATGGTGACTGAGAGAACTGTGTGGGGTCCCCAGGTGCCTACTTCGAAGGGGACTGAGGCGTCATTGTCCTATGTACAGTGTTTCTTGTATCTTCTTCAATAATTGTCTCTATTTTTCACATTACATGGCTGGATACCTTTTGGACAGACCTCGTATGTCATATCTGCTCCCATTTCATTGCCAGAGTTGTCGCCTAACGGCAGGGGCTGGGAAACACCAAGGAGCGAGCGTCACTTGTGGTGAGCGCTACCATCTCAGCTGCATAAGACATCTGAATGTGAGGGCTGGGCGAATCCAGAAGGAGGATGGGGTCAATGAAGGTAGAACCCAGTGAAAAGAGAGTGATCAAGGATAAAACCTTCTAGAAATGGCAGATGAAGAAGAGCAGCCCAAGACGGAGTCTGAGACATGACATTAAAAGAGATAAAAGCAGGAGTCAAGAGCATCACTCAAGCCAAGGAGCCCCACAAGTCTCTGAGGAGGTCCAGGGTAACAAATGTTGCTAGGACAGCAGCAGTAGGATAAAGACTGATGTTTCTACTACATTTGGCAGTCAAGAGGGATCTGGAGACGGTTTCAACTGAAGTGTTTCTGTGGAGTGAATGTTTTCCTTGTAGAAAACATGGTGACTCTAGAGCTGTGTGGGAAAGGGCTGTGTTCTGGAGGTCACAGCCCTTAGACCTTTCCTAAAAGTAATGGTGGCAATTCAGTTAGGGAGTCCGCCTTTACCTCATAACATTATTTAAAACACTTAACACATTTTCAATTGGTGACTCTTTAATTGCGTAAGATGAGGCCTGGGAAGGTCCAGACCGTGATAACTGCAATGGACCTTACACTGGGTACGCTGTCACGCAAAAAGATGTTCACTTGTCATTTGTTAGTATCGCTCATTGATATCAGAACTCGAGAGGCTTATCCAAAGTGCAGTATTGCTAACTACTAACATTCCTTGGATTGAACTGGTAACTCACACTTGTGGTTTCCTATTGCCCCAGGAGGAAAGGGTGTCATTATTTCCTTTTTATTTTTCCACTTGAGAAAACTGACCTAAAAGTGAGTAGTTGGTGATATTTTGAGCACACAGCTGTTGAGCACTTGGCACTTCCGAGAACGAGGAACGTGGAAGAGACATTTGCTGAGTACCTGTTACATGCCAGGCAATTCTTAGACATAATTTTCCTTAATCTTCATAACCACTTAGGAAAAGAGATCTCTTTTATCCTCACGGCATAGAAGTGGCAAAATTGGAGGGAAGGCTCCAGTGTGCAGGCTCGGAGGGCTCCATTCCCTTTGCTCTCGGCTGAGTAGGCTCTGTCTGTGGGCCCCCGTTTCTGCTTCTCACCGGGTTGCTGTGCAGGTCTCGGTTCCCGTCAATCCCAAACTGCACGGAGACAGATGAAAGGCGGCCCGGCCCGTGGACTCCTGCTGCGCCTGCGGAGGGACTGGCTTCCAGCTTTTAGCCACATGCATGGAAGGGGCTGCTTCCATCTGCCGACCTGTCAGGCAGCCCCTCTCTTGGGCTTCTTTCTTCCCTCCTTAGAGTTTCTTCAATAAAACATTTCACTCCCTTGGAAAGCGTCTCCCCTGAGTGGCGTGGGGAGGGCCCAATCTGGTTCCATTTAGCTCTCTGGGGATGAGGCATCCTCCCTCCACATAACTTTTCCAGCAAGTGGTATCTGTTTCCTCTCCCTCAAAAACTATGAAAAAATAAATTCCGCTTAACCTAGTCTCCCAACTCGCAGATCTCCTGAATCCCTTTCCCCACAGGGCTTCACCTCGGATCCTCAGACTCGTGACTCCCGGAAAGAGTGAAGGGAGAGGCTGAGGTGGAGCCACCTTCTGGTCATGTCTTGAACTTCACCTTTCTTAGTAGCTGCTCCTGGGAGGAGAGAGGCTCTGGCTTTTGTCTTCTACGGGCTGCTGTCACCTCCCTAGAAGACTTCTGGAAAAAGCAGCGATCAACTCCTTTCAAGGCCCCAGACCAATTAGCGCCTTGGCAGTTTTTAACCGCCAACCCCCTCCCTAATTCTAAAGTACAGTGAGGCTGAGAGCCTCTGTAAATTCAGATCAGGTCTTCAGCGCCCAGTGCTGTTTAGAGCTGAAGAGTGGGATATGAGAGTTTCCCTCCTAAACCATCTCGATCCTAAGAAGACATTTCGAAAATTAAAATCTCAGACACAGATGCACACCGGGGGAAGGGATGGATATTTTAGCAAAAGAAGTCAACTTCCCTGGTACCCCTCATGCACTGCTCGCTTAAGCCGTTGGAATAATGGAGTGGTAAGCGGCATGAAACTGAAGACAGTTCAGTTCTGCCTCCACCCATGGCTGCGATGTGACCTGGGCCAGCTATTTAACGTCTCTAAATCTCAGTTTTCACATCTGTGAAATGGGGACAAGAAGCAAACGTATTATATAAGGTTATTATGAGGAGTGAATGAACTAATCCCAGCCCTCACATGGTTAGAATTATATTAAAGATGTGTATTGTGTTACTGTTACAATTATTATCGTTATCATTATTGAGGAGTGAATGAACTAATCCCAGCCCTCACATGGTTAGAATTATATTAAAGATGTGTATTGTGTTACTGTTACAATTATTATCGTTATTGTTTTTTTAATAACTCTTTGGATCAGTCATGGGATGGCTAGTGCATTCTTATCCTGACTCCACACTTGAGGGCCTCTCCTCTGTGAGTTGTAGGAAACATGGATTTGGGTCCGAAAACCTTTCCAATTCCACTTTCAACTCCAAAATTAATTACGAGCCTGTGAGCCATCCCAGCCACCACCCTTGCCAGGATGTCTATCATAATCCTCAAACTCTACCTGTCCAAACCCAACACATGACCTTGTGCCCTAACCTGGCCTCACATCCTGTTGGACTCTATCTAGGAATGGCAACTCCATCTACTGTCTCCTCCACTGCCCGAGCTAAAAACCCGGGAGTCATTCTGAACCCCTCTCTCTTGTTGTCTGCCCATCACCATGACTAAAAAAGCCAATGAACAAATAAGCAAAAACCCATAAATGATCACCTTCCAGGTCCTGCCAGCTCTTCTGATTCTTAAATCAATCTTATGCGCACCCCTCTGCTTTTACCCAGAGCTCTCGCATCTGGACTAGTTTAAAAGTCTGTTGTCTCTGTCGCTAATTCTTACTTAAATTTCACGTACCATGTTACCACCAGGGAGATGCAGATATAATCACGCTCTTCCCCTGCTCAAAATTCTCCAGTGGCTCCCTGGCAGGGCAGCTCAGGTGGTTAGAGCGTCATCCTGATACACCAAGGTTGCAGGTTCCCGGTCAGGGCACATACAAGAATTAACCAATGAATGCATAAATAAAGTGGAACAACAAAGCAACGTTTCTCTTTCTCGAAACAAAGAAAGACAAACTCTCCAGTGGGTTTCTATCATCCTTCAGGTCAAACTGGGCTTACAACACAGACACCTACAGGCAGCGCAGACTCATGGCATGGACTGTTGGTGGAACAACAGGCGCAGTACAAGATCCAGCTGTTTGCACTGCGACCCGTCTAGGCTGCTGCTTTTCAAAACCCTGTGCAAACCAAGCAAAACATCTCTTACCCATGAAGCCCTCAGGTCTCCAGTATGAATGGCTCCTGGTCTTCCGTATAAACTCTAATTTCTTTGGTATGTCCTGTGAGGCCTTTGCTGAGGTGGATCCTGTTACCTAGCTAACCTGTCCCAACTTCTCTCACCTTGAACTTTACACATGAGTAATCCTGAGTTACTTGTAGTTCCTCGAATAGGTCATGTGATCTTAGTCTCCTGTTTCTGCTCGCATTGTGCCCTCTACCTAGAATCCTCTTTTTCTTCTTGATTCCCTGGTCAAATCTAGTTTATATTTGACAGCTCAGTTCTCTAGCTAGCTGACACTGCCATCCCTCTCCTAGTCATAACCTGCTAATCTAAGCGGGACCATAGCGCATGGCTATAGTACTTTGAAATTATTTATTTGTCTATCTATTTCCTCCATTAGTCTCACAAACTGCTTAAAATCGGGGGCTGTCTTTTCTTTTTAGCGTCTCCAGCTCTTAGCATGGTGCCTCGCATACAGTCTACTAAGTACCGAGTAATGAAGGAATGGCCTTTTAAAGTGCTTCCTGAATTCCAGGCACTGATCTAAGCATTATTCATTTATTTTTTAAATGCTTTTTTTTTTTGAAAGGCAGGAACAGTTTATTTTTATTTATGTATTTATTTTAGAAAGAGAGGGAGAGAAACATCGATGTGTGAGAGAAACAATGTTAGAGAAAAATGTGGATCAGCTGCCTCTCACACACCCCCAACTGCGGACCCGGCCCATGACCCAGGCATGTGTCCTAACTGGGAGTAGAACCAACAACCTTTCAGATCACAGACCAGCACTCAATCCACTGAGCCACACCAGCCAGGGCACATGCTATTTATTTTAGTCCTTTTATTGAGTGCACCAAAAATGAGAGTAAAGAGGAAAGTCTCGGGTGGGTCCCGGTATAACATGTGCGTGGGCTGATCCTAAGAGCTTCATGCTCAGCTGAAAGTAATTAACAATGTCTGCAAAATTAGAGCTGGTGCCTCTGGGGTGTTCCAGAGTGACCCATAAGTACCTCTAACCTCCTGTATTGAAATTATATTTTTATGCCCTCTAAGACTGAAAGGTTCTCAAGGACAAGTTTCTGTCTCAAAATTCTCAGCACCTGATATCATGCCTGGCACACAGGGGGATCTGTATAAATATTAGGTAAATGAATGAATGGAAGTCCTCATGTGTCTTGTACTACCTGAGTTTGGGGAGTTCTGAAATCCTAGCTATAGGTCGCTGGAAGGCTCAGCGGTTCCTCTTGCTTTTTCCTACAGATGTGTGCTGGGTATCTTGGGTATATAAGTTATATACTAAAGATGAAAATAAAGTAATAAATAGAGGGATAAAAGAATTTAAAAACACTTGCAACTATTCCTGCAACCTTAACACAAATCAACATATTTCATTTTCCTTGCTTAAAAAAAAAATTATATATTCCTGCAATTAAACTGCACGGCCACCAGATGTCAGTAAAGTAATAACATGGCTGATTAGATTTACCAATGTCTGGAGTTGCACGCTAAAGCTGTAAACTCAATCCCCCTCTGAGATTTATAGTCATTTTACATTGATGGGAAATAAGCTTTATTAAAACAGATAACAGTAGTGAAACAAAGAATGAAAAATTTTCAAGGAAAATATGAAGTATCAAAATTCTTCAAATATCTAAATGTATTGTTGACCGTTGTATAATAGCTAAAATTGTTACCCCCAAATTTCAACTTTATAGTTCTTTTAATAATTTCTGTCTAAGATTAAATAGAGATATTAAGCAGCTCACTTGCTTTGTCAAACTCTTATCAATTTCTTTCTTCCTACTTATCATCCCTGCCCTCCCAACCCCATCCATCACTACACAGCCTTTCTCATTCTTATCTTTTCAGGTAAGAATTGAGAACTAGTTGACTTTGCAAACCCACTAGTTCCTGAATTTTTGAATCCTCTCTATTCTCTGTCATTGTTGCTTACAAACAAGTCAATTCTTTTCTTTTCTTCATTTGTCAATTATAGTTGGTATTCAATACTATTTTGTATTTGTTTCATGTATACAGCATAGTGGTTGGACATTAATATACCTTACAAAGTGATCCCCTGGTAAGCCTAGTATCCACCTGGCACCATACACATCATTACGATATTATCGACTATCTTCCCTTTACATCCCCGTGGCTGTTTTGTAACTACCAATTTGTACTTCTTAATCTCTCTCTCCACCTTCACAGACTCACAGATACAGAGAACACACTGATGGTTGCCAGATGGGAGGGGGGCTGGGAGGCTGGGTGATAAAGGTGAGGGGATTAAGAAGCCAATTCTTTTCTGAGCGCATCTCTTTCTTTTCGTACTTTGCCAAAGGTAGCCAACCGAAATGAGTGCACACTACAGAATTCTGTTTTCCAGTCTCTTCTCACAGGTCTATAAATTAATTAGGTGCACGATATGTCTCCAAAATGGCTAAAGGTAACAGTTTTGCCAAATATTTCCCCACTAAATAACATGGATTGTCAACTTTCCAACCTCCAAAATCCGTTTTCTCATGACCTACCACCAGGCCTATTAGCCCAGTTACCTGTTTTGGGGGGTTACATTGGGGTGGCTTTTCTTGTTGTTGTTACAATAGCAATCTTCTTCCAGCTCCAATATCTGTATTGATCAGGACAGTCTAGGTTATGCTCTGGTGAACAACAACCCTCGAATGGTAGTGCTTCCAAACAACAAGGGCTTAGTGGTTACTCACACTGGACTTCAATACAGTGCAGCCGGAAAGCTCTCATTGTAACTCCACTGGAACCCAGGCCGATGGATTCTCTATCACCAACTTCCAACACAGAAGGGTCTCAGGTTGAAAATTAAATGCTCCAGCCTAGAGGTAATTCACATGGCTCCCCCGACAACGCATTGGACAGAACTAGGCATATGACCAAACTACGTAGAAAGAGTTACAGTCTCAATTCATTCAGTGGAGTTTTGCTTCCTTACCTCCATGCACACAAAGCAATGCACTGGGGACGGTGTCTGCCATGTTACATAGCTTCTCTGGGCACTTCAGTTCACCGGTTTGTGAAAAGAGCGAGGCGACATGATCTCCTTAGAGAGATTCCCTCTGACTTTAGTAAGGAGGTGGGGTTGAGGGGGGTCACAGGATGCAGGTGAGGAGGCCGGCCCAGAAGCTGCTGTCGCCGTCCAGGTGAGAGATGATAAAGGGCATGAATTCACAGGTTTGCAGATGATGAACGACAGCCTGGATCGAGCGCCAACTCATAAAGCGAGTTCCACTGCGGGCTGACAGTGACAGTTGCGTTTTTCATCAGCGGTAAGGGGATCACGCTCCGAGTGGCACTCAGGCTACAGCTGAACCAGCAACCCAGAAAAAAAGCAGTTTGAGGCACCTCTGCAACCCAAAAGGGAGTATTTCAGAATATGAAGGAGAACAGCCAGCAACTAAATTCTTCTGTCAACTGCTCTTCTTATTTAAACAGTAGCTTGTCAATAATACTGTGATAACTTCGCACGGTGACAGATGATGACTAGACTTTGTGCGGTGATCACATCCTATGTTATATAAATGTCGAGTCACTATATTGCACACTTGAGGTTAATGTAATACATTTATTGAATACAATACCTCGATGAAATAAGAAAATAAATAAATGGATAGTAGCCGGCGACCTTGGACTTCCGAACCTCGTGGCTGTAAAGTTTACCCTAAATTTACAGCCACGGATGCTAGGACATATTTTTCTATCTCTCTGGCCTTACACTGTGGTTCTTTCATTTGTCTCCCAAGGTCTCCTTTCGATGAAAACCCTGTGTGTTAGGAAAGGAGGTCACTTCTATTTTTCTACCCAAATTCCTCCTCTGTCCAGTTCCTTATTTTCCTTTGAAAGAGTTACCGCCACAGAACCTTCAGACTTCATTATCAGGTTTGGTTTTGGTTAATGTCTGTTAATGATCTGGAGAGAGGTGATAACTGCATATTAATGAGATTCACAAAAGAGCCAAATTGAAAGCTGTTGCAGACTCCAGTGGTGACAGCAATAAACTTGAACTCTGCGGAGAGCTGACTAACAATCCGGGACAACACAATGTGGTGAAACCAGCGCGTGTGCTGCTGACTCTTCAGGGGAAAGAACTGGTCTAAACATTAAAAAAAAAAAAAAAAAGAGTAGAAAGCAGAAGTCAACAGAAGAGTCATAAACATAAAATGGAAAAAACAACAACGAAACAACCCCAAATGAATGCCGAGGTTGCAAAAACTAGCTACCGGGAGAGAGGAAGTTGAGAAGGACGTGGTCACGCCACACGCCCCCACTTTGCATCTCTCCCCTCCGACAGCACTCACGTGAGCCTGGTTAGTGAGCCAGCGCACCCTACAACACAGCTTTTGGCTTTGATGTGGACATGCAACTTGACTTAGTCTAACGAGACTCATTTCTGGGATTTGTTCTTTGAGTTTCACTGGAACTAGTGTGAAAATAAACGTTCTTTCTACAAGGACTGCAAGTTATACAGCTGCAAGTTATACAGGTAATTTAAGCCTGGAGCTGTCAGATAGAGACAGAGAAGCCCTGGCTGTGATCGAAACCGCATAGACAAGAGCTGAGCTGATGGTGGGGGGAGAGAGGGAGGGCAGCAGGGAGGGAGGGAGGGAGAATGAGCATTGGCTCGAATGATGGTGGGGGCTGGCAAGTATGAAGTTTATAGGGCAGGCTGGCAGCTCAGGCAGGAGCTAATGGTTCAGTCTGAAGGCGGAATTTCTTCTCCAGAAAACCTCAGTTTTTGCTTTTGGGGCCTTTCAGATGATTGGAGGGGACCTACCCACAGGATTGAGGATAATCTCCTTTACTCAACGTTAGCTGATTATAGCTGTTAAACACATCTACGAAATAGCTTCACATATACACACACATGCAAAATCCACAAAATACTGCACAGCGACACCTAGACTGTGGTTTGGTTATATAACGGGGTAGTACAGCCTAGCCAAACTGGCACATAAAACTAACCATCGCAGTAGTCAAGACAATGTGGTATTGGCATAAAGACAAACAATTGGATTGATGGAATAGAATAGTCTGGCAATAGAAATGCACACATATGGTTAACTGATTTCAACAAAGATGTAATGGCAGACAGTGGTGAAAAATGATCTTCTATGCAGTAGATCAATTGGATATCCATATGCAAAAAAGTGAACTTTGATTCATACCTCTTGCCATATAAAAAATTAAATCAAAATAGATTGCAGACCTAAATGTAAATCCTAAAACTGTAAAATTTCTAGAAGAAGAATTAGGAGAAAACCTTTGTTAATTGGGTTAGGTAAAGATTTCTTAGATACAATACCAAAAGGACAAACTGATAAACGGACTCACTCAAACTTTTTTTTTAGATACCTTTAGGAGAATGAAAAGATAAGCCACAGATGATCAGAATTTGCAAAGCATATATTTGGTAACTGAATTGTATCCAGTATTTAGGAAGAACTCTCAGAACTCACCAATAAGAAAATAGACAAGACGATTAGAAAATGGGCAAAAGATGTTAACACTTCGCCAAAAAAGATATACAGATGGCCAATACGCATGTGAAAAAACACTCAACACCGCTCGTCATTAAGGAAATGTAAATTAGAACCACAATGAAATATTACTACATACCTATCAGATTGGCTGAAATAAAAAGACAGATTATGCCTTGTATTGGCAAGGGGCGAAGGAGGAACTGGTAGATGTAATGTGGTCTAAGTTCTTCAAAAATTTTTTGGAAGTCTTATAAAATGTTAAACATACACCTTAGTATTTGACGCAAACATTCTACTCCCACATACTGACCCAGGAGAAATGCAGACATTTTTGTCTATAGAAAGAGTTGTACCTAGATGTTCATAGGAGCTTCATCTGTAACATCCCCAAACTGAAAGCAACCTGGATATTCATCGACAGGTGAACGGATGTACAAACTGGGGCACCGGACTATAGAATGGATACTATTCAGCAAAACAAAAGAAATTAATTATTGATATATGTGAAGACATGAATGAATATTATGCTGAATGAAAGAAGCCAATATATACTGTATGATTCCATTTATATAACTTCTAAGGCATGCCAGCTAATATATTGTGACAGAAAGCAGACCCGTGTTTGCCTAGGGATGGGAGGGAGGAGTTAGAAGGAGGGGTTACAGGGAAGCCCAAGGAAACTTTTGGAGTGGGGGTGATGAATCTGTTCATTATCTTAATTACGGTGTTGATTTCGTGGGTATATACACATGTCAAAACATATCAAGCTGCACACTTTAAATCTGTGCAGTTTGCTGTATGTCAATTATACCTCAATAAAGATGTTACATAAAAGGCCGTGGAGGCAAATGACAGAGAATTTCAAGCCAAGTAACTAAAGAACCCCAGGAGCTAAAGTCACATATTTTTCAGCTCATGAATTTTTAAGTGGAGTTTGGAATCTCAAGTTCTAATTGTGTCGCTTGTTCTCTAAGTCCCCAACTGATCATTTGTAAAGTGCGAGCAATAATTTTTTTTTTCACTCTGCTACCTACCTCGAGGGAGTTATTGCCAGGCCTTAGGGCGATATCCACGTGAAAGTGCTTTGCAAACTACGCATTTCCACGTGAAAGTGCTTTGCAAACTACGTAACTGTTAACTGTCCGCGTAGTCGTGACATGCCATCTGCATATTGTTCTTGCCCAATATATACGCTTCATGCCAGCTCAACCCTAATAGCTCGAATATAAAGGATAATTAACTGTACAAGTTACTGGAATAGCAGTGAAACCGGGTATTCAGGGCATGACATAGCCTAAATACATAACAGATTTTGGAATAAATCACTTTCAGCCCAAACTAGAATGGGAGAAACAGACAGATACCTTCACACATATGCCAACCAAGTCAGACCCACGCAAGCAGGCTGGAGTTCAAGGCGAGGCAGAACAGCCAGTATGAAGGCTTTCCGTGGCCTGCCAGAGGCTGTTACAGGGAGCGTGGCTAGCCCTGATGCTGAGACCTCTCTGCACTGAGAGCCAAGCGTACTTGGAAATTAACTGTTTTATTCTTGGCCTCTCATACTCGCCAACGAGAGTAATGGGGCCACAGATCACTTTCATTTAGCTAAAGTTAAAAGTGATAAAAATAGAAATAGGTGAATACACTCAGTGTCACCTTCCTTCTGTTCCCCCCCTTGGCATTGTTATTTATCGGGTCTCGAATCACAGCTGGCATTTTCCCCATAATTTGGATTCATCTGAAATTATTGGCGTTTCCACCCCCCAACCTGCTCCGGGGACCTTGGACAGGTAGGAGCCACTGTGTGAGGCCGGCTTTCCTCCGCCGACCTAGTTAGGAAGCCCTGTCGGGTGGGCCCGCTGCTGCGCAGGGGGCTGCATAGGACGCCCCACGAAGGCGGGGTCCGCATCCCCTGGCTGGGCTGTGCCTCAGAGGAGCACCTGGGGCCACAGCAGCAAGTCTGAGACATGACTCAGACCGGAGGAAGGACAGGATAGTGGGAGTATGCGTGGGCGCAGAGGGGACAGGAGCAGAATTAGAGAAGAAGGGGAAAAAAGTCAGAGAACAATGCGGCCTCAGAGGCTGGACGGCCAGCAGTAAGTCAGGGCACAGACCTAAGAGATGTCTGACCAGCTGATGTCTCAGAGGAGCCTGGGCCCTTTTTCATGGGACTCCATGCCCCTCACCGGCTGGGGCTGGGTTCCTAAGAGGGTCCCCTCACCCAGCACTTAGCTGGGAGGAGTGAGCAGGCAGCTTGTGCAGATCCACGGGCATCTTCACAAGCGTCACGGAGGGACAACATGACAGCGGTTACTATGTCCGGAAGGAGTATAGCTTGGCCCAAAGGATTGCCTCTGGGGTTGACAAAGGCGTATCTCCACCTCCCAGTATCAGCCCAGCAGCTCGGAGAGCTTCAGATCCCTGGGCTTTGCCCGAGGCAGACTGTGCTCTGGGGTCGCCCTGAAGCCCAGTGTGGGGGGTCCTGGTGTGACTTGCCTCTTCCATAAGGACAGTGATGCTTTGAGGGGTGCTGGGAAGGCCCCCCTGCAAAACAAGACAAAATCCCTCTGTAGATGTTGTGGAGTTTACCATGAAAGGTTTACGTGTTAGTGTTGAGTTCTCATCTTGCTGGAACCTTCTGGGATATTGCTAAGAGGAGTGAGCCACTGAGTCCCAGGCCCCCACTGTACATTCACATGGTTAGAGGGGCTGACCCTACATCTGAATCACCAGAGTCCCGTGTCCTGGAGAAGAGGAAACTCCCATGGGGGGGTGGGGCGCTGCAGGGACAAAGGACATAAAAAGTGGAGGGGACATGGAAGTAGGCACGAGAAGGTCAAAAGCCAATCCCACTTATGTCAGCTTTTTGCTCAGTGTCAGGAGTCCAGTGTCCGCCTTCACTAATTGGAAGTTACTGTTGTTTGGTAAATGTGGTATCGTTAAACTTCAGATAAAGATGCACAGAGAAAGATACCCATAGCCAGACGGGAGGCCTGTTTTGTGATCACCGTGAAAGGGAGAGACTCCAGGCGTTGGCAATGAGCACCGCTTCCCGGGCTCGGGCACCCCTTCCAGGACTCCGAAAGAGCAGGTCCAGGCCCAGCCAAGCCAGGCACACCTCCACTGCCAACAAACACCGTTCCCCATGTTTCCATGGCGCCTCGAGCAAAGCCAGCCTGTCCGTGTCGGGATGCTGGCTCTGCCAACTGTCTGTTAGAGGATGGGCTAAGAAGCCCAGCTCTGAAGGACTGCAATTTGAAATAAAAAGCATGAAACCCTTCCTGATCCCGGAGTTTCCTCCTTGTCCCGTGCTCTGAGAAAGCTTTCTTTTGAGCCAGAGCTGCTCCTGCAAGCTTCACGCTAAATGACTGAAAGTGTGCTTCTCCAGCGGGGGGAGGGGTGTGGACCCATGGGGGCATGTGACCAATGGCAAGGTGGGACCGGAAACCACAGGATAATTATCTGCATCCTTCTATGGGGGCAATTCTCCTCAATAGGAATAGTTGAAAACTTTTTCTGTGTGGAAAATAATCAAAACTATGTATGAAATTTCAGAGTCATTCCAAGTTTCCTTCCTGGGAGTGTGGTGTCTCCCAGACTCCGGGAGTCACCCCTCACGGAGGGACGGCTTAACCCTCAAGCCTGCCATGGTCCTGAGGCGCTTCTCAGAAACCCCATGGGTCCATTACTACCCATACTAGCTCTTCCTGCGATTAATTCTACTAGTAGAATATAACTCTTTAAGGCTTTGACCCCCAGTTACATGAAGACAGCCACCTCCATCCTAAGGTGCTTTTGGTCGATTCTCAGCATATCTACTTCGGTGTGAGCCAAGCCCATCGGGCTCTGCCGCCAAAGGCAAGACTTGGTGAAAGGGACACAGGGACACCGCATGAGAGGCTCAGCGTCAGAAAGGCTGGTGGAATTAGAACAAATTCCCGAATTTCATGACTTTGCCGAAGAGCAGCCTTAGTTACGTGATGCAGTAGCTCAGCCCGCACACACCCAACTCAGTGTTTGCTCACAGCCTTCCCCAGAGATGTGCCCTGGAAGGGTTTGAGCCTAACTCACTACATATGTATCCTGACAGAGTCTCGTGAGCTAGCAAGAGATATCCTTCTATAGCAGAGGGGCCACCAACATTGTCACCAGACATTTCAGCCTGCCCAGGGGCAGATCCAAGTTTTGTGTAGCATAAAGCTTACACAATTTGGGGGGGGGGGGTCTCGATTAAGAAAAAAATGCAAAAAATAGCTTATCTTTGCAAATTTACAAAAGCACGTGAAGAACACATTGCTAGCCTCTCCCAAGCACTTGGAACGGGCCTGTACAATGGAAGGACTGAAGCTTAAACCTCGTTGGCATGAATGTATAATTTTTCTCTGCTCCGATGCTTGAATGTATATTTGCCAGGGTGGGGGGTGGCGCAGGGATTGTTAATGATATATTATTTTCTCTCCCAGATGTAACAATCTGTATTTTTCCAAGCTGCATCTCATTTTATAGCTTCCTGCCCAAATTTTCCAGTCTCTTTGGGTCTGTATCTATTTCTTCTCTCTGGCTGGGCTTTAGGGCAGCTCCTCAGTAGATGTTCAAGGGCATTCAAACAATGGGCTTGGCCCGGGAGCATGGAATTTCCTGAAAGACAGCAGGCGTCTCTGGCGGTTGTTGGGGTAGACTGATCAACAATTTTTAGCATTGGAGATGGAGATGCACCAGCCCATGCCAAGGACCTTGTAAAGGAGCTCATATGGAAACCATCAGTCCGCATCCCACCCATCAGCTAACTTGGAGGCAGCCAAGCCTGGGGACCAGAGGCCACGGCAAAGAACAGAAGTGCCACGTGCCGCCAACAAGCCAAGGGTGCAATGGGAGTTTCACATCCCAGGAGATTCTCGGTGCTCCCATCTAGTCACCAAAAAAAAAAAAAAAAAAGTATAACAAGAATTGGCTGTATTTTTTAGAACTCGCACACATTACACTGTAGCCAAGGTGAAGCATCACAAATCATTTTACTTTACTTTGCAGCCTAACCATCCCTCAAAGTCCTCCCGTTGCATTTATAATAATTTCCAACATCTAAATACTACTGCCCTCTCCTCATCTTATTCCTCACACGCCAAGATTAGGTTGCACTAAAATTATGTTTCTTAGATGTGCCCGGTACTCTTTCTTTCTTGGCTTCACACATACCTTTCCCTCTGTCACTCATATCAACCTTTTCAATTCGTTAATTCTCACTCATTCTAAGCTCTCAACTTGGGGACCCACTCTGTGCTCCTCCAGCACCCTGCGCACTCATCACATTTTACTATTATCTCCGATTTAATACCTATCTCCTCTAAGCCAGAAGCTTTGTGTTTCAGTTACCTACTCCAGTGTAACAAACCATCCAAAACTTGACGCCTCAAAACAAGGGTTTTCCTGACTCATGATTCTGCAGGGTGACTGGCCTTGGCTGGGTGGTCCTCCTGCCATGAATGGCGTCTGCTGTTGTTTTAGTCATCTGGGGTCTGGACTAGGTTGGTGCGTCTAGGATAGTTTATCCGTAGAGCTCCAGTTGGGTCAGGCTCCCAGCTGGAAGCTCAGCTGGGGGTTGACTGGAGGGCCTCCCTATGGTCTCTCCATGTGACTTGGACTTCTCACAGCATAGCTGCTGGATTCTAAGAGGAAGAAAGTAGAAACAGCAAGTCTTCTTCAAAGTGTAGGCTCAAAAGCCCCAGGATATCACTTGGTCGAAGCAGTCGTGACTTCAAGGGGAGGAGCTATAAGCACTCATCAATAAAGGAGCGGTAGGCACCTAGGGAATGGGGGGGAATGGCGGTAACCATCTTTGGAAATTACCTAGCACTACAACAGCAGCGACTAGGGCTGTCTTGCTGCCCAGGACCTGGCCCGGCGCCTAACCACTAAGGCTCGGCACTTGGTCCAGTTGGTCAAAGCCTCTCCTAATGGTTTGCTAATGCCCAGGTTTGGTCTTTGGGTTTGATGTGTGCCCTACTCTCCAGGCCATGTGGGTTGACTTTTCCTCTTTAGGGTTTGCCAAAAGTAAGAGTAACAACTTTAATGATCTGTTACTTAAACTAAGAGATTTATTACTCATAACCAAAAAAGTGCTTGATGCAACAGGCACACTCTCTGCATTGGCTGAAAGTAAGCTGATTATTAGAGCCTCCAGGGACACCTCCTTCTCTGCCACCACCCCCGTTTCTGTTGCTGTTATAGCGACCACCAGAGTACAGGTGAGAATGAGTAATCAGAAATTGAGCTTCCGTAATCAGGTGATACACCTGGAACCTGGCCACCCAGGTTCCTTTGGGCCAACTCTATGGTTTCTACAGACCTTGGTGAGTGTGATTAAAAATGTTCCCTGGTCACTCTCTCCACTGGTTCGCAGGACACGGGAGGCCATTGCTCCTCCGGTCACCAGGAAGGAAGGGGGAGTGGGGAAGTCAATTATTGGAGGAACCACATAGGCAGCACATTAAGCATGGGGTTGGCCGCCACCGTCACAACGCTAGTTGGTGCCACAGCTGGTTCAGGGGGGACAGGAAATGGAGAGCACGTGCATCTTCCTAGGAACAGAGTGTCTGGGAGAACAAGATTTCTCTCCTCCTTGTATCTTCTGCTGCAGTACTGACTCAGGGACCCATTTTTCATGTTCTCTCTCATCCAACCTTGAGATACAGAAGTGAGATGATCAGACTTTTCAATTCATGCACCCTCCTCGGGTCACCGCAGACTATAGGATTTCAGGTTCAAAGCTCTTTCCTTCCTGCCACATTGTGAAGATGTTAATTACCCCTTTGGTTTCTTGTGTTCAGTGTTGAGAAGTCTGATATCAATTAGATTCTTGTTCTTTTGTAGTCAGTCTTCCTTTCTCCTTAGAAGCTGTTATTGATGCTCTTAATTTTCATTATAATGAGTTTTAGGGAGAATTTTTTTTTTCCCTTATGGATCCTGCTCAGTATTGAAGGCTAAGAATCAAGATGTTTACCCATCTGTGAAGGCCCAGTGACTCGTCCAGAGGGCGGATGGACACGGGCATCCCGTGCATTCAAAACTGCAAACATTAAACTTTTCAGAATGCGTGGGTGTATACATACGGTAAACATTGTAACCAGGCTTACAGACTGCTACAGGTACTCCATAAACATTTGTGAGTGAGCACAAAGGGAATGCAAGGAAGCTCTTATTATTAACAGAGGTGCTGTATAAGGGAAGAAAGGCGCAAAAGACATGAACCCTGCCTTGAGGAGCTCTTAAGTCTAGCTGAGACAGGTTGATAAACTTGCAGTACTTATCCATCATAATGTGTATTTGAAATACTGGAGAGTCACAACGGAGGGAGTTCATGCCTCCCAGAGAAGGTTTCCTGGAGAAAAATAGAGCTGAGCTTAAAGGATAAGACAGGACGGGAAAACAGGACAGGACAGGACAGGACAGGACAGGACAGGAAAAGACAGGGTAGCAAGGAGGGAGGGAAAGGACATTCCAGCCAAAGAGGAAGGCCCAGGCCGAAGCCCAAGGAGAGCAGGCCACCGCCAGCTTGTTGTGGCTAGCCTGGAGATGAGAGGGAGAAAGAGGAAGAGGAGGGAGATTATTTTCAAAGGGAAGTACAGGCTGTCTTGGTTCACTTAATTCCCACACTGTGTTCTGAGTAGGTTTTGTAAACGAGGAAACCGGGCTGAGAATGGTTAAGGGAGTTGCCAAAGTCACCTGGGTGTGAGAGGTAGAGCCAGGTGTTAAGCGCTGGCTGCCTGTCTCCAGGTCCTGTCTTCAGACTTCAAAGAGCATCAGGTAAAAGGATACAATACATTTCCCACATTTGGCTTTTCCCTTCACTTCTTTCTCCCTAAGACAGGCAGGAAGAACAATCCTTCAAGGAAAGGTCCCTGGGGCAGTGACAATGCGGGCTCTTCCACCTTGTTCTCTACAAACAGGGACAGGGCTTGAAGAGAGGGACAAGGGGCGGCGGCAGCTTAGAGAGGAAGATGTAATGCCCAGCCCTGAGACTCACAGAGACAGCAAAGTCCCACTCCTACGCAGGGCGGGAGGACGGGCTAAGGAGCTCTCAGCACCGAAAAGAGGCTAATTTTCAAGTCACGGAAAAGAAAAAGAATTGTGAAAGCATGAAGTAATTAAAAGGAAATCCAGCAGAGTTCTCACTTTCTTTTCCCTTCCGAAGGACAACTCTCTTTTTTAAAAAATAAAAAACAATCGTTATGTTTAATCCTCACCGAGGATATGTTTTTATTGATTTTAGAGAGAGGAAGGGAGAGAGAGGGAGGGAGAAACATCAATGTGAGAGAGAAACATTGATCGGTTGCCTCCAAAAAACTCCTCAATTGAGGATGGAACCTGAAAGCTAGGCATGGGCCCTCACCGGGGATCAAACTGCAACTTTTTGGTGTAAGAAGGATGACCGCTCCAGCCAGCCAGGCCACCCAGCCAGGGCAGAACAACTCTCATTTTGTAAAATATGTCCTAAAGAAGTATTGCTGGGTGAGGGTGGGGGGTTGTCTGACACCCACTGAGTGCTATTTAAAAAAAAAAAATTCCCATTTTGCAGACAAGATGAGTTCAGTCACAAGGTAGGGGCGGGGACTGGGGGAGAGAGGAAGCCGGAGGCCGGAGGGCAGGGAGGGGGAGGAGGGTTGGGGATGATAAATCCAGGGATTTGCCAGAGCCCTGGATTTGGCCTGGAAAGTGGGCTGACCTGACTGAAGGAATTTTTGGTTTTCCGTTGAAAGCGCTCTCCCGCGGCAAGTTCTGAACGCAGCCTGAAACCCAAAACTGCTAGGAAACACGTTCCTTCGGGGCATAAGTGCCACGTGTGCAGCTTAAACCATTTGTCTTATAAACAGGAGAAAATTTATGGTTAAATATTTTCTCTGGAGAAAGGCTAATTGGAGTTTGTACTGTGGTTCTTCCAATACCACTGGCAAACCTATACCCATTGCCCAGAGGTCCCCCCACGTGGCCGAGGCAAAACCCAGGGTTTACCAGTCAGCTGAGCTTGTAGGCGATGTTTTAGAGAAAGAAAGGGCAGGCTCAGCTAAAAATGACGTGTTTCATACCAAAGCTCGCCCCTTCTCCTACCTGCCTGAAGCTCCCAAATTGGTCATGAGGAAGGCATATGAATTCGGAATGCAGAATTAGGGCTGTTTGGCCAGAAAAGCAAGCTCGAAGAGAGGCCCCGGAATGCAAAGCAGTATAGAGCAAGAAAGGATATTCGCACTCCAGTTTCTTTACCTGTATAATTTCCTAATGGGTCTGAAGGAAGCTGGCGATCGCCGATATTTCCAGCAAAGTGAACCTGGTTGAAACCAGGTTAGGGCGGTGTGGTCGCCCTGACCTCTAGGAAGCGAAATATCAGGTCTAATGAAATGCAACAGGCCTCTGACATCAGAGCCTGTCTCTGACCACACATCAAAGGAAAGGAAGTGGATGCTTTGATCCTCTCAGTCCTTGCTTTCTACAGAAAGTTTTAACAAAAGGAGGAGGGGGCTGGGGGTGGGGGCTCAGGAATTTTGGTTTTTCTTTCTGGTGTTAATGTTCTTCCAGTTATGGAAAAGAGGCAGGCAGGACAGGCGGGGCGGGACGCAGGGAATAGGAAACCGAGCTTCCAGGGATTCTCCTGGTGTGACTTCCATGGAGGAAGGTCTCGATCCGTCTCCCCCAGATCCCTCCCCTGTCTGTACTGTGCTTCCTGAATTCTAATATTAGATTTTGATTCGCTTAGCTAGAGCCTTGACTCTTGCTAGAATAAAAATCTGTCCCGGGAAAGGCAGTAGCCGCAGCCGTATTTTCTTACCCCCAAACGCCACTTTTAGAATGCATTTCGGATCTTGTCACCATGCTGGTTAAAACTGTCTTAGCTCCTGGCGACCGGAGGGTGAAGTCTGAATGCCGTAGTGTGGGGCACACATTCTCTCCGGGATCTGGCCCCTGTCTAGCCCCGGTGGTCTGTGTGTCTGTCCCTTTCTGCCAGACACCTTAATCTCCAAGTCGTCCCAAACTACCTTGCGGCTTTTTACCCACATCTGTGCCAGTCACCACTGCCTTAGGACATGGCGATCTCTGGGGTAGAACTCCAGCCCAAGGTCAAGGATGAAATCACACTCACCTGTTATCTTGGTTCCTGACAAAGTAGGCCCCGAAACTGTTTATCGTACAAACGAATGAATGGAAAACTTCCTATCCTTGTGAACCTCCTTTCTTTCTGTTAGGCAGGTTTTCAGTGAAGAGGGCAGCATGAGGGAAGAGAAGAGAGGGCCTAGGGCCTCCCCAGGGAGACAGGGCAGCAGCCGGAAGAGGCAAGTCATCTTTTTGTTCGTCACATGGACTGGTGTTGGCCTAACTCAGGGCTGCGTCGGCTGTGAGGTGGCAGCAATGGAGAGCTGATGCTCTGACCTTCTGAGACGCAGAAACGGGCCTGGCGCACTTTGTTGGGGTTGGAAGGGGAGGCAGAGGTGGCAGGAGCAGAGAGAGAATCAGGGCTGCGGAGGCAGAGCAAAGAGCAGGGAGCCCTGGCCGTGGCAATGGGGTGGGGTGCGGGGCGACGTGGGGGATGCGGGGGTGGTGGAGGGACGTGCAAGGAGGGAAGGGGAGGTCGCTGCCCCTCGTAGATCAAAGGCAGAAACACAGTCGCCTGTGCACTTTTTAGAGTCCCAAATGCTGAGTAAATTTCCCCCTCAATAATGAAAAGAGTGTAAATAAAACGTGAGGAAGTGATTTGCTAAAATTCCGATGAAACAGGAGGAGGTGCAAGGTTAGATTCCAGCGGAAGGTTGCATATGATAGAGGACCAGGCCTGAGGCAGGGAGGGCTGCAGAGAGAACAGGGTCTGTGTAGCCCAGCCCAGCTGTCCCCTCTCCTCCCTGTGGGGTTTCAGGGATCCACTGAAAGACGATGGAAACGTTGCGCCTGTGCCCCTCCCTCCCACCAGTTAGCGAGGGAGAATGTTAGGGGCCAAGGTTTCTCCAGGGCCTTGACTTTGAACCTCTGCCACAGACGGAGGTGAGTGCAGTGGCTGGACAGGAGTGGAAAAACTGAGAATTAGGACCAGAGGGTGGGTGGGGTTTCCTCTGCTTCTTTCCTGTGGCAAGCGTCATGTTCACCCACAGAGAGTGGCAACCACCCATCACCCCGAGTGAAAAAGTTGGGCAGGGAGGTGGTTCTGTGTAGTGGGCAGAGGGCAAACACTTTGAGAGCGGGTGAGCTTGTCTCTGCTTCTTTCAATTGCCTTGTGACTGTGGCCGTTGCCTCAGCAACCTGAGCATCGGTTTCTCCTGTGGAAAGTGGAAGTAACAATAATGCCCGCCTCTCAGATCACTGACTAAAGGAAGATATGTAAAGCCCACGGAACAGCATCGGGCACAAGTACCTGCTTGACGAATTGTACAGGACGGAGCTGGACCTCCTTCCAGGTACTGAGGGGCTCTGCGCAGGCTCCTCAGGTGGTGGCTTCTCTGTATTACTCACAGTAATTAAGACTGAAGTCATGTTCTCACCATAAAAAAAAAAGTGTGCAGAGAAATATTTCAAACTTACCAAGAAGCCTATATATGAAAATAAAGGCATCCCATACATCCGTCTGTCTCTGTGCTTCTCTGAGTTTAGCACAGCAGCATCCGTCAAAAAGAGGATCTCTGTGATTTTACCCTATCGAAGCCCAAATCATGCTCATTGAAATTTATATATCCGAGAACCCTCAGAGGTAATATTGCCATAAAAGCAGTTCATGTCTAGCAGAAATAGAATCCGCACCTCCCTGAATGCTGGCAGCTCATCTCTGAAGGGTGCGCACTTCCCTGCTGAGCTATGACACAGGGTTGAAGAATACCAGACTAAATGTTGGACCAAGCCCCTTCTAGCCCTAACATCTATTTTTATAATCATGGCAGGGGAGAGAGAGAATGATAAAGCAAGTTAATGGATAGCAACCCTAAAATCCAGAGGTCTCCATCCTGGCCGGCGGCTCAGTTGGTTGGAGCATCGTCCCCATGCACCAAAATGTTGCAGGTTCGCTCCCCAGTCAGGGCACATAACTAGGTTTTGGTTTCCGTCCCCGGTCAGGGTGCCTGCAGGAAGCAACTGATCAATGTTTCTCTCTCACATCAATGCTTCTCCCTCCCCGCCCCACCTTCTTCTCTCTCTAAAAATCAATACACATATCCTCAGGTGAGTATTAAAAAAATAATAAAATAAAGTACAGAGGCCTCTGAAATTTAAAGTTTCAATGTGTGGAAACCCCAGTTCCTATTGAAGAAGCATGTGTTTCGGTAAACAGTTGGGTTTCAGCCTCTGCATTTCCTTGTCTGAGAAGCACATCATTAGATATCATCCATTCCCGATATGCCCAAGTTATCTTTTCCAGGAAAATAAAGTGGGGTGACTAATAGACTATTGTTTATTTTGGACCCTGCTTCCCAGCCGCCCTCTGCTACCACCTAGCCATGTGACCTTGAACAAGCCACTTAAATCCTTTCCCCTGCAGAGCTTCAGTCATACGATGACATGGAGTAGCTGCTTAGCTTCCTCTCTGATACATTCTGACACTGTGAGGTCCTCACTGACATGGCCGTGAATTCTGCCACCATCATCTCACAATTAGTTATTTCTACTCTCCCACCCCCAGGCTCACTGTGTGCCAACTGTGTCCCTTGTCCAACCTCCTACATCTGCGACCACAGTATCTTTCTAAATGAAGATCTACACTGCAAAAACCTTGTGACAATTCCTCTTCAATGGCTTCTAGTTGATCATAGGATGAAGATTAAACTGCTAGTTTGGCCTTTAAGATCCCCTAATCTTGCCCTGCCCAGCTTTATTTGTCATCAGTGTATCCTCACCTCTGTCCTCCAGGAGTCTCGGCATCCTTCCTGTGTCCCTACCTCAGGACCTTTGCACACACTGTGCCCCCTGTTGGCAATGCTCTCCTCCGCTCGATCCCGCCTACTTTCTCTGTCTGACCATCAATTTCTTTACCTTTAGATATCAAAGGAAATTGTCCTCCCTCCAGGGAAGTGTTCTCTGACCTTTTCTTCTCCAACCTGGCCAGCCCCTTTCTTACTTTCCACTCTTACACTTGCTGCCACTTATATTTGTATGATTTTATTGATTAATGCCTGTCTTCTCCCTACTAGGATGCATATTTCTTAAGGGCAAGGACTACATCTGTTTTGCTCACTATATTCTTCCCAAGGTTTAGTACAGTGCCAATCCCTCAGTAGATATGTGTAGGTAGAATAAATCAAAGATGGAGGGGTGACAGATGGATGACAAGGCGGAATATGACTTTCCCAAGCTGGCTTGGTCCTCCCTCCCCAGCTCCATCTCCCACACCCTCTCCCATGCCTTTTGCATTCTGGTCACCTCAACTTAGTCATCACTATAGGATGAGGCTGTGTTCACTCCCTCTACAGCTGTTTACCTAAGATCAAAATCCCTCGCTATGTTACATCAGTCGGTTGCTAGAAAGATGATTCTACTGTCGCAGTAGAAAAGTTATAGTCTGTTTCAGGGATCAAGCAATAAGGAAGAGGTTGGGGGTCTGGAAAACCAAAGATGCTCAGGAAACAGGGTGACGCTTTTCAAATACTTGAAGGACTATTATGAAGATACTTTGGCTCATCCCCTGAAACATGAGGGACCAGAATCAGAAACAACAAATGGAAGCTATAAGGGAGCAAATTCTGGCTCAATATTAGGAAAGAATTTTGTGGTAAGTCAACGTGGCAGAAAGGAAATAGGCTAGTTACCTCAAGTGTTCTTGAGTCCCCTATCACTTGGTGCACAAGCCAAGGTTAGAAGGCCACTTCGAGAGGGTGATTGATGACCTCCAAGGTTGCTACGTCCTCACGCGTTCTTCCTGTAGAGCAATGTCCTATTAAAGCAGCATCAGAATGGAACCTCCAAAAACTCTACGGGTGGCCATGGAGACCACGCAATAGCTTAAATCGTCAAGCTTCTGCTTTTCAATTCACGAAGGAATGGGGAAGTGATCTCTCAACTCAGTTCAAGCACTCTCTGTGGTCAGGGACCAATATGATGTCTCACGATGCCTTGTTTTTTTGGTTTTTTTTAACCTCACGAAGAACTCAGTTCTCCTGCAATGCATGCAAAGGCTTCCGGAGACCTCAACGCTCTTCTTTCTGCTAAGATCTTGGCACCACCTAGTGGTGGGACTTGATGTTTTGCACTCAATGGGTGTAGGTTGGGGCTCCAGTCAGTGGCTCCGGGGGAGACCCCTGTCACTTGTAAGCTCCTTGACCTGACGCCTTTCTCCATCCTTGCCCTGTTGACCGGGAGCTAGCTGACTTGAGTTGGTGGTGGTGCCATTCCACTTTGCACCCTTAGGAGGCCTGGCCCCGTGGTGGCTACATTAACCCACATAGTATTTGCAAGGAAGGGACTTAGGGCTTCTAAGACTGTGTGTCACCCAAGGGAAACTAAAGAGGTATTTTGGAAGTCACTACAGGGAGTGAAGTAAGACAGGCTGAGCTGACAAGCATCCACCTCCCTACATCCACTCTCTTATCCCCACCTTCCTACAAACTCTTTAACACTGTGACCCTACCATGTTTTCTCTTTTATAAGTTTTGCATAACATTTACAGAAGAAAAGTTTATGTTGCTAAAAATAATATGAAAGATGCTACTAGTTTCCATTTCCCCTCATCTTAGAGTAAATCAAGACCAATAATTTATTTGCTACCTGATGTTGACATGCCCAAATTTAGAAAGCCGGCTCTGTTAGAACCACAGTTCATTGCCCCTGGTGGTCACACCGGGGCTTCATCAGGAGTGTAACCTTAACCCGTGGGCACCTAGTGGTTAGGCCAGAGTTCCCAGCCTCATTCCTTCTTTACATGTGGAGAAATATGATTGTAGTGATCCCAGACGTCACATTGTATATCGTTGCCTCATCTTACAAAGGAGTTAGTTTTATAAACAGGGCATTTAATCCCGAGAAAAGCAAGTAATTTGTTAAAAATACATGATTCCTCCATTAGTGATTAACAACAACAGTACAAACAACAACAAAGTACCAACTGTTCTCTTCCCTCTTAACCTCCACGCTCGGTTTAGGGCTTACGACACCACTGTTACGGGAATGAATGAATGACTGGTGAACTCGAAGTAAACTTCTGGCCACTGTCTGGCGGGTGTCTGCAACATAACGCTCAAAGACGGGGGTCTTTTTGGAATCCCAGTTCAAGCACAATGAAAGCACAGACAGCTATGAATCCAACGGTCTTAATTAAATAATGCTATTGATTTGGTTGCTTGTCTTTCTACTAGAATGTAAGTGCTCTGAAGGCAGGGACTGTGTCTTGCTTATCGCTGCGTTTCAACCTTTAGCTCATTGCTGGGCGCAAAGCACCCACTCAACAAACAATTGTTATATGAATAAAAATATGTTTCTCTACCAGCATCCTGGAACCTTAAAGGTGCCTAATTATGTCAATTATTTATAATCAACATTACCTTCAACGGCCAGCTAGAGCAAATATAGCCCAGTCTTCAAAAACTCAAAGATGGGCTTTTAAGGATAATATGGTGATAGTGGCTAGGACAGTAACTTCCACATGGATGGTTTTCTGTGCTATGACAAAATACATTACGCTAAAATGTTATCCATCTAATTTAAAATCTTGTATTAGTAAAGAATTTAGGGCATGAAGCCCTGAGCAGTGAGGCTCAGTTGGTTGGGTGCCTTTCCTTGAGGCCAAAGGTCGCGGGTTTGATTCCGGGTGGAGGCACATGCCTGGGCTGAGGGTGTGGTCCTCCGTCGGGGTCCATGCAAGAGGCAGCAAGTCAATGTTTTCCTCTCACATCAATGCTTTTCTCCCTCTCGTTCTCCCTCCCATCCCCTCTCTCTAAAAATAAACTAAATAAAATCTTCAAAGAGAGAATTTAGGAAATTTTGAGGCAGGTGTATCTAATATGCTATGTGGGGTCTGGCTTTTCAACAATAGAAGGTGTTATTGCTATTGTTAGAACATAACCGTGTAAGATATACGTGGATAACAGGAAAGAGGAAGTAGTTGTTCTAGGCCAGTACTCTACAATTGCTTTATTGATTGATGATTGCTAACTCCAATAATGAAATGTTTTTCTATTTAATAATAAACTGTTAACAATTTTCTTTGGATTTGGGTCCTGTTACCCACGAGGCTCCTAGCCTAAGTACATTTAACCAAATGTAACCCAGATTTCTGGAACTAATGTCCAAATCTGCAGCTCACTTGTCATTAGTCACAGAAAAACAGGTCTATAGAAGGTGATAACAGTTATTAAAATGAATAATGTAGTGTAAATGTGTATTTGATTTATTCACTTATTGAAAATTAATAGTAAATTAGTAACTGAAAGAAGGTATGGAACACAAAGTTCCTGCCTAGTGAGTGATAATTCTCTGATTACATAAGAAGTAAGCAGATTTCACGGTTGTCTGGGGACGAAAGGTATCACATAGTTTAAGAAGACCACACAGAAACATCTTCTAGCAGTCAACGTGACTCCTTCAAAGGAGATACCATTCTTTCGGCACTGTGATTGTGTGAGGTTAGGAATAAGATACACCTCAGAAAGCCATTCCTGGTGCTTGCAGAAAAATTTCAGATTCTCAAATCTCATACTTACCACTTCTGAATAAGCGCAGCCCCCAACCTATCTACAAAAAAAAAAGGTAAGCTTTTAATTATATAGGTCACACACAGATCAGATGCCACTTGGGTTCTGACTCAGCTTGGCCCATGTAGGTCTAGCCTGCTTCACAATTTAAGCTTCTGACTAAAAAGCCAAGCTAGGTACTTTTAACATATGTTTTTATTAGGATTATGATGTCTTGACAACTGTATTCACCTGGATTTTTATGTGGTCTGGTGGTTAAATACCACTGAAACCGCAGAAAACCTGCACTGATAACCCAGGGAGGTACCCCATTTCAACTACCAGGGCAAAAACTGGATGGTCTCTTTAAGGGTTGACACCTTCCAAATTAGTTATACTGGAGAAAGAGAGAGAGAAGGAGGGAGGTTGGAGGAGGGAGAGAGAAAAGAAGAGAGGTCCTCTAATGTTCAGAGCGATGTGTTTCAAGGCAACATACAAGCCAGTTTTTCCCCTGCTCAGCAACTCGTCTTAGGCACTCTCTCACGGACACCGTGGAATCTGGAGCCGCTTAAAGCCTGTCTCACTCTGCAGTACACGTAGATGAAGGGCTCTATGTGGCTGAGGTATATCTACCTGCACAGTTACTCCTGCCGTTGGAGATGAGACTTCTGGCCAATTTCAAGCTGGTCATTGTACGTGATTCTTCTTTGGAATCCGCAAGGTAAGTCAGCCTGCTCATTCACATTGTACTTCGGTCATCCTGACTAAAAGGTCCCCAGGATCAGGTCCCTGTTGGACATGGATTGTTGGCTTGATCAGCTTCAACCAGAGTGAAGACCGAACTGACCTCCCCAAAGAGCGCTCAGGGCTGGTGCTTCCGAAGGGGCAAGGGCCCTGCCTCTACGTTGGCGTTGGAAAGCCTTGTCTTACGCTACACTCTGTGAGATATACAGCTTTATGGAAAAATGTCAAAGAAAAGGGAGGTATAACGGTTAAGTGAAAAGATGAGAAAATGAGAGACAGAAAGAGAGAGGGGGAGAGATCCCAGAAATCAGAGGGACACCGGGGAGAGTAAAGGGTTATATTTAGCTAAGAAACTCTGCTGTGTCAATTCTAGTGCAGCCCAGCAATTTGGAGTTCTCACTATGCAGTTAGGTCTCTATTAACTCGAACACCACAAAACTAACTAGCAATGAAATATCCACCTTTCTTTAATATCATCATTCACAGTAGCCAAATCTCAATGTTCTTAACTGTGAAACAGAAATTATACTATCTTCCTTGCTGGGAAGTTAGATGGATTGAACTGTATAATGCATGTGAATTGCGAATTACACTATATGCACTCTATAAGTATCATGTGGTCTAAAACAGGTCTGTAAAAAAATACCCCATTTTTGTGAATATCTAGATTATGATGACAAATAAGTTTAAATTTAAATGCTATCTTCAGTAGATTGAAAGTGGCTAACTGCACGTAGTGCTCAGAAGTCTTTTGGTGACATATCTTAAAGCGATAGGAACAAGCTCTGTGATCGATTAGCAATGTCTGCACAGGCGTGGGAGGGTTGAGCAAACGCAGGCGTGTTTCCTACAGATGACAAAATGTCTAATGTGAACATTCAAACCCCTCTGGAACTGAAATTTTCATTTTAGGGAGAACTAGCCTATAATATTATGATATTGATGTATATATTCAGAATTATCTTTCTCAACAGGTCCAACATATTAAAGATTATGACTATTGCAGATATCTTTCTAAAGGGTCCCTAGAACGAGTTTATGTACAGTTTTATAAGGGAGTTCATACAGTTCTGTTTCTATATGAACTGTATTTAATGAGTTGCTAATCCCTTCCCTCCGCGCTGTTCGTGCAATGATCTCCGCCATGATCTGACCGCAGTTCTAGCGTGTATCTGACGAGTCTCCCTCAATGTTGAAATAATTCAGGTACAAGCCAATGCTTATGAAAGCAAAGGTGTCGGGCGCAGGCTCACTTTCTTTGTCATATTTTACTCCTATGAAATATCTTCAGTCAACTATCCCCTCCCTGCCTTCACAATTTCTCTGCCTCTCCGGGGAAAGGTCTTATGAGCAAAGAAAGGTTCCACAGATTATTCCCATCAGAATGGCAAATGGGGGTTACATCACAAAAGCCTTCTGGAAAGGGAATTTGAAACATTCAACACAGACAGGCCGGGAGAGGAATTTCCTGGGTTCACAAGAATTGGGTGGACTGTGCTCCCTAACACATATGCACCGGCAGCGGCAGTAGGTCTGGGAGAGTATTCCAGTGTAGGTGACAGACATTGCACATCCTTTTCACGGCAGCGCATGAAGACAGGGTCATCTTCGGCTTTGCATTTTACCCTTTGCATATGTAATATATAGCTTTCTGCCCATGCAATTTCATTACCATCATAATCAAGACTTCTGATGATCCTCCTCCCGTTATCACCAATCATGGAATATACATCTATTTTTTTTCTTTTTTAAAATTATTGATTTGTGTCGGGGGAAGCATTGACTTGTTTTCCACTTCTTGATGCATTCATTGGTTGATTCCTGTATGTTCCCTGACCGGAGATCAAACCACAACCTTGGTGCATTGGGATAATGCTCCAACCCACTGAGCTTCCCAGTCAGGGTGATTGGGCAGACATTTTATTCCGCTTGGCTTACCCCAGAGCGGCTGCAGCTCATAGCTTTCCATACTTACGGACCCCTCACCACACAGCAGCAAAGTCATTAAGCAGCTATTAGAAATTAGTTCAGTCCCTGGCAGACTTAGATCAAAATTAGAGTCCAGAGAATGAACTCTATAATGCAAGGTAAGACAAATAGTGTGCTTAAAAAAAAAAAAAAGAGTCCTGTGCCAAAATCCTACACGACTTATAGGATCTTAAACTCTGAGAAACTCACCTTTAGAACTTGCTTCACCAAAACCACATTTTTTTAACCTCTTGAATTCTCTACCTGTCCCACCGATCTTCTTTCCTATTTCCATATTTCCTACTCTCTGAGCTCGCTAAGGGACATGTCTCATGACCTTTGAATCACACTTAGCACCTGGCAGAATGCCTATTGTCATTCAATAAACATTTGCTGAATGAGAAAACAAATCATTAACATCTGCCAAGAAAAGTTCATTGGGCACCCAGGCACTGCTCACTGGGATAGAACAATGAACAAGACTTCTGAGACCTCTGCCCTCAGGGAGCACGCATGGCCTAATGGGGAAGGAAGCCCAAGAACTCAACGGGCCATCGCTAAAACATGGCGTGTACTTTGACGTATTGAAATGACCGTGGAAAAGAACAAAAGTCATGCAGAAAGCCCTGCCACAGCTCTTAGGATTCAACATTATTTTTTCCTTTCTGTATTTAGAGCAAGAATGGCAAATCCCAGTGTTTGCAGGAGCCAGGTGGGTGACATTAACAAGACAACAGAGAGCAGTGGGGACAGTAGGGACCTAGAGTCCACACGACCGCGGGGTGCGGGAGCTGCTCAGCCCCACCCAGCTGTAGTCCCGCAGGCCTGAATGCTGGCCCAGTGTTGCCATGTTTAATTTTTTTCCTGAGAAGCAAGCCATTTGGATTTTTCCGTGAAATCTCCTGATTTTTAAATGTTGACATTTAAAATGTTGACAATTTTCTCTTTCGGTGGCTCAGATCTGGCCTGAGAGCCACCGGCTTGCCTCCTCTGCCTCGGGGCTTCCACTGAAGGGCTGCTCTCAGCCCCCTCGCCCCTCTCCAACTCCTCTTCACACCCTATCCCAGCAAGTGTCAAGGGTTCTTAATCAAAACTGCTTAGGGAAGAGTTGACACCTACAGCTCGTGGGAAAATGGGTTAACCCTTGAGAAAAGTCAGAGGTACACGGCCCCTGGGAGGTGCAGACGTGAGGTGGGAGGAAGAGACTGGCGGGGAACTCTCTTGAGTTTTGCATCATGGGCAATGCTCTCCTTTAAAGAGCATTAACCAAGGTCAGATTAACAAGTCAGCACTGAAACTGTATCCAAACAAGGCTCCCTGATTGTGGGGAGGAAGCAGAGCAGGGGCCAGAGGAAAGAGTCCAGAGGACAAGACTGGCTCCAAAGCCTCCCCTCCACCCGCTGGCAGGCGTGGGGCATATTTGATAAGGTGAAGGGAAATTGCAAAATTAGAACTGGCAACTTATACAGAGAGGCCCAGTGCAAGGCCGTGGGCCCGAGGCGGACTGAGAACGTTGAGGAATTGTGGGGGAAAGAGGATTTGGCAGCCTGACTTCCTGTGGCTGTATCCAAGGCTAATTAGTTTGCAGTGTTTTGTGTGTGCCTGAATGGAAATGATCCCGGCACTGAGAGGCACGGGGATGAGGAAATCAAGAACATATGCACCAAGAAAGAAAGGGGGAAGGACCGGGGGGGCGGGGAGGAAGGCTGGGGGGAAACCTGTCCTTTCGGCTACATTTTCTTTTTTTCAGGAGAGGGCTCTCATCATTCTGTTTCATGACCAGTAAATCACCACCACAGCCCTGTCTGTCACATCTCCCATCTGCGGCAGAACTCATTAAACATCAAAAGACGGCCCATCAGTTCTGCTTAGTTAGAAGTCTGACTTACTAGAGGTCTAACCAGGGAGGAGTTTGCATGTTTTTAATAATAGCTTAAGGAACTTCTTAACACCCCATAAATTACTTAATGCAACAAACTCTTCCTGTAGCCCAGGCGGCAGCTGAAAGTCGCTGAACCAGCCCAGACCTACCCCATGGCAATGGCTTTCTGGCGGCCACATTCCAGAAGACAGCAGAGTGTTCGCGCCTTCTTTAATTCATAATTCTGAGCCCGTTATTAAAAACGAGTGGCCTGGGTGGGTATGTCCTCCCTGAAATGGGCAACTCAGAATCCTTTTGTCTTTGTGTTTCTGACTCACTGTCTGAAAAGGTAACCTGTCTATGGAGCCACGTTGCCAGGCACCTCATACCAACAGGAAATAGTTGAGTTGAGAGATGGATTAATAACTAGGGCAATAAAACCAGAACCCTGCCCCCACCTCGAGGGTACACGCTCGACAGATATCTAAATCAATAAATATTTATTGAGTGCCTACTCTGGGTTAGATCTGAGGCAGACAAAAATAAATTCAGACATTTTTGACTCCCTTAAAAGAGTCCACAGTGTTACAGACATGCATAACCATTTTGAGGCTTTAGAAAAGAAAATGGGAGGTTGCGATTTCCTCCACCAGCACCTTTTAGAAGTTCCTTGGGGGTTCAAGTACATTTTGCTGTCGTTGTACATTGCCACCTGACCTCGTCTGTGCCCAGCCCTGTAAGGGACACAGCCTGAGTAAAGCCACAGCATCCGCTCAAGAGAAACTTCGAAGGGGGATAAACATGAGCATCACGACTTCTCTAAGAAAACGCAACCTCAAGGACTCAGCCTATGTTCCCTGACCCGTTTTATTTTCTACCTACTTGACAAGGACAGAGAAGAAATTTCATATCTAAGGACTGTTTGGTTTGAGGCTAATACAGAGATCAATAAGGATGAACATCATGCTCTTAATTTAGTGTTTATGACATGATTGCATTGTGTCAAGACCTGAGCCATGCAATGCTCCCCCCCTCCCCGCGAGACTTCTCCTGCTGCCCGTTGAGAGGCAAAGCCACTCACAAAAAGAGAAGTGACCGAAGTATGGAGAGGATTCGATGGTAACAGGAGAGGGCACTCAACTCCGACATGAAAGTGAGCAGGAAAGACTCTCTTAGCACAGCTGATGCACACTCTGAGTCTTCAAGAACCCCTTAGCCAGAAGTCAGGAATGGGAATATTCTAGCACCAGTGGTGTGGCTGTTTGCAATTATCTGTCTCCCGAAGTCTCGGATGACTTCATAATCATTGTTTTTGCCAGGTAACTAATGAGCAATCACTATGTGCAGAAAACTGTGCTAGGTACCATCGATTCAAAGAGGATCTCTATCCTTAAATGATACTCAATTAAGAGTGACTAATAGATGGATGGATGCACAGATAGATAGACAGACAGATCGTTAGAGACAGGTGATGGCAATACCCTGTGTGTACTTTACTTTCTAGTGGTAGTATCACTTTCAAGGAGCTTTACATAGTGCCGCATTGTACCCTTTCTTGAGAAGGGGGCAGGAAAGGCATTACTTACACCATTTTGAAAATGAGAAGACTCATGTGCTAATGAATAGTGCAGAGGACGAGTGCACAAAATTGATTGCGTGGAGGATGAGGCCAAGGGAGGATAAACATAGTGAAGTGATGGAGAAGCATGCCAGGAGAGTGATGTTTCCAAGGGAAGCAGATGAACTGGCCAAACTGAAATGGGAAGAGGAAGCCATTGTTCTGGGCAACCGGACTATGTGCAGCTGACAGTCTTGGAGCAAAGTCTCATGTCTGGCTCAGGCAGTACCTCTGTGAAGGCTTGGAGACTTGGGTGAGGAGCCAGAGACACACCATTAACAGCCACCTTGAGAGACACAGAGGTGGAAACACCGTAAAATAGAAATGATCTGTGAGAGCCTGCCCCGGGTTTGTCCTTTACAATGAATGTGTTTGACAATGTCAGCACTGGCTCCAATGTCAGCACTGGGTGGGGTCAGCATAGGCTAGTGGCCAGGACCATCCTTTCTGCCATCCTTTCTTTCCATTGCTAGATGCTATGTCCCACAATGTTTGTCTAGACCCTGCTTAAGTGCCTCCTCCTCCAGGAAGCCTTCCTTGACTTCACAAGCTACGCCAGAGGCCCATCTGAGCTACCACCGCACAGTCACCACAGGGCATTGAAGCTCGTAGTGTCTCTGTCTCCTCCGCTAGCCTGAGGGCAAGGACCATGTTCTTATAGTCCCAGTTCTTTCTCTCAGTCCCAGTGACTAAGATATAGCAGGTACTTGAAGTTTGTTGAGTAACTAAATGAATGAATGAGTACATAAGAAGAATGTCACCAGATCCTCCAGATAATGACATCTGTGCTTTCTATTGTACATTAAGAGTCTAGCTCTTGGAGTCTACAGGATACATTAATTTTTTTCTTGTTTTTAAATCGAAATCTCTTCAGAAACAGATTAGTTTCCAAAACGCTCTTTTTAATGGTCTTTTCGTTCTTAATGCTAACCCGAGAACATGGTTATTGATTTTAGAGAGAGGGGAAGGGAGGGATAGAGAGAGAAACGTTGCGTCTCGTGTGCATCCCAACTGGGGACTGAACCTACAGTCTAGGCATGTACCCTGACTGGGGATCAAACACGTGATCTTTCTGTTCACAAGATAACGTTCCAACCCACTGAGTCACACCAGCCAGGCCTGTAATGGTCTTTTTGATGTGCGAACTTGGCTAGACTACAGTCCGGTTATTCAAATGCTGATCTAGGTGTTACTGTGAAGGTATTTTGTAAATATAATTGAAATCTCTAGTCAGTAGAATTTAAATAATGGAGATTATTTTGGATAACCTGGGTTGGCCTGATTCAATCAGTTGGAAGACCTTAAAAGCAGAGCTGAGGCTTCTCTGAAGAAGAAGAAACTCCATGTGTGGGTTGCAGGTTCAGCCTGGTGGCTTGCCCCTCCTGATGGCCTGCCTGTGGATTTCAGGCCAACCTAGCCAGTGCCCACAATCACGTGAGCAATAAATCTCTTAATATGTATGTCCCACTTGATATGCTTCTCTGATCGAATCCTTACCGACACAGTATAAATTCAAAATGTCTGAAGGGGTTTGAGCTCGCAGTCGCTCCACGCATTTTCATGAGAAGTTGCCAGCCTTCCCCAGCTTTAATCATTCTTGCGGATGCATGAATGTATCAGCATCCTCCTTCTCCTTCTTCCGATATAATCCAATAAGGATCTTTTCCTAACATGGGCCTGTTTGATCAGTTAAACCCATTGATCTAACCCATTGCTTCAATAATTTCTGCAGGTGTGATGAGGTGTAGACCTCCTTAGCAGTTAAGGTTAGATTAGAGTGGGTTGCCTCACCTCCTTGCAGTAGCACAGATCTGAACTGGCTGTAACATTACAGAATCATCCACGACTTATTCCAGAAGTTTCAGTAGCAGAACGTTTACTCTGCTTAGTTCCAAGTTCTGGAAAAACACCCCCAGCCTTCTCCAGAATTAAAAACATCCTAATTGATGCTGTTTGATTTGAGCTGGCTGTATAATAATGGAAGAAAAGAAAGTACTTGGGTGGTTGGTGGTAACGATAAAACATGCACCAAATACTGCAATTCTCTAGCTGCGCACCTATGAAGTTTCCCATTTCATCTGTCTCTGCATCTTTTGCTTATTATTGTCAATTGTGTGGGCATAACAGTTTTCTCAGGCTTCATGATTCACTCTGCCTTTGGGATTTTTTCTACGATCTAAAAATTAATTCCATATGTATGCGTAAACTTCCATTTATTTTCCCACCATCTTCTATTTTTAAAAATCATCTCTACTTTCATTTTGTCATGTTTATGCTCCTTTTCTCAGACATTTTCTCCCTGCTTTTGCACTACGTGGAGTCAAAATGTTTAGTGTTTTTCAAAAAAATTATTTTAAATATGGCAAAATCATGCACAAATGCTGCAAATATAGCAAGTATTAAAGAATAAATGGTTGGCAGAAACCGAAATGGCAGGACATTAGCCAATAGCGCCATCTGTTGGTCGTAGGTTGAGCTGAATTCCGGGCAGCTTCGTTCTTCTCTATAAAGCATTGTTCTTGTGACAGCTCCTAGGAGGTCGCGGTATAACAGATTTGGTAAGGGCAATTTTAGTCACCACGTGACGAGAGCTGGGCCTTTTGGAAGGCCAGGGGAGCCCACGTGAGGCACGAGCCTCTTGTTGCCCCAGTCCCGGGACGAGGCTGTTTTTCAGTGACTTCACGGCCACCGAGGCGAGGACCAGGCTGTGGCTCTCTGCTCTGGCTGCACGCCAGAACCTCTGCGAGGGTTCATGCGAAGCGCTGGCATTCTTTAAGTTCCCCAAGTGGATTTCGGTGTGTAGTCAGGGCTGAAAACCGCTTACTTAACGGAATGAGCAAGAGGGGAAAGAGTTAAGGTTCCACACGTTTGTCAAGGTCTCCACCGTCCTCGCCCGGCATCGGCATCCACCTTTCAGCCACGGTACCGTTTACCAAATCCGCTCCCAGTAGGTATTAAAGGCAAAGAGGTGTCATGATTTTCCCAGGATCAACCAACACATTTGTGGTAGGTGCAGGTCTAGAGCTCCATGCTTGGGATCCTAAATCGTCAGAGTTGCGGGACGGAAGCCATCAAGTCCCAGTGCCTTCCATGCTTTCTGGGATTTTAATGGAAGTCAGCGATGGCTTCTGGCCCTGTCCCTCTGCAGGACGGGTTAGCCATGACCCTGGCCAGGTCAGAGAGCAGCGATTCCTCCAGGCTAGAAGTGAGACAAAAAAAAAAAAAGAAGAAAAAAACTGTGGAAAGCCCCGCCCTAGGGTTTTGCTACGGTGGGAAAATGTGTGCCCACTCCACCCCAAATTCATATGTTGAAATCCTACCCTCCCCAAGCCAAAGATGATGGTTTTAGGAGGTGGGCTTTTAGGAGGTGCTTAAGTCATGAGGTAGAACCTTCATGGTTGAGGTTAATGCCCTTATATAAGACCCCACAGTGATCTCTAGCCCCTTTCACCAGGTGAGGACCCAGCCAATGAGAAGGCTCACGCTCTGAACCACGAAGAGGGTTCTCAGCAGGCTGGTGCCCTGGTCTTGAACTTCCAGCCTCTGGAACTGTGACAAACTTCTTTTGGTGATAGGCTCCCCAGCCTGTGGTATTTTGTTAGGGCCGCCTGAATGGACCAAGACAGGCTTGCAGAGACGTGGAGCTGGACTCTGATTCTGGACTCTCATCTCCCTCCACAGTTCCCTGGGGAAAGTTACTTGGTGGTTGGGCCTCCCAGATGTAACAGGAGCACAGTGACCTGAGTTTAGGGGGGCCGAGCTACCCCCACACTCACACTCCCCTAGCAACTAAAAAAGAAATCTCACAAATTTTAGCTCAGGAGGAATGAGACAGTTTAAACTAATTAGTAACCTGAATATTATAATATTTACAATAAATGCAGGTTTATTGTTACCAAACACCAAGGTACTGGAAAAACAACAACAACAACACAGTGCTGGACATGAATGGAGAGAGAAAAATGCTTAAAATGAACACACCACTTGTGTGAGTACAAACGGAGCTGCGAAAAAACGGTAGGCAAAATACTCCCCTTACCGGCCCATTAACATTTCACATCGAACGAACAGCACCTGTTGCTGCTCTCTGGGACCTGGTTGCTGCCTCCACGGACAGCTTTGTCACATCCCGCGACTTCCCTTCCTTTCCTTTTTTGCCATCCTCAGGACCTTTTACTTAGCTACTTATACTTTATGTGCAAAACAGCCGATTGGTCCCCGCAGCGTACTGCCCTGTTCACACCTTTGCATTTGCACACAGTTACCTCCTCTTTATTGCGCTTCCCCTCTTGCCCACCTGGAGAATTCTAGTTGTTCTTTCAAAGCTGAACATGCTCCGCGGCTCTCCCTAAGTAGACAGTGGACATCCACGAACCCTCAGCCAGTGGGAAACGCACGCGGCTAAAGAAGATATAAGTTCATTTTCATTTGTCATTTAAGGAAATCACACAGTGAAATATAATTCATTCTGAGAAGAACAAAGACTAAAAATGATAAAGATATGGTGAAACAGATGTCCTTTTAAATTTCTGGTGACATTTAAAAAAATGCAAATTGAAGATATATGTTAAAGGCCTTAAGGATATTATTTATCCAGTAATTTACTTCTGAGGATCAACACTAAGAAAATAATTGGAAATTCAGGGGGAAAAAAAGATTTTTAATCATCAGTCTTACTGTAATACCTCAAAATTAAGTGATCTAAATCCTAAATATTAGGAGAATGATTAAGTAAAACATGTTATTAAAATAAAATCCTATGCAGCCATTAAAGTTAAAGTCTATGAAGATTATAGCAACATATATTAGTTGGGGTGATTTTGGTTGTAATTCAGAAAACCAAGCCCAAGTTGCCTTAAGCAATTGTGAATTTATGGGCTCATGAAACAGGAAAGTCCAGGGGTAATCCAGGACTTCAGGCAGAGTTCGATCCAACATTCTTCTTAAACACAGACATTCTTGTCCCTGACGAGGTGCAGGGACACAATGTCCCCTGGACCCTGACTTCGTTACTCTCCATCTCGCCCTCTCATCTTCTCCAGGCGCGGCTTCTTCCCTTAGTAGCCAAACTGGTGGCAGCATTGCAAAGCCTCAAAGCGGCAAACCACTGTCACTCACAGGAAGACAAACTTGCTTTCATCGGTATTCTAAGCAAAATTTTTCAGTTTCACTCTGAGTAGACCAGCTATATCCACAGACCCACCCTTGAGCCAGTCCTCGGGCAGGAGATATAACATACGAACTGGCCGAGCATAGCTCAGGGGTTAGATTTTTTTTTCTGTCAAGAGCCAGATAGTAAATATTTTAGTCATCATGAGCCATACGATCTCTGTCACACTAGTCAGCTCTGCTGTGGCAGCACAAAAGCCGGTACAGGGCATGTGCAGACGAGAGGGCAAGGCTGTGTTTGGATGAGTCTGTATTTACCACAAATAGGCTGAGGGCCACACTGGGACCATGGATTGTGGTTTGCTGAACCCTGGTCTAAAATATGTACATTTTACCCCAGAAGTGAGAGTAAAGTCAGCTCTCCAAAACCATATAATTTTCAAACGAAAACAGACCACTGGAAAAGGGAATGTGAAAAATGTTACCAGGGGACAACCAATAACTATAAAGTATACAGTGGTAAATGTTTGTCACGTTCTCCCCAATTGTGTTTCAAATTCTTCAAGTTTTTTGGCAATTTCTTTTATTGTGGCAAAATAGACATAACACAGAGTTTACCATTTTTAAGTGTTCGATTCAGTGGCATTAAGTACATTCAGAATGTGGTACAACTATCACCACTGTCTGTTTCCAGAGCTTTTTCATCCTGAACAGAAACTTTGTAACTACTAAACAGTAATTCCTCCTTTCCCAGTCTTCTCCCCCAGCCCCTGTAATCTTTTTTAATTACGTCTCTTTGAATTGACCTGTTACAGGTGCCCTCATAAAAACGAATCATGGAATATTTGTCCTTTTGTGCCGTCTTATTTCACTTAGCATAATGTCCTCAAGATTCAACTATGCTGTAGCATGTATCAGAATTTAATTCCTTTTTCTGACTGAAAAACGTTCTATTGTTTATCCACCATTTTGCTTACCCATTCATCTTTTGATATATATTTGGGTTGTTTCTAACTTTTGGCTACTACGATCAATGCTGTGAACACTGGTGTAAAATTCTTCAAGTTATAAAAGCACAAAAATGGATCTGCTCCAAAATCACATAAGGCATAATTAAATATTGTAACATGCTTATTGTATTACGTGTAATGTACAGGTTAGTATGTTAAACTGCAGAAAACCTGTAGTTGAAGAAAAAAGCACCAGCAACACTAACTGTATTAAACTAAGAGGCTTCTTGGCTGATTTGAACATGGGCTCATTTTCTTAAAAAATAGAACATCTCTCTGGCGTGTATACCACTAAACACAATTAGGGACAAGAGGTTTATGTTTTAGAAGAATGTTAGATACAAACAAAATTGTAAATATGCTATAAATTTAACAAATGAAAGAAAAGTTATATAGAGATATATAAAAAAGACAAAGGCAGTTCTCCAAAGTATTTATAGTGTTTGTCATTAGATAGTTGGATTACGAAAAATTTCTGGTTGTTGTATTTGTTTATGTTACTTTTTTCCTAAAAAGCTCGTGTGTTACCTTAATAATCAGAAAAAAGGCATAATTGAAAAAAAATCCATCATTCTGTTACTAAAATATAGGCAAAGTGAAGGAGATGGACGAGGTCAGGGAGGATGGGACGAATGAAGCAGACTGTCTCCGTGGATCCCACTCACCGCCTTCGGGCACTTGCTTTCTCTCTGCGCCACACACAAGTGCGTTTTCTTTTAGTTGTTGGTTATTTATCCTCCTGAACGAATGCTGTGCTCAAACCAGGCCCCTCTATTACTGCGCCTGAGATGAGAGCTGCTCCCTACAACAGCAGATCGGAGCTGAAACTTGGTGAGTGGACCTAAAAGGACACATTGGTCCACCCAGGGAAAGGGGCAGGGGAATTACCCCTTTGTGTTGATGTTAAAGATGGTCGCTTATTTGCTGTAGATTTTTTGAGTCTAAAAATGGTACCCAAGTAGTAGTGATTAGAGCCTCATCCGTACATGGATTTCTTTAGACCTGCATTTTCTTTCCCTCAAAAGATAAAGCCACAAGAGGTGAACTTCATTTTCCTCTTAGGAACGGAGGGATCAAGGACGGCTTTGGCAGCCTGGTGTGACAAGACCACTTTCCACTGTCTCAGCCAAGGCTGTGGCTCTTGGCCATGGCAGCCTGCAAGCCCCAGAATGAGGCATGAAGCTGAGTGCAAAGGGTTCTGTTCTTAGAAGCTTCCTGGGAATTTCATTAAGGGCTTTTATCGTGACATGTTTAAGATTTAGGGGTGTTTAGTGTGTGGTCCAACATGGGAAACACAGAACTTCACTCGGTGGAAGAAAATATTGCATTGGCAAATCTATCTACCAAACGGGTCTATGCCAGTATGTTTATTGATACGTCATCTCCTAACGTGTTCCTTCAGACTTCTGTTGACCATGAGATCTTGCGTTGGACGGACCTAGGACTGGATGCAGCTCAGCGGTTCCTTAAACGAGGAAAATAACCCCAGCAGGGCCGCGGCTCCGGGCAAGAGACTTAATCTTCCTGAATCTGGGTCTTTTTCTTTAAGAAAGGGAGTTTTGTGATAATCAAATAGAGTACGAGAAAGAGTTTCGTAAACCATGTGTTGTACGAAGGCGAGGCGATATTATGAGAATTTTTTTTTGTCACCCTCCAAAGAGAAGCTTCTCCTCTAAGTAGGATCCCACCGTGTCAACACAGCAGGTTCATCCCCGCCCCCACCCATCCTCAGGCTGCCTGAGTGCCTTGTCCCTCTCTCTTCTGACCCAAATTCTCCCCCTCAAATCAATGTCTACCTAGTCCAAGGAAACACTTGCTGACCAATCTAGTTGTCAGTGAGTTCCCTCTCTCTAAATTCCTCCAGCATTTGCAACTGATGCCAAAGGACGTATCAATTCAGACAACTTGCCTCGCCTCCTATTCCTTCATGTCTTTTCATCCTGTCTCCATGACCCAGTTTTTAAAATATACTTTTTACAGACATAAAACATACACAGAGACATAAAACATACATACAGAAAAGTAGCATGAAGTTTCCCACTCAGCCACCATCCAAATAACTCGTGGACCCATCACAAAGACTAACGATGACAACCTTACCAGACACCTGCCTTGGGTACCCTTCCAGACACGGCCCCACCTCTCCTCCAAAAAGCGAGCCCTCCCCTGACTTCAGGGCCACAGATGACTTGCACCAGTTTTGGCATTTTCCCAGAAAGTATGTATTCCTTGGGGTCTGGCTTCTCTTGCTCAGCATCATGCTTTGAAAACCGCCCGTGTCGTGGCAGTGTTTTCATGTGTAGTGTCCTACATTTCCCATGGCATGGATGTACCGCAGTTTTCTTCTTCATTTGACAGTTTGAGGACGTTTGGTTTGCTTCCCAGTTTGGCTATTTTGAATAAGACTGCTATGGACATTCTACTGTTTGGCTTTTATCAAACACTCACACGCATTCTTATCTAGGAATGGGACCGCTGGGTCGCAGGGTAGGCACGTGATCAGCTTCAGGATATGCTAGCAGTTTTTCAATGTGATTACATCAGTTTACACTTGCAAAAGCGACATACTTGTGTCCCAGTGTGCCATGGTCTCACCGAGACTTGGTATAGTCAGCCTTTTAATTGCTTGCTGTGTGGCTTGTGTGTCACACAGTTCTTGGTGATCTTAATTTCACTTCTCTAACAACGAGGCTGAGTGCTTTCTCATGTTTGTTCGCCGCGTGGGTGTCCTCTTCCATGAAGAAAATAATGGCCCCCTTTTTCACTACGTTTTCTGACTTTTTCTTATTAAATTGCAGGGAACTTTTATAATATATGTATTGCAAATATTTTCTCCCATTCCATGGCTTTCCTTTTTATTCAAACAATGGTGTCTTTTGAGAAACAAAATATCAATGTTTTAATATTTTCACTTTGTGCCCCTTGTTTCAGAAACCCTGGCCTTCTCCGGGGTCATGGAAATATTCTTACGTGTTATTTTTTAGAAGCTGTATTGTTGTATATTACACATGTAGATTTAAAATGACCCGGAATTGATTTCTTAATAATGTGTGAGGTAGGGGTCAAGAGCCAGTTTTCCTCTCTGGAGCCCATTGGCTATGCAGCAATGACTAAAATCAGCATCGTTCTCCGGCCGCTCTGCGAGCGGTGTCCACTTATGTGTGGGCCTGATTCCAGAGCCGCTAGTCTGTCCCATGGGTTATGTGTCCTACCTCGTGGCACCATGCACCCCGAATTAATTACTGTTGCTTTATAGTAATTCTTCTGTATGGTAGAGTAAGTGTTCCAACCCTCACCTTTTTAAAGATTCTCAGCTATTCCCGTCCCTCTTTATTGCCATCTAAAATTCCCCATAAATTCTGTTTATTCCTAAAAAGAAAATCTGTTGGAATTTCAGCTTGCATTCAATTTATACACAAATTTTGGGAGAATTGATCTCTTTACAACATTGAGTCTTTCAATCCATGAATCTTTGTTTTAGCTCTTCTTTTTCTCAATATTGCTGAATAGTTTTCTGTGTACGGTAATACACATTTTTCATTTGTTCCTATGTAGCTGACATCCTTTTATTTTGTTTTCTTTAAATTTCATTTTCTATTTGCTCATCGCTGTTATACAATACATACACTAAATTTTTACTTTTTGTCCTTGAATCCAATCAGTTGGCTACACTATTAACTATAAAAGTTTATCCAGAGATTTCATTGGATTTTCTAGATACACAGTTATGTTCTCTACAGATAATAAATTTTATTTCTTTCTTGCTAATTCCTATATATTTTATTTCTTTTCCTTTCTTTACTCCACCATTGCAATATTAATCTTCTAGTCCCATGATAATTAGAAGTGATAAGAGCAGGGATCCTTGTATCATTTCCAGTCTTGGGGAAAAAATATTTTACCATTTAGTTTGATATTTGTTGTAGGTTTTTGATGGATGTTCTTTATCAGGTTAAAGATATTCTTGGTTCCTTTGTATTCCTGGTTTTCAAGGAGATGTGTGCTTTCTTTTTGCTTTTTGTTTATTTTTAATCATGATTGGGTTCTAACTTTTACCAAATGGTCTGCATACATCTACTGAATACACAGAATATTATCCTTATTCTTTATTATGTTCATAAAGTAAATTCAAGTTTTATTCATTTTTTGTTTGTATTGATATGGACTGGAATTGGTGGAATATCTTTGCCAGGTTTTACTATTAGAATTGTGTTGTTCTCATAAAAATGAGTTGAAGACGTGATCCTAGCAACTTTATTGGTGTAATTTCCTCCTTAAATGTTTGATAGAATTCATCACTATGACCATCTGTTCCTGGAGTTTCCTTTGTGGGGAGATATTTAAATTAACAAATTCAATTTCTTTAATAGATACAGGGTTTTTTGGATTTTCTATTTTATCTAGTGCTAAGATTAGTAAATTGTGCCTTTAAAGAAATTTGTCCTTTTTATTTAACTTGTCAAATTTATTTGCATAAAATTTCTCATAATATTCCCTTTTTATACTTGAATGGCTATAGGATCTATAGGGATCCTATCTTTCATTTCTAATATTGATAAATTTGTGTTTATATATTTTTTCCCACTGGGGGTGTCAGAGGTTTATAAATTTTTAAATTATTTTCAAAGGACCAACTTTAATCTTTGTCAAATTTCTTTATTATTTGTTTTGTATTTTGTGATTTCACTTCTTATTTTATTTTCTTCCTTACTCCTACTTACTTTGGGTTTAACTTACTTATGTTTTCATAGCTTCTTAGGGTAGAAAATAGATCATTGAATTTACGTTTCTCTTCCAACATAGCATTTAATGCTATAAATTGTTCTCTACATTCTTCTAAATTCAGCTACATCTCTCCAATTTTGATATATTTTCATTATAATTCAAATTAAAATAAAGTTTAGTTTTCTTTTGATTACTTTTTGTTTAATTTTAGAACATTTGAACTTTCCTAGAATTTTTTTGCTGATTTCTAATAATACTCTTTTATTAAAGAACATATTCTATAAAATTTCAGTTTTCTAAAAATCTATGAGACTTATTTAACGGTCCATTATTTTGTAAACAGTCCATTTGGCTTGAATGTGTATTATGTAGTTGAATATAGTGTTTTATAAATATCAATTAGGTAAAGGTGGTTGATAATATTTTTCAAATCTTCATGCCTGCTAATCTTTTTTCTAGATGTTCTATCAATTACTGTGAGAAGAATATTAAAACCTTGAACTATGATTTGGAATTTCTCTAGCTCTTTCTTTTGTTCTATCCATCTTTGCTTCATGAATTCCGAAGCTCCCTGGTTAAGTACCTAACACATTTATGATTGTTACGTCTTCCTCAATAATAGACACTTCTATCATTATGAAATATTCCTCTTCATCTCTGGTAGCATTCTTGGTCTTCGGGTGTATTTTGCTTGATTTTTAAAAAAAAATCCTCATCCAAGGACATTTTTTCATTGTTTTAGAGAGAGAGGAAGGGAGAGAGAGAAACACTGATGCAAAAGAGAAGCTTCGATTGGTTTCCTCCCATATGCTCCCAGACTGGGGATCCACGCCTGGACCGGGGATCGAACCCACACTTAGATGTGTGCTTTGCTGGGAATCTCACCCTCAACCTTTCAGTTATGGGATGATGTTCCAACCAAATGAGCCACACAGGCCAGGGCTATTTTGATCAATATAGCCAATCTAGCTTTCTTAGTTTTAATGTTGGAGTGAGTACCTTTTTTCTTTTTACTTTGAATCTATCTGTGTTTTTATGTTTAAAGTGCATCCTTTGTAGATATTATACAGTTGGGTCTTGCCTATCTATAGAGTCTGATAATCTATACCTATAAATGGAATATTTAGCTCATTTGTATTTTGTGTAATTAGTGATAGTGTAGGAATTAGGTCTACTAATTATCTACTCATTTCTTTGTCCTTTTTGTTTTGTTCCTTTTTTCTTCCTTTTCTCTATTTTCTTTTTAAGTGTGGAGGTTAATCCAATACTTTTAGCACATCTTTGTAATTTCACTGTTGGCTTTTCAGCTATACCCCTCTGGACTGTTTTAACTGATTGCTCTAGGAATTACTTTATTCCTTTTTAAGTTATCATAGGCTTTTTGAAGCTAATAGCATATGACTTCACATAAAATATAAGAACTTCATAACAGTGTATTTCCATTTATAGCTGCATCTCTTGTGCTATTTTGCATATATAACATTTATTTACTTTAACGGCTTAATAATACAATTTTATATTTTGTATGAAATAATCATGTCTTTCAAAGAAATCAAAAGGAGAAGAAAAATAAGTTTCTATTTACTTACCTGTTTACCATTTCTGGTGGTCTTTATTCCTTCCTATTGGTCCAACTTTTTAGCTATCTAAAATTTCTATTTTTCAAAATATTATTATCTATAAGTTAAAATAAGGTTGAGCTGCCCCCTTCGTAAATTATAGATCCTTAAAATAGCCTAGGTCTTTCACTGTTCTCTTCAGTGATAAAAAAAAAGCCTTTGAAAGTGGCACTGCAGTTCAATGAGCCAGAATAAATTACCGAAAAGGTAGATTTCTTATGAAATCTAGCTTCCAGTTTTCTGGCCAAAAGGAAAAATAGCAAAAGGTGTTGATTTAAAATCAAATACAAAATTTAAAAACCAAGTTCTGTGACTTTTAATTCTCAAGTTACGATCCATGGTAACCTCATCTGGGAAGCAAACTTTACTTGATACTCAATCAGAGAATAACCCATAATTCAGTTATCACAATGCATCCTTAATTCATTATTTGAAACTTATACTTAATTTTCTGCACTTAAAATACCTTATGTTTTCTTTTCCATTCAGCAAATATCAATTTCACCATTTCTGTTTTCTATCAAGGGGTGAGGTCAAATAGGTAGACCAGGTTAAACCTGTGTCTTCTTCAGTCTAATGGAAAATACTGCTCCACTTTGTCACAAAGGGCATTATTCTATGTTTTTTAAATCAGGTTTATTGAGGAGCAACTTGCATAAATGTGATCTACCATTTTTAGGTGCAACAAATTTTGATGAATTCATACAGTGCAGTAGCCATCATCACAAGGAAGGAATAAAACATTTTCCTCAACCCAAAATTTCCCTCATGCCCCTTTGTTGTCAAACCCCTCTCAACATTTCTAGTCCACAAGCAACTACTATTCTGTTTTTTTTTCCTGTAAGTTTGCCTTCTCCAGAATGTCCTATAAATGTAATCATTCAGTATGTAGCATTTTGAGCTTAAGTTTTTTCACTTATCATAATGCGTTTCAGATTTATTCATATTGTCGCATCTATCAATAGTTCATTCTGTTTTACTGTTCAGTAATACTCCATCACAGGGACATACTACCACATTTTAAAAAATTCTTTCAGTAATGATGGACATTTGAATAACTTCCCGTTTGGGCCAATCATGGATGAAGCTACTATAAACATCTGCACAAACGTTTGTGTGTGGATATGCGTTTTCACTCCTTTTGGGTAAATATCTAGGAGCGGGACCGATGAGTCATATGGTAATTGCAGATTTTGGTTTTTTAATTTTTATTTTTTAAAGATTTTATTTATTTATTTTTAGAGAGAAGGTAAGGGAGGGAGAAAGAGAGGGAGAGGAACATTGATGTGAGAGAGAAACACTGATCTACTGCCTCTCACTCCCCAACGGGGGACCAGAACTCGCAGCCCAGGCATGTGCCCTGACCAGAAATCCCAAACCTGTGACCTTTCGCTTTGCGGGACAACGCCCAACCAACTGAGCCACACTGGCCAGGTGTCAAGATGTCATATTTTGGATATGTTTTTGAAAATATTTTCCCCTAGTCTATGTCTTGTATTTACATTTTCTTAAACGTATCATTCATTTACGGGTTGTGCTTTTTAAATCCTGTCTAATAAGTCTTATCCAACCCAAGGTCACAAACATTTTCTCCTGTGCTTTCTTCTGGAGTTTTTAAACTTTTAGGTTTTACATTTATGTCTGTGATTCAGTTTCCAGTTGATTTTAGTATATGGTTTAATATATGGGGCAAGGTACATTTTGTTACTTACGAATGTCGAATTGTTTTCGCATCATTTGCTACAGAGACCACTGAATTGCTTGGGCCTATTTCTGGATTCTTCATTAATGTTTTTCATTTCTCTAATATCCCACTGTCTTGATTAATGTGAGTTCCTAGTAAGTCCTGAGAACATGTAATATGAATCCTCTAATTTTGTACTTTTTCAAAATTGCTTTGACTGTTAATTTCTTTGATTTCTCTTATAAATTTCAGCATCGGCTTGTAGGGTAAAAAAAAATCTACTGGGATTTCAATTGGAATTGCATTGACTCTAGATTAATTCGGAGAAAACTATCTTAACAATATTGAGTCTTCCAATTAATGAATACAGTGTATGTTTCCATTTATTTTAAGCATTTTGTTTCTCATACTTTTAGGTTTTCGGCATACAGATCCTACACATATTTTATTTTATTTTTCCCTAAATATTTTAAATTTCTATGCAGACTCTATATAGGCAATCATGTTACCTGTGATTATCTAGGGGCAGGTTTGTTTATTTTTTTCCAATTTGTATGACTTTTATTTACTATTCCTGCCTTATTGCACTGACAGAGACTTTTCATGTGGTGTTGAATCAGCGTGGTGAGAGTGGGCATATTTACCTCGTTTCTGATCTTAGTGTTGGTATTCGGTCTCTCACCACGAGGTATGATATTGACTGCAGGTTTTTATAGACGCCCTTTATCAGCTTGAAGACAGTACCTGTAATTCCTGGTTTGCTTAGAGTTTTCATCATGAATCATTGTTGAATTTTGTCAAATGATCTTTCTGTATCTAGTGAGATGATCATATGTTTTTTTCTCCTTTAATCTACTGATATGGTAAATTATAGTGAGAGATTTTTAAATATTAAAGAATATTGCCTTCCAAGGACAAACCCCATTGATCGAGAAGGATTATCATTTTAAAATATTGCTAGGTTTGATCTACTAATATAATTCTGTGGCAGTTGTTTTTCACATCTCTATTCAGGATTATTAGTTTCTAGTTTTATTTTCTTATAATGTTTTTGTCTGGGTTTGGTATCAGGGTAACGAGCTGGGAAGGTTTTATTCCCATTATGGCTTTCTTTTTGTATTGGCATGTTATCCTCCTTAAGTCCAGAATTCACCGGTGAAGCATCTGAGATGGAGTTTCTTTGGGAAGGTTTTAAACTATGAATTCAAAAGTTTAATCCAGGACTGTGCATTTATCTTGAGTACGCTTTGCCACTTTGCATCTTTCAATGAGTTTGTTCACTTTATCTAAGTTGTCAAGTTTATTGATGTAACGGTGTTCACCAATATTTCCTTATAATAATTTCCTCAAACTGCAGTTCAGCTCTTTTAGCTTTACTAGGCGGCTTGGTGTCTGCCCTGTGGAAGCGTGATTCAAGGGCAAGTCAGAGAGGAAGGTGGTTGGGGTTCCCCTTCTTTTTCTCTATCCTTTTTTGGGATTCCCCCACCTAACCGTTGGCCCACAATCTGGTTCTTCTAGTCAGTAACGCTGTGGGTTTTACATCAAAATTTTAGCCACTCTGCCTGGTGCAAACTAGAGCCTGCCTCCATCTTAAAACTACGAAATCTGGAAACTCAACAGAACCATTTCCTTCCTCCATGTATCGACTCTCTCCACTATCTCTCTGTTTTTCGTTGCTCTCCGGTGTCTTTAGACAGTATTTTTAAAACCAAATTTTATCCAAGGAGTGTACGCGTGTGTGCACAAGTGCGTGTGCATGAGTGTGTGTGCGCATGCACGTTGGTAGGTCTGCTAAGAAATCCTCAGGGGCTACTGACGGAGGAACCACTGCATGCTGTTAAGGCCCCCAGGGATTACGTCTGTCCCATATGAAGTGCAATCCTTTTTCTAAAGCACCAAGAGCATGAGAGAAGTCTTCCCTAGATTCTGGAAATAGGAGATAAATCTTCCCAATGATTGCAAATTCTGCAGCATTTTCTCGAGTCCTTTTGAAATTGGTAAGTAATGATCCTGGCACCTCCCTTCCTACTTTTAAAGGGGGAAAAGTTTGGGCACTCACTTTACTGCACTTGGTACATCATGCTTGCATAAGATACAGCACAGGAAAAGCTCCAGTCAGATGAAAATTTATTTCAGAGAAAGGTCTGAGTCCTGCCTCCTTTGCTGTCCTCCCCGCCGAGCTAAGCTAGGGAATCTGAAAGGACAGCAGAGGATCCCTTTGTTCTCTTTTCCTTAATCCCAGAGGCAAGGCTACACCATCAGCAACTTGCTTTTCTCCTGCACATTCACCTGGTTTGCTCTACCTTCCAGGTCACCAAAAAGTCCCAGAACTTCCTGAGGGATATTTCTAAATATCTTTCAAATAAGAGGGGAGCTACGTGAGGAGCAAGCAGATAAAAACCTTTCCCTAGAATGGGGCATCACTCTACCTCTGCAATAACTGTCTGAGCCTCCTTCCTTCGTAAATACATAAAATGCTTATTCACGCACCAGACATCTTGACAGGCAAAGGGGGGGTCGGTGTTAACCAAGACAAGTCCTTGCCCCCCAGATACCTTTTGTTTAGCCATCTAAACAAGCCGTACAGCAGCCTGTTACAAGGGCTGTGCTGGAGGGATGGACAGTGTTGAGAGCCACCAAAGGAAGAGCGGTCAATTCTACGGGGCGAGGGTTCTTGAGTGAGTGCTGGCAAGGTGTGGAGATGCAGCCAGAAGAACTGGTCATTCGGGTGTAGCGACTGCAGGCCTGAACGCACCTGGAATTTCTAGGAAAACTTCAGGGCTGTTGGCACCACTGGGGCATGGGGTACGAGGTGTGAGAGGAGAGCTGGGGAGGTGCGAAGGGAGCCTAACATGGAGTGCTTTGTTGCCTGACAAAAGAGTTTGGACTTCATCTTGTATGGTGCACTAAACCACTGAAGTGCCAAAATCAGGAGGACAGCAGATTCACACGTGTGCTTTAGAAAACCCCTGTGTTCATTCCTCGGTGTTCTTGATGCCTGTCAGGGTCCCTCCCCGAGGAGCTGGCCGGGTGAGGGTAAGAAGTGGGGTCAACAGAGAAGAGACATGGTCTTCGGAACCATCTGGTCTAAAGTCAGACTACAGTCATCTATTGTGTGCTACACTGAGCCTCTTTTCATGCCAGATATGGTCTGGGGACCAGACCTGTTTGGACATGGTATGGGTGAAAAACTGGTTGTCTTTTCCAAAGAGGATTTCAATTTCAAGAGGAAAGTCACACATCAGAGTTCCAACCAAAGGGGTGTTACAGGCCAGCCAGACTGTGCAAAATTAATGCTGCAGAACCTCCACAATTAAGCCTCTGTGAGACTGTGCAGAATTAACGCTGCGGAAGCCACGAGTAAGTCTATGTGAGGGTTGAGGGCATAGGTTGCTGAGAATAAAATTGGGAGGGGTTATCAAATATTATTACTGTTTGGCGATCAGAAAGAAAAAAATGGAGGTGAATTCAATTTTGTTTCTGAAAACAGGACTCAAAGGTTCAGGCAAGCTCCCTGGAGCTCTGAAATGAACAAAATAATGGAAAGTCGGGCACCGAGGGCAGGGGCACAGAAGGGATGTGTCTCCCCCGGGCCTTGCGTTCCTTCTCAGAATCCGAAGGTGCCCGACCAGAGCTGGGACGGCTGCCCAGGCAGTGAACTTAAGGAAGAGCCAGGCGGCCGGCCTCCGAATGAAGCTTGTTCTGACACTGAAGCCCGTGGCTCACGGAGCCCTGGGCCAGTCTCAGATGCCATTACTGCATGACATTTACGGTGTGGCAGGGTCTGCCTGCACCGTTTGACCTAAATTAGCTATCACAGGATAGTTAAAACTCAGTCACTTCACGGGATCTTCTCAGGAGCGACCCAATCTGTTCTGCACTCTGGGGAGGTTCCCTAAAGGAAGGACGGCATGGGGTGTGTTGGGACACATGGGACTTAGAACACCTGGTCTCCACGCCCAGTTCTGTCACTTACTCTCTCGAAGTTAAGCTTGTTTCTTCAACTATAAAGTGGAATAACGGCACTTATCACCATGCCCATCGCTAACGAATTAATAAAAGTAAAGATTCTTTATTAAGGGTTATTCAGCTGTTAGCTAATACTAATATTGTCCAATAAGAGCGGATGGTATCTAGAGCTAAACTGTTGAGTGCGGTACCCACAAGCTGCATGTGGCCGTTTCAGACATGGTTAGTCTGAATTGAGATGTGCTGCTGGAGTTGGCCTCAAAAAGATTGAAAAATATCTTACTAGAATTAATCTCTTGTTTCTTTTTACTAATTTTAATATAACTGCTAGAAAATATAAAACTATTGTGTGACTTGCATTTGGGGCTTATCTATAATAGATAGTACTGGCCTAGGGTATTCTCTGTCCATGAAACGAGTGATATGGAACATGGGGATTTTGAGGACCACCTTTCAAGGTGAAGATATATGTGACAAACTTATTTATCTCAGTAGTTCATTCATTTTTAAAAATTCATTTCACTGACCTGCTTTGAGTATCTACCCTGTGCCAAGGACTGGGTGCAGCACCATCCGTGCCCTGTAGGAGCTCACCATGAATTGGGGTGGGAGACTCTGCCCAGCTCATAGCACTCCATGGCTGTCAAGAATGGGAATGGCTCTGACTCAGTGTCACCACACGAGGGGCCCCAAATGAAGCTTCAAGGTAAGGAAACAAAAAGAAGCTAGGAAATCACACTGGTCTGAATGTTCTTCTTTCCAAGGCCGGGCAGCCTTTGAGTGTTTCAGTGTTGCATGTAGGCCAGAATGAAGGGTGGGCTTTCAGGGTGCTGTGTTAGCTGAGTATGTAAGAATATAAGGTTTAGGAGGCCAAGGTCATAGGTTTGTTCCCTGGACGGGTCACTTCACTTTGCTCTGATCCATGCCTCAGACTTGCCCCTGCAAACCCCAGCCAGCTGCCTTGTCAATATCTTTGATTCACTTGGGGACAGGGCGAGAGTGTGTGAAGGGAGCAGGGCAGATCTCTCACCACCGCGGGAGCAACAATGAAAACATTCTTGACCAAGAGCGAGGACAGACTCTTGGAAGGGGAGCCCCTGTAACTTAGTACCTCATTTGGTACAGCGGGCCCAACTAAAACCACCTTTTCCTTGCACAGCCCTGAAGTCACTGACCAGGGCAGAGTTTTCTGGACAAGACTCCTGGACACCACAGCGCCCAGACAGAACAGAACACATGCAGCATTCACCGGGAATGCAGACTTTCTCTAAGGACGAAGTGGGCTTCCCCGTCTGATGGACAGAGATTATTTAGATTTGGAAATATGGACACCTATCTCTGGAGTGACCTGTCCGCTGGTAATATTTATATCCGCATGCACGCAGAAAGGCGGTATGTTTTAATTCCAGGCCGAGATTCAGCCCATGCACCTCACTGAAGTATCGCTGACAGAAAGGCTGGTCGGCGATCTCCAGCTACACAAATAAATACTGGAGCAGGGTCTAACAGGAAGACCCTCGCTACCCAATTTTTTCCAGATGGCAGTGATGGATGACTGTATGTTTATGTTTACTTGGTTTCCCAGGTGACTGGTGTCCTGGTTTCCACTGGTCATGGCTTGATGAGCTTTTCTTCGAAGATGTGGGCCACCTACGCCAACAGCCCAGCTCTTGGCCCACGGGTCTACGCCACACTCAATGTTGTCAAGAGGTCATGCGTTTCTGGGATGGCTAGTTAACCCTTTACTCCCCACAGCTTTCCTGAGCCTCTCCTTGTAAATGTCCAGAACTAGCACAGGAGTAGAAGCAGCATAACGGACCCTCAAAGATCTCCACAACCTGATCCTCAGAACCTGTGATTACGTTCTGTCACGTAGCAAAGGAGAATTAAGGTTGCAGAAGGAATTAGGTTGCTAATCACTTGACCTTAAAATGGGGAGGCTGTCCTGGATTACCCAGGCAAGCCCCGTGTTATCAGAAGTGTCCATGAGCCCTGGCTGGTGTGGCTCAGTGGGGTGGGAGTCATCCTGCCAACCAAAGTGTTGTTGGTTGGATTCCCAGTGAGGGCACATGCCTGGGTTGCAGGCTAGGTACCCCAATAGGGGCATGAGAGAGGTCGCTGATTGGTGTTTCTGTGGCACATCAATGTTTCTCTCCCTCTCTTTCTCCCCACATCCCCCTCTCTCAAAAAAAAAAAACTTCTTATTTTATTTTTTAAAGGAAGTGTCCATGAAAGTGGCAGAGAGAGGCAGAAGAGCAGAGCAGAGCGGTGTGACGTAAGGACTCGGCCTTTCGTTGCTGGTGGAAGGGGGACGCCATCCAAAGTGGTGGTTTCTAGAAGCTGGAAAAGGCAAGGAGGAATTCACCCCCAAAGCCTCCAGAAGGGAGCTGAGCCCTGCTGTCTCCTTGACCTTAGCCCATAGGGCCCTTGATGAAATCCTACCTTACGGAACTGTAAGATAATAAATCTGTATTGTTTTAGGCCACTGAATTCATGACAGTTTGTTACAACAGCAATAAGAGAAAACTGGTACAGACTTACGGTGAACACTGGTGTGGCTTCCACACTGGGCTTGATGTAGGAAGCACTCCTACATCACAAGGTAACCTAGGGCTGCTGACGGCTGGTGACCCCAGTGGCTCCCAGAAAGTGCAGGAAAGTAAGGGTGATGGGAATCCAGTCACCAAGCCTTTTGGATTCCATGTGAGCAAAGAAGAGGAGTATGGGCTTTGGGATCCAGCGGACTTTGGTTTCCGGTCCTGGCCTTTACACACTCCTAGGTCGCTCTAAAGAGTACATAAAGTAAGGTGCGTAGGGTACCGGTCTCAGGGCCCGGGTGCAATGTGGAAATTCAACAAATCCTGCCCTCTTCTACCCTCTCTGTAATTATTTCTCAGATCTTTCCTGTTCTCTCTAATCCTGTGGTCCTGGACTGTGTTTAGTTTCTTAATATCTCTTGCCAGGACTGTTTCATCAGCTCCTAAAGGGCCAATTGCAGACTTTTCTTCTGCTTGACAGCCCCTAGAATTCTTTCTTTTCAAAAAAATTTTTTTTTATCCTCACCCAAGGATATTTTGTCATTGCTTTTAGAGAGAGTGAGAGAAGCATCAATGTGAGAGGGAAGCATCGATCGGTTGCCCCCATTTGTGCTGGGACCACCGGGGATCTTACACACCCTGTACTGAGAATCAAAACTGCAACCCAGGTAGGTGCCCTGACTGGGAATTGAACCCACAACCTTTCAGTTATGGAATGACACTCCAACCAACCGAGCCACATTGGCCAGGGCCTGGTGTTCTTTCTTAAAACAAAGATGCTCTCATGACACTTCTCCAGCAGTCAGTCTCCCAGTAGCTCCCGGTTGCCAGTGGATTGAAGTCATTTGAATGGCATGAGTGCATCCATCACAATTTCTTCTGCACTCCCTTCTCTACTAGAGCCCTCTAGCCTAGCTCCCCTCCTGTCACGCTCTGGCTCATTTCTGTGTCTTTGTACCGGAGCCTTTATTTTCTGTCTCTGCAATGCCGGCCCCCTCTCCTGTACCTACAGGCCTCCTTTTGTCTTTCAAGACCTATTTCAAATGCCACCACTTTTGCAAAGGCTTGCCTGATTCCTCCAAGGGTTGAGACCTGCCTCCACTGTTTCTATCATACCAGATACACTATACAGAGCTTACCAGAGTGCATCTTGCTTGTTTGTTTAATAAGCCTCCCCTCCATCTTTGAGCTCTTTAATGACAGAGACCATACATTTGCACCTTTGTTCTCAGAGCTTAGAGTATTTGTTTTGCGTAAAACCCATACTCAGTATAAAATAAGCTCAGTACATTTTTACAGGCATGAATGAATTAATGAATGACTAAATAATATGTGAACAACCCGTAACTTTAAAGTTGTTGCCAAGGAATTCGCTCCTGCCTGTCACATCTCAGGTTAGAGGGTGCCAGGGTAGCCCTTCTGTGATGTTACACACAGAGTAAGTCTTCTAAGGTAATAGGATTATTGAGCAATTTACATTTATTCTGTTCTCTTCTTACTTTGGTTCTCCGAACACTATTACCCTTAAATTCACAGGAAATACATTTTTGAGTGCCTGTCAGATAATGAAATAATAAGCCAGTAATTACAATATAATGGCTGTGGAAAGATACGAAATGGTTTTGTCTTACCAGTCAACTCTCTCCTTCCTAGGGAATGTACCTTCTTTCTTTTAGGAACCACTTCCCCCTGCCCACTACATCAACCATGGAACTGGAGTGAGGGCTGCCTGTCACAGTGGAGGGGTAGGGACGGGACCCACACCTAACCAATCAGAACACTTCTCTGCGATTAAAAAAAAACTGAAGCTGGAAGAGGCCTTTTCCTCTTCCAAAAAGCAGTATAATACAGTAATAATGACATCAGATTGTATATTGTTCATTACCTGATTCCCGTGCCATGCAACAGAGTTTCTGTGTTTGTTTACAGCTGTGTCCCCAGCATTGAGAACAGCGTAAGGTATAGAAGGTTCTCAATGAACACTTGTTAAATGAATAAACAACTGCTGGGAAAGCATGACCTAAGGACTGCCAGCAGCCATGGAACCTGCCATGTCACAGAAGCCAGGCAGAGAGCACGTAGAAGGAAGCGAAGGAGCAGACAGGGCATGCCACAGGTTCCAGTGGCCCCGGTCTGGTCTCAGGTTCTTGGAGCTTCTGTGGTTCCTGCCTTCCATGAATCCCCTTTGCTGGCTTGTGTTAAACTTGAGGTCCTGTCACTTGCAACGAAGAGACGGACCCTCGGTCCTGCTGGATTCCTGACTAATAATCTTGTCTTCAACTTCTACTTTTGGAGTTTCAGCTCCTCTTGTCCGTTTTGAAGTCGCGTGGCTGTCCCCGCTATTATTACTCTAGCGCGACGGACCAAAGCAAGGGGTCAGGTGGTTCTTTCGCCCAGATCTCTTTACCGGCCTCCCCTTGCCTTGGGAGCAAGTCCAAAGTCCCTGAGTCAGTGAGTGATGTGACCTCTGCTTAGCCAGCTTTCTTTGTTTTTTAATCACTCTGTACTCCAACAAACTTTTAAAAAAAAATTCCCTAAACGCGTCTTGCCTTCTCTCACTTCCATTCCCTCACAGATACCATTTCCTTTAGCAAGAGCGCCGTGACCCTAATCTTAACAGCTTCTTATCCCTAAAAATTCAGCCCAGGCCCCTTTCAATCCAGAAAGGTTCCCCGACACCCCTCTTGTCCCACCTGGTGATGGTGCCCATCCCTGGGCCCTCGCCATCTCTGCTCAGCATGCCACACACTGCACGGTGCTTTTAACTTTTTAATGTGTTCTATTTAAGAAAGAGGAATGTAGTCACATAGTAAAACAGCGATACAGAGAAATGTAAGAACAGAAATGAATCACCATGTACACTACCTTCCAATAGCCCTTTGGCCAAGCTGTTAATACTTTTTGGTTAAAATTTCTATAAACAATTAGAAAATTTGTTTATACATATATCATGGGGTCGTATGTATACATATAAAACCCTTTTTAATTATAAATAAAATAATACTAAAGACATTGTCCTGCATCTCACTTCCTTCACTTATATGAGAAATATTTCCATCCCAATATATAGATGTTTACTTTAATATTTGCATTGGACAAATGGTGTTCCGTTGTAGTACTAAAAGATAACTTTATTTAATGAATCCCTTATAGATGAATATCTGGGTTATTTTCAGATTTTTTATGTTATTCATCTATCTTAGGCTACTTTTAGGAGTATATCTATGAGATAAATACTTAGGAATGATTCAAAGAATATTTAGAAATTTTGAGACATTGCACTAGAAAACAGTTTGCAGTAATTTAAATTCCTACTACTATACACAAATTTTTCTTACTTTGATATTTGCTTTTCAACATCAAATATATCAAACTTTCTAATGTTTGCCTATCTGTTTGATGAAATGTCTTTTTGTTGCATTTTAAAAGTTTTCTGTGAGATCGGCATCTTTTCATGTCTCTCAGGCCCTTTGTATTTTATCTTTTTCTGAGAACTCCCTGTTTGTTTGTTATTTGCTCTTTTTTAATTTGGAAAAATTCTTTTAAGTAAGAAAATTAACCCTTTACCTGTCATGTTTGTTTTGCATATTTTTACCAATGTATTGTCTTTTAACTTTGGCTATGGATTTTTTTTCTTTTTGGCCATATAAATGTTCTAAAGTCCTCAAATGTAGTACACAACCTTGTGGATTCTGGGTGCACTGTGTGTTGCATGTGTGTTTTCTTGGCAGGAAACTCAGACCTGGGATTGAAAAGAGAAAATCACCTTTCATGCCAAGGAGTTATCTTAAGAGCCAGGGAGACATGAAAATGCACAAGGAGTTTTATTACAAAATGCTCTTGTTTTGGGTCCTAAGGAGGTCCTGTCTCAGCTCCTAAAAGCCGGCAGGGAAAGACGGCCAGACAGTCTTAACTGAGGATTTCTTAACTTAATTGAGGTTGGGTTTCACCTCCAGCTTTGGGAGAAGCTGTATCTCTCCAGCCATCTCCTTGTCAATGTGCCAATCTCACCCAGGCTGCTTGCTGAGAGGTCTGAGAACGGTCCCTAACCACGTGGAGCCGCAGTTCTGACTCACACTCTACAGCTTAAAAGCAAGTTCACTCCTGGATTCTACCCATATGTTCTTTCTGTGTCATGAAATGCAAAATCAATAAAGATTGTCATTTGGAGAGGTCCATGTCCAGGTAAACTAAGAGGAGAGGCTGCCTCAAACTGGTGGCCTTCTATCTCCTTCCATAAAATAAAGTCATAACTTATGAAGCACATACCATGTTAGGTACGTTGCTCCCAAAGTGTTGGGGGCTGTTAGAAAACTGTGGCTCTGGCATGACCATTCCTGAGTTGACGTCTCAGTCATCTCATTAGGAACCACAAGTGAAGATAAGGACAACTTCCCAGATAGCAAGTGCCCCAATTACGACTTACCGTGTCTTGTAGTTTTCATGTTTGCAGTTAGTTTGGGCCCGTGCTGACTTCTTGGCCAGCTATGTCAATGCTAAGATAGGATGACGGAATCGGAACTAGGATTGGCAGAGGGTTAGGTGCTGGAAGCCAGTGTGAAGAAAATATCCAAACTGAGCCCCTGAAGAACCTGAGCCATAGAACTGGCCAGAATTGGTCAGTAAGTCACCTCAGGAGAAGATTCAAGACTGGTGCAGAGGCAGAGTCAGAATCTGTGGTGAAATCCAAGGTCAAAGCCACAAAGAGTTCATAGAGAGGCAAAACACAAAGGGCAAGATACAAGGACAGTCATTCCAGATAAATTCTCACGGGCAGCAGGACAGCCCCTCTTAGAAGTCCCGGCGCCTTGCCCCTTGGGCCCGACTCCTAATTTTGAAACAGGGTTGCAAACCTCGACTTCAGATATGGAACAACAGCTAACAACACGGAGGCAGGAGCAGCAGCTGTACTGACACTGACTGATTCTGTCACCAGAGCACAAGTCCAGGAGGACAGGTGTGGTCCTGAAGCGTCAGTGCCCAGGTGTGTGGGAACAGCTGTTGGGCAGCCCCCAGGCATGTGGTTCGCTGGTCTCTGTGCCCCCGCTTCTATGCCTTGGCCTCACTCCTGCCCTTGGCTTTAGCTCTTAAATTATATTTTATTTTTCCTCACATAAATAGTGGTTTAACTTTTCCTTTTTGATTTGTAATTGTGTTTTAAAAATTACAAAAGAATTGCAAGCAACACTCTGTGGCAGACAATCAAAAGCGTCTGACATAATTTGAGCTTGCTATATGGCAACAAATTCTAACCTTTTCCGGTGCTCTCCCTTCTGTGAGACAAGCCTTTACATAGGCTTAGAGGGTGTTTTAAAAAAATTACAAAAATAATGCATAATCATTGTAAAATATTCATGTAACACAAAAGTATGTAAGGTGAAAAGTGAAGTCTCTTTTTCACATTCTACTCCCATTCCCCAGTGGACATCAATGTTAAAAACTAATGATACTTGAGTACGTTTAGAATTTTTCTAGGTATATGTAGATACAGACACACACGTACCTAGGTTGTATTTTTAAACATATGGTCACACTATTTATACCGACTTGCAGCTTGCTTTTCTTCACTCAATCACTCGTTACGGACACCCGCTCCATTTTAATATACAGTTGACCCTCGAACAACACAGGTTTGAATTGGGCAGGCCCATGTACACACAGACCTTTCTTCAATAAGTACTATAAATGTATTTTCTCTCCCTTATAATTTTCTTAATAACATTTTTTTTGACTCTAACTTACTTTCTGGTGAGAATACAGTATATAACACACATAACATACGAAGTAAATGTTAATTAACTGGTTTTGTTATCAATAAGGCTTCTAGTCGACAGGTGGCTATTAGCAGTTAAGCTCTGGAGAATTGAAAGTTATATGTGGATTTTTAACTGCATGGGGGTTTGGTGCTCCTGACCCCCACACTGTTCAAGGGTCAACGGTATAGGTTTCGACTTCATTTTTGTTCATGGCTACACAGCAGTCATAGTAAGTATATGCAAGATGCATGAATCACCCAACTTTTAATTTTCTGTTACAAATAATGTTGCCTTGAACATTCTAATACAGGTATTCTTGTCAACCTGTAGTGCGTCTGTAGGATAATTCCTAGAAGGGAACTGCTGACTCAATAGGTCTGCACGTTTAAAATTTCCATAGTGCTGCCAAATTGCCTTTTGCTCCAGTTTACAATTTCACTCACGGTGTTTGTGAGACACTTCGCCCCACCCTCATCATCACTGGACATGACTGTTTCATTTCACAGACCGGAGCCTGATTTGAGGTACACTCCAGGCTTTGATGGCTACGGGTTCTCCGGACCTGGCGAGGCTTTTGGCTGTGAACGCTACTCTGGCTGGCTAGAGACGCCGGGTAGAGACTCCTTGGGTCCTTCTTCCTTCTCCTTCCAAGCCTCGTGTTCACTGGGGCTTATTAAATTTCGATATTAACAATTCCATTGTACAATTTACCTAGTGTCTTGCCCTCCTTATTTCCCTTAATCCTCACAAAGTTTCTATTGGGTATGTAGGGAGGGAATTTTTATTGGAGGGGCGCAGGGCGGTTAATGACTTTCTTAAGTTCGCTTCGTTGATGAAGGAAAGAACCAGACCATGAATGCAAGTCTCCTATGTTCAAACACCATATTCCCACCCCCGCCCCCGCCCCCAGCCTCTCTAGAACGCAGAGCCATCACAGAGTGGTGTCTTTAATTAGTGCCTTTCTACCCTTTGGGAATGTTTCTCTAGAGAAACTTATGTTTGCTAGCTGGTTGGATGTGGGGCTGCTGTAACTTGTGACTTCAGGGTATCGGTTTTGCCCATAAAAAATGTTTTTGCAATGTGAATATTCTGGTATGTGGCCCAAGGTGACCCAGGGCAACATCTCCAGGAGAAGATAACTGGCAGGGTGCCGAGAGGCCTTGTAGTGACCTTATCTAGTAAGTGATAGTGTTGGAATTGGAACCAGATCCGCCTGACACCAAAGCTGAAGCCTTTTTACATTTACTCTACGCACCACCTCATATAGAGCAAGATGCTCAGGGCAGTAGATCAATGCATTCTTTCTTTATAGGCAAATTACATGGAAGCCAGATTCTCAGAAGGTTGAGTGCTGAGCGTGGAATCAGACAGAACAAGGAGAGTTCAGGATCTTAAGCAGCTAATTTCAGCTCAAGTAGCCGAAGGCAAGCTTACCCACGAGGGGGGTCACACACTCAAACACCAACAGAGGCTCAAAGACGCTTAACCCAGAGGAGTAAAGCAGCGCAGGGAGCCGTGTGATAGGGAAGAGTGGGGACTGGGGCAAACTGGAGGGTGCACCTTTCTAAAGGGGGCGGCTGCTGCTTTATGGCTCTAGCGCCTGGCTGCCGGTGTGGTTAATTCAGCTCTTCCCCATTTTTTCAATAAAAGCGAGACACTTGCATTTTTCTGCATAAAAAACTTGGACAACTTTTAAAAATACTGCCAGTCAATACAGTGCGGGCCAAGCGAAATGTGCCTGTGGGCCAGGCTGCACCCATCGGGTGCCAGCACTGACCTTTCACGGTAGGAAAACTTCTACCCTGAAAACAGCAACGCTCGAAGCCGTTACTCTAAAAGATTAAGATCAGCGCTCTTCAGATTCTCCTTTTCATCGTTTAGAGTCTATTTACAGTCATTCTCCAGAGAGAATTAAACATATTTCCTCTTACTAAATTATGCTTGCATTTCAGTCATGTCTCCTTGGAAGGGTTCCTGGCTCAACTTTTGATTGGCTTGACACTTACATAGTCAATCCTTTGCCTTATGATCACTGCCATTCTTATTTTTGGAGGTGCCGTTATTCTTATGCTCCATGAGTAATCCCTGCCAGTGAGTGTGAATTCTACGAATTCAACGTGCTGGAAACAACCCAGTTTTCAAGTCCTCCAGGAGGGTCCTTCACTGCTGCCACACTTGAAGGGACAAAAAATCTGTTTCACTTCTGTTCAGATATTACGAATTGCTTTTAAATACATAAACATAACTTCATTGACTTTACAGGTTTGTTCTTAGTGAGTGATTATTCCCTTAAGGAAAAATTTGGGTGAGTTACAGCTTATAGGAGAGGAAGGAAGGAACAGGGACGTTCTTCTAGATACTGAAATAAACAAGAGGACTCGGAATGGATTTTAATTCAAAATGAAGACAGAGCTTTCCTTGTAGATCTCAGTGATGCTGGAATTGGTTCTCTTCCCTTCCTCATGGTACACAGCAGCCTCAGGACCCGTTAAAGCACCACTGGCAAGGGGAGAGGAAAGAAAGTTTCCGGAAATGGCAGGCAATTCTGCCCTTTAGGCCCATAATGCCAACCAGGATGTGACACTGATGCGTTAAGCACATTTCCAGAAGAAATGAACTTGTGCATTTAATAGCTTTAGGGCACAGGGACTCCACCAGCATCTTCAAATAATCATGTCCATAATCAACAGTTAGCAAATGTTAGTCTTTCATAAAAGAAGTATTGACAAGACACTAATTCAAGATTTACTAATCAGGCTTCCTTGCTAGATTACCTTGCCTTTAGTGTTGAGACATGACATGTAGTGATACATTACATAATAAATCACATTTATTTAGCCAGGATCTAAATAGGTAGGGATGTAAAATAACCAGATCTCGTCTCCCACCCGCACAGTCTTACACAATGATAATGATGCCGACCCCTAAAAGCCTGGCTAATTAATAATTAGTTTTAAGTTTAATTAAAATTAATAATAATATTAAGTTTCTGATTAATAATTAATGTTAAGTTTCTGAATATCTCTTGATCACCATGAAGTTTCACTTAAGCTCTTGAGAAATGTGTATCCACTGTTTTTATGGTAAGCCAATTCTTTGAAAGCTGGTCATCTGAAATACAAGGCAGCCTTAGCAAGAAGATTCTGTGTTTGCTTGTTGACATTCCTGTCACTGACAGAACTGCCACAGGATTTCTACTCCTTAGTTTCGGATTTTGAAGAGCATAGTTCGATAGCCAAGGGCTCAAATCCTGTCCACTGAAACCTATAATGTGGAGCAAGTCCATTAACTCTCTGAGCTCAGTTTCCTCAACTGAAAATAGAGAATAACAACACCTACGTCGTGAGGGTATTTATGATGGGTACTGAGTGAGGTAACGTATGATAATGACATGCCATACAGTAATCCTTCAATACATGGTGACTGCTAATGTCTTCTTTAACCCGGTCGCCTGTTTAGAGGACAATCAAAGGCAATGAGACATAGAAAAATGCATACTGCTGAAGGAAACTGCAGCCACCCATGAAACCCTGAGAGACCAAGCCAAGGCCGTGCACAGGAAAGGGCTAAGTGACCAGCACATGATACCATTTTAGAGACAGAGGGACCTGCGACCGCAAATGCACAGCATTCTTTCTCCTCCCTTCTCGGGGCAGAGCGGGACGGGGGAGCCCAAGCCGCGCGCCTTTCCGCCCAACCTGCGCGCTGCAGGCTGAGGCATCACAGCCAGGCGGGGGTGGTGCAGACGCGCATCTCCCAGCCCTTTGAAACTTCGGCCAGGAATATTTGCTGTCACTGTCACACGTAACGGGGACAGCAACATTCTCCTGGAGAAGACAAAACTCTTTGTCCACCCGCCTCCCCCTGCCGCTGCCAGCCAGCAGGAAGTGGGGAGAGGGCCTGGCGCCCCTCTTCTCTTGGTCCAATTTCACACATTGGTTTTGCAGCATTAATAAATTGGTTACATTTGCCCTGCATTTGGCAGGCGAGGTTTCTAATAACACTCTGATCCTTTCAGAGGACATGAATCACTGGCATGTGGGGGGCTCTGGTTACCTCCCCTCCCACTCTCTGCGGCTAAAGGCCCCACACATTAGCAGGGGTCAGGCGCTTGCCTGGGCCAGGGCAGAGTCTAGGACAAGGGCCATGGCTTCGAGGCACTGTCATGGAGCTCAAAGATTTTCCCTCAGAGGGAGAACAGATAACTCCGGGCCCAGGCAATGTGTAGCTTTCTTCAGCTGTCAATCCTACCTGGTTTGCATAGAGATTGAGAAAATGTGTGAGATTTTACCACAAGAATCAGTCCAGAGAATTCAAGGGGGATGGTGGTGGGTGGGGAGGGGATGAGAGAGAAAAAAAATGTGTGAGGCAGATGTCTGCGAGTTCCGTGCCGCCCCACACGGCTTCCTTTGTGGAGCCGGGCGCTCTGGGGACAGACGGCCTGATTGAGGACAGTGTATAATGATCTAGTTTCTCTGAGGCAGCTTTTCTTCTGGCCATGGAATTAGGTGCACAAAAACTCCACGGGAAAGGGAAGCTCTGGGGCTGAGAAGAGGCCCAGGATCAGAGCTGGCCACACTTCAGCCTTGGAGGGCCAAGGAGAGGAAACAAGAAACAGCCTAGTGTGAACAAGGGCAGGGCCTGGGACCAGCAGAATAAAATGGGAGGAAGAGAGTGGGGAGAACAATGGAAAAAGGAAAAACCAGTACTGAGAGGAGGCAGAGGGGAAAAAATTCAATTGCATCCAATAGATATTTTATGCTAACCTCTACGTGTGATAAAAGAGTGTTTTTACCTAGCAAGTACATATAGAATCTAGTTCCTGCCCTCCGGGAGCTTATAGATCAGTTTAAAAATCAGCTACAGCCCTGGCACGCGGGGCTCAGTTAGTTGGAGCATCGTCCCATAAACCGGAGGGTCGCGGGTTCAATTCCCAGCCAGGGCACATGCCTAGGTTGTAGGTTCAGCCCCAGTCGAGGCGTGTATGAGAGGCAACCAACTGATGTTCCTCTCTCTCTTTTTCTCCCTCCCTTCCCCTCTCTAAAATCTATAAGCATGTCCTCGGGTAAGGATAAAAAAATAAAACATAAGATAAAAATAAAAATCAGCCACAGAGCTCAATCCCGGCAGAGATCATGACAGGGTATAATACAGACATTGCTGCCATGGGGCATGGTGAAGAGGGCAGAGGCAGTTGTGGGGAGGTTTTATAGAGGAACCGATCTTGAGAGGCTTCTGGAAGGGTGGGGAAGATTGAGCAGAGGTGAGGGAGATTATTTCTGAATAAAAAATGGTGGTATAGAGAGGAGAGGTGGAGTAGAGGAACAGGGAATAGCGGTGGAAAGACAAATGAGAAGACAAGGAAAACAAAGAGGCCCAGGTGGCCACTCCCAGTTGCCTTAGTCACTGCGCAAGCCACAGGACTTTTTCATCCAAAGGAATCATAACTGGAGGCTTCTTGTAGGGTCCTGCAAACCCAGGCAAACCACCAATAAGGCAACCCAGCTCCAGGCCCAGAGGGAAGGAAGAAAGAGTGACTTGTGCCCACCAAGAGAAAGCAGGACACGGTCCCCTCTCCTGGGGGCGCCAGGCTGGCCTTGTGCTGTGGTGCTCTAGCCAGGATGCCTGGTAAGGGCCACTGACACGTCTCAGAGTCTCACTTGGTAGGTGCCCGTGTGCCCCCCTCTCTCTGCTATATCCTTCTCTGTGGCTCTCAGGATTCCCAGGAAGGAAGGACTTTTTCTATTTTTCGCAACTTTTTATCTGGAAAAGAAATTAAAATCTTCACAAAGATGGAAAGAATGCCATACTGAACAGAAGGTACACTTGAATTTTTTCACCAGTTATTGACCTGTGATTCCATATACGGTGATGTGCTGATAAGTCAGGAATCTAGGGAATGGCAGGAGCCCTCATTTGCAGTATTTGCCAATTTCTGTGGTGTAAAAACTCCCACCATGGCTGATTTCAAGCTACTAAATTAAACCAGTAGTTTAACAAATGGTTTGCATAATTCCTGTATATTTATCTGCTCTCAGGAGCTGGTAAGAGCCAGTTCTAGTACCCAATGTTTTTCCTGAACGATTTTCAATAACTTGCAGATATCACGGCACTGAACCAAATAATGTCAGCACATGTCTCCTAAGGAGAAGGATGTTCTCAAACATAATTACAACTATTATCACATGAGAAAAAATTAGCCACACATTTTAAAATTATTACCTAATATACATTTCCCACTAAAAATTTCCCAATTGTTCCCCAAATGTTATTTATAGCATTTTAAAAAAATCGAGAATCCAATGAAGTTTGCATATTACATATGTTTTTTTCCTTCCATTTCTTTTCATCTAGAATGGTCCCCTGACTTCTCTTTTAGTTGTAGGTTGTTTGTTTTTTTAATGGCATTGACTTTTATGAAGAATCCAGTCCAATCATCTATAGAATGTGTTACATTCTGGATTTATATTGTTGTTTCTCATAGTTGAATTCAAGTTAAGTATTTCTCGGCAAAAGTAATCCAAAGGTGTACCTCATATCAGGCAGGCCTCCTATCAGAGGCTGAAATAATGTCAGATTGTTCCACCATTGGCTATGCTAACAGTTAGTTAGAGCAGCAATGATCAGATCTCTCCATTTTTAAAAAAGGTACCTTCCCTCCTTTGTATTTAATAAATATTTGTGAGGAGATATACTGATGCTGGGTGAATATCTTGTTACTCAAAACCGTTTTTACTCAGTGCTTAGCACCCATTGCTGACCGTTGCTGAGTCGATTATTACATTAGGGCCTGAGGTGTAGTGACTTTCTAACTCTGTCTCTCCTTCTACATTTATTAGATGGAATTCTTTTCTTTAAAAGTCTCTCTCTCTTTTTTTTAAGCATCATTATGGACTCACGGGGTTTTTTTTTTCCAAAAAACTTCAATGGATTATAATCTATTACTGTCATTTTCTTTTTTGATGTTCAAATTATCCCAAACTTGGCCTGTGGGGACCCCTTCAAGCAGGATCCTGTGTCTTTTTGACATGACCTCATTAATCTTTAAGTATTTCCTTTCTTCCTTGTACACGAAGGTCCCCCAGGCTCACTTGTGTAGGTCTTGCACTGGAGCCAGGGCAGTTATTTCAACAGAGAGCCCTGAGTTCGCTGGTGGGAAATGATATTTAGAGATCAGGATCCGGGTGCTAGGTGTGCTCATGGCTACAGTGATGCTACTGCTCTAAGATCCTTCAGTTGGCATGATTAGAAGGAAATTTATAAATGAAATGTAACATACAGTGTGTGTGTGCGTGTGTGTGCGCGCGCACGTGTGTGTGTGTTGTAATTCCTTAACCCTTGCATTCCAGAATGTGATCTTATTTGGAGATAGGGTCTTTTCAGAGATAATCTAGTAAACACGAAATTATTATGGTGGGCTCTAATCCAATGTGACTGGTGTCCTTATAAAAAGGGGAGATTTGGACATAGAGGTATTTACAAAGGGAAGATGATATAAGAACATAAGGAGAAGATGGTCGTCTACTGGCCAAGGAGAGAAACTTGGAACAGTTCCTTCTCCCACAGCCCTCAGACCCACTCACCCTGCTGACACCTTGGCTTGGGACTGAGCTGTGAGGTAACACATGTCTTGTTTAAGCCACTCAGTCTGTGGTGCTTTGTTATGGCAGCCCTAGCAAACTAATACCACACAGTTAGCATCTCAAAACAACACATTTATCTTGCATTTCTGCAGAAGTCTGGTATGGATCTCCATCGAGGTATCAGGCTAAAGTCAAGGTGTCAGCAGAGCAGCACCACTTTCTGGGGTCTCTAGGGGACAATCTGTCCATTCAGGTTGTTGGCAGTGTTCGGTTCCTGTGACTGCAGGCTGCGGTCGTCCTTTCCTTCCTGACCACCAGCTGAGGGACATTCCCCACGTCTGGAGGCCACCTGCATGGCCTGGCTCATGGCCCCCTTACTCCAGCAATGGTAGGCTGAGTTCTTGTCGTGGTTTGACTCGCTCTGACCTCGCCTTCCTTTGCCACACCTCTCTTATTCTTCTGCCTTTCTCTTTCCCTTGTAAGGGCCCACGTGATTTCACTGGACCCACTCAGAAAATCCGGAACGACCTCCCTAAATTAAGCGAACTTTAATCCTATCTGCAAAGTTCCCTTTGCCATGTAATATAACACATTCACAGGTTCCAGGCGTGGATGTTTTGAGACAAGGGGCATTATTCTGCTTACCACGTGATGACATAAATATATTGAGTTTATTTGCTTTGTCCCAAAATAGACATAGAATAGTTTCAGAATTCCAGTAGCATTATGATTATTAAGAAATAACCGAGTAAGTAAAATTAAAATCTCTTAGAAGTTCTTTTTACCCCTAGAATGTTCCCATGGAGAAAGTGCACATAGAGTTTTATTTCTTTTCTCTATGTGGTAAGGTTATGAATTTGATGTATAGCTTGATTCATTTGTTTCTGTTCATATTCAATTTAAGATTTGTTGTTTTTCATCTTCTCGCAGTTAATTTAATTTTGTGAATAAAAAGTACATTCGTATAACTCAGAAGTCAAGCTGTATGAAAAGATATACCTAGGTAAGTCCATTTCCACCCCCTGATCCAACTCCTAAATTCCAAGGACTGGTGAGCTGGGGACCTGTTGGTCTGATTGCTGTCACTGCTGCTTGTATGAATCAAGTCTCTGAAGTACAGATAGCAAAAGTGTTAGTACAAATCTATCACATTTCATCAACTACAGTCATTTATCCAAAGAACAAAAAAGGACAGAGAGGGCCCTGCCCCAAGGTGTGATAGTGTCTCAGGGAAGACAGACCTGAAATGCTACAGAACAGAACAGGCGAGGGAGGCCCAGCATCTGGCGAGAGGTTCAACGAGGGGGTAGGGCCTCGGGATGACCCCACGCTTAGGATTCCCAAGGGAGGCTCCACGGAGGACATAAGACTTGACTCAGAAAGGAAAGTGGCATTAGCGAAGACAGGAAGGTGTATTCCACACTATCTGGGGAACAGCCAACCAACCAACCTGCAGAAGTGGGACAAGCACTTAAGTTGGCACGTCATAAATTGAACCCAGGATAAATTAGCAGAAGCTATTTAGCAATTTCCCTATTGAATACATAGATTGTTTTTAATTCTACAACATTACAAAGAAAGTAGTAATGTATATATCATTGTATATTTACCCTTGTACCTTTGTTCCCACAAAGGTACTTCCTTAACAAATAAGAACAAACAAACAAAAATAATAGACAGACAATGGTAAGGTGGTTACCAGAAGGAAGGGGGTGGGTAAAGAGTAAAAGGGGTCAAATATATGTGACAGAAGAAGGCTTGACTTTGGGTGGTGAGTACACAATAGGATACACAGATGATGTATCATAGAACTGAACATTTGAAACCTATATAATTTTATTAACCAATGTGACCCCAATAAATTCAATTGTTTTAAAAAAAGAAGGATATTTTTGTAGCCATGGCTCTCAAATCTAAGTGTGCACCAGAATGACCTGGAGGTTTTATGAAAACACAAATTCTTGGACGCCACTCCCAGAGTTTATGATTTAGTAGGTCAGCAGTGGGGCCTGAGAATTTTCATTTTAGCAAGTTCTCAGGTGATGCTGAGGCCGTTGGGGTTGGTTACGCCCTGAGAACCATTTTTCTATATGATGAATTCCTGAAATTAGGAAGTTGGGTTAAAATGTATGCAAATGTTTCACTTTGATGAATCCTGCACATTATCTTGCACAAAGGCTGTATCAGTTTACACCCCGACCTCCACCCCTTCACGGCTGTGTGAGCATAACCTTGACCTCAACCCTGCCAACACTGGCTATTTTAACTCCTTCAGTTTTGAGGGGAGTTTTTTGCCAATTGAATGGTAAAAAAATAGGATCTCATTATTGTCCTATTTCACACTTTCTTGAGTGCTTTTTCGTTATTTTTTTACAGTAGCTTCTATTTTTAAAAAATCTTATTACAAGAATAATGTTTATTGCAAAAAAATTAAAGAGCTCTGGATAAGCAAAAAGGAGATAAAGTCATCCATAATCCCACCACACATAGATCACCATGTTAACATTTGGTGTATGTTGTAGCCTTTTTTTTTTCCCCTTTAATAACATACTGTGAACATTTTTTCCCTATCATGTCATTCATTAACTATTCTTCTCCAACATCAGCCTCAATGGCTGCATCATATCAATGGAATGTTTCTGAATGAGAATTGACATTTACAAAATGTTTGGGGAAGACTGATCGAGCAGCAGGATTTAAAATGGGCAAAGTCTGGAGGCAAGGAGAAGCTAGGAAACTATTGACATAGTACAGGAGAGTGGTGACAATGGGGTTAGGAGACAAGGAGTGAATACAGGAAACACTGGGAAGAAAGACAACAAACTTGCTAGAATCCACGATGGCGGGCGAGGAATGTTCAAAGCTAAATTCGGCAGGAGTGCGCTGGGTTTTAGGATCATAAACTCGGGAGATGCTGAGGAAAAGACAGATCATCTTTCTTATCTTTGATCCAAGCATTTATCTTGGTGTAAAGGTTTGGGGATGGAAGTCAACTTTCCAGAGGAAGACCTTCATTTAGGAGAGCAGCAGCCTTTAACTCTCAGAGCCCAGGCTTGACGCCCATTTCAATGCAGGGATTAATTATTCGAGAGACTCTATGGTGAGGTAGAAAGACTGCAGGCTGGAGTATTAAAAAGACGGATTGTGCATCACTGCTTTGCCACGTATTGTGAACTTCAGCAAGCCTCTTAACCTCCTTGAGCCTTTTTGTCCATAAAATAAGAGTGATAACATACATTTCACAGAGTTATTTGTAAGAATTAAATGAGATGATCTGTGTAAGATGCTGGCCCATAGGCAGCAGGTATCTAAGAAGTGGTGGTTTCTTTTATCATTGTGAGAATAGCCATACAGAGTAACAGCATGCTTATAAGTCATCCCACAGCTTGGCGCCTGCCTAGAGAAGCACTCTTGGCCAACCGAGGCATGCCTGCTTGGCAACGAAAGGAAACTCACTGACAAAAAGTTAATTTCTGAAACAGTCCCTTTTGTGAGTAGCTGCCTGCACTTGGCCTTCTCTTCTGAGCAGGAGCTCCGGGGAGGTGCCCCGGGGTGGTGGGAGAGATTCCATGTGTGCTGGATACCTCTGGAGGTTACCTGAGTGCACTGCAGAGATGTGTACGGCAGGAGCAACAAAGACCTTTGATCAATACTGACAAACTCCGTTCCTTGTCTTCTTTCCTTCTCCTTCCATTGGCTAAATATTTATCTGTAATCTCAGAATACAGACTCTGATTATAATAAGTCTGCAGGCAAATCAATCTCTCTGTTTGTAGTCTTTCCTACCTTAGAGTAGAGATTACTTCCTAGGGTAAGCCTGAGGAGCAAATGGGGTACTGCACTGGAAAGTGCCTACCACAACATCCTCGAGGAGTGGGTGCCTACTGTTGTGTTTCTTTTGGGAACCTCTCTAAGGCTATCTATTTATAAGCCATCAGTAAGTAACCATGCCAGGAAATGGAGTTGTTTCAGCTGCATGGAAACCGTCTAGTGTATGATTAACAGAGACATCAAAATAGCTATCACTCCTAACCTCAACTTTCCACACCCAACAACTCTCTGACACAGCCAGCAACACAAAATATCCATCCTCCTGATTTAACTCTTGTCCCTTGCCATTGGAGGAAGAGGAAACTTAGACCCAATCACCAACTCCTCATTTGCCTTAGATGACGTGAAGTGCATTTCTACATGGCATTGAACGAATGCTCCTCCAGAGAACGTGGTGGGACCTGTGGGTCTGCCAGAGAACGTGGACCAACATATATTTGCTCAGTATCTAGTATCATAGGTCAAGTGCTGTTATATGCCCTTGTTTAATCTTATTTTCACCATGAGTCCGTGAGATGGTTATTATCCTCATTTATCAGAAGAGGAAACAAAGACTCAGAAAGATTACGGTGATTCATAGCACAGTGGCTCGTAGCTACCTCCCCCTTTCCCCCCTTTCCTTTAATTTAGTTTCCCAACATATGTTCCTATCATCTTGGTTGCTTCACAGCCCGACAGACCTCCAGCCCAAACAGAAGACGAAGCAGTACGTAGACCATGTTTCCATTTTTGGATCAGTCTGCTCAGTTTCACTGGGTCCTAGACAAGTCAAGTTCAACGACCATAGCATTGAACTCTACTGTCGATCTACCGTGAGCCAGCGAGCCCACGTGGGTGAGACAGTGAACAGTAAAGATGGAGAGTTTTCTTCTTCAGTTAAAGCCTGCCTTGTTTACTCATTCGTTAAAAACAAACTTTCATGCAGTCTGAACCAGTTCCTGACTTTTTTTAAAAACAAGGTCATTATGGTTTCAAAAGTGGAATGAGTGGAAATGTGCTGTTTCCTGCTGCTCCATCTCCCCGCTCCTTCTCTCTCACCCTGTTTGCATATTACAGGTTTCTTCCTTCCAGAGATGCTCACAGCTGTTTCCCTTCCTCCCTCCGGAGCTCTCTAGGGCAGCCTTCATTCTTCCACCTCAGCACGCCTCGGGCCCCATGGAAACTCCCCCACGGTGTGATTGCTTCCACACTTTTATATGCTTTCAAGAATATCAGCTCTGAGAGCTGCTTATTGATCCCGAGTGGGGAATCCTCCCTTACAAAGCAATTTGCTGTTGATGAAGGAATGTGGAGGCATCCTTCTTTACTTCCTGCTCCTCACCTCCGTGCCCCACCCCCACAGGCCGTGACCCTCCCAACCAGGCCCATCCCCCCTCGTGCCTCCTTTTCTAAGTATTTCTGACGAAGCTGACTTTTCTGTTTCTCAGACACTGATCGCTTGAAACACTTAATCACTTGTGTTTTAATGGGGTCTCTCTCTAGTTTAGAGATTCTGTTTTGAAACCCAAATATGGAAAAGAGTCAGCCGCTCCCCAAGTACTTGACGTCCCAGGAGACATGGATTCCACCTGTTCCTCAAAGGCTTATACCTTCTTCTACCCACCAAGTCTCAGAACAATGGTGGCAGGGCTAGAGTGTCAACATCCACAGGCAAAGCAATGGATGTGGTTGTCAGTGCTCAGCACTGAGAGATGCAATGAAGAAAGGAGAGTATAGTATTGGAGTGCTTACTTTGTCCCAGGCACTATGCTAGTCAAATGCAGAATTTTACTAATCCTACCCACCACCTCTTTCGAAGATTCAACCCCTCGTACCTAAAAGATAAAGACTTTCTAAGGACCTCTCTCCTATTAGCGCTCTTCTACCGAGGGAAAAACCCGAGCTTGGAGAGGTTAAATTTTTGGCCCAAGATCACGCAGCAAATAAGTGGCAGTGGCACGAGCGACCCAGCCCTCTGCCTCCAAGTTAAATGCACTTTCCATTTCTCCACTGCTGGCAAGAGTTCCCCATACTCAAAATCCACACTGGAAATGAAGTCAGTGTGTTGGAAAATGGCATTGTGATGTCTGTCGTGTTACCAGGATGTGTCGCCATTCCAAACGGTGATGCTCCTGCCCTGCCCAGGAACTGACTAAGAAAGCTGCTGCCTGGGTCACAGCCACAACGTCCCCACCCCTGCGTCCCCTTAGGCCCGGGTGGCTGAGTCCAAGGGAACACAGTGCACTTCCCTAACGATAGGCCTTGCCTTTCGCAAAAACAGAACTTTTATTAAGCAACAAAACTAAAGATTTATTTACATCAGCGTAGGTTTACATTCAAAAAGAGCAAGATTTTTAAAAAATAGTTAAAATTTGAGATGAGTTAACCTCTTCAACTTAAGCCTTTCCCTCGTTTCCATAGGCTGCTTTGAAAAGCAATGCTTAGGTGTTCTTTTCAGTACTGAGGTCAGAAGGTTGTCCTTTCCCTGGCGCTAAAGGTCTGCAGGAGGCAGGGTTTCCCTCTGAGAATCTATGTGATCTGTCACTGCTTTTTGGCTTATTCCAACAAGGATTGTTCTTTGCTCTTCAGTGCACGCCCTTTCTACTTTATGTTTTTAAAAAAACAAACACTTTTTGTGTTATTATTAAAAGTAGAACCAAAAATCCTACCTTATTAAAAAAATTCATTTTTTAAATACACTGACCTAAAGCATTACATGCATTTTAGAGACACTGTATGATTTATTTGTGGGTATTCAGAACATCTTAAACAGTCTAAAACGCCCATGAATGCTCTTCAAATACATCTATTCTAGTATCTTGCCACCTTTTTTGGGTGAGTGATTCTAAGACATTGATCATTCATCCTTCCAGGAAAGTGGCCCCAAGACCAATTTGGAAGAGTGACCAATAGACCAATGAATTACACTGAAATCAATGAAGTATAGTTAGTGGCTGCTCAAGGTGAAGACATCAAGAAAATGACAAAACATACCAATCAGCCGATCATTTTGTATTTACTTGTGTGCTATCTTTGCATGAGGTTGTCTGACTGTAGGGCCAGCTAGTTTAAATAAAGAAGAAGATTGTTGTAAGGATGTCAAGATCTTACATGAACTAGAGCCAGAAACTACAAGACCACTAGAGGCTGAGACAGCCCTTCGCCCTCCTTGCTCTGTACGGACCCAGGGTCCCTGGTCTCTGACCCTGTTCGTGCAGCTCATCCTCCTCCCAGGACATCCTATTCTCTGGTTCCCCAAGTTCTTAGCTTGAATGCGAGTCTGCCTTGCCATGCTGTGGGCTGAGGCCCTGATTCTGCTCATCTTTTCTGCCTGGCTCCCACAGATGATTGGTCCAAATTTCAGAAAGAAGAATGTGATTGATCCAGCTTGGATCAGGAGCTATCCAATCAGCTGTGGTCATGGAGTCATGTGTCACAAGCATGGCCATTTTACTAGGCTCATCATGGGGGAGTTACCGGACAAAAAAGATGAGGAGTATTTAGTTTAAACGCCAACTAGGTGCTCTCTACAGTGCACCATGTGGAACAAAACATAGGGACTAGAGTCAGCGTAGGCCAGACTTTCAAATCCAAGTTCTGCCACTTCCTAATCTGGACATGTTAACCCTCAACTTTGATTCTATAATCTGTAGAATGGAAACAACCACCACCTCAAAGTGTTATAGTGAAGATTAAATGAGATGATGGTGCCAAGTGCTTGGCACAGGAAAATGCTGGTAAAAAATGCTCTTGTACACGCCAGGCTGAACAGCAAGTTTAGAAGCATCACAACTAATAAGGGTTTTCATGACATGGGAAAAGCAAACCAGTACGGTTTACACTGCTGAAAACCAAGGATTCTCTGTAACACAAAGAGAGGGTATTAAACAAATGGGTACTATCCCAGAATCTTTCTTTCTGGCACCGAATAACAGTATCAGTAATTAACATTTACACAGTGCTTTACGGTGTACAAACTGTTTTTCACTAATATTGTCTCTTTCCATTCTCATGACAAACGACCTTGTGAGACTGCTATACTTATTAGCCTCCTTTCATAGCTGAGGTTGAATAAACGAGCAAAGGTCACATGGCTTGTAACAGATAAATGTGGGATTCAAACCCCGGTCCTTTGACTCTAAAACCTGTTACACTTTTCAGGGCATTCACCAGAAGATATGTTCTGTATAGGCCATTTCAGGAACCAATCGCCTATTTCATGATCTGATTCCCCACCCCCTTCCCACCACTGCATGAGATAAGGTCTAAACGCTGTACCATGGCTATTAGATTCTCTTCACAGTTTGGATCCAGACTCCCTCTCCAGCCTCGTGTAGCCCGTTGCCCAAATACACCAGACTTTCCCGTGCCTCTGTGGGTTTTCCCACTTTTTCCTACCCTAAGAGTATCCTTCTCCTTCTGCTAGTCCAGTGAAGTCCTGTGAGACATTCAAGGTCCAATTCTCTTGCTGCTGCTCTTAGCCCCACACAGCAGGATTATTCCTTCCTTCCCCTGGGCGTCCTTAGAGTGTGTTCACACACCTCCAATTACACACTGCAATGGTAGCCAGAACACAAGCATTTTTACCTCTGTATCCTCAGCATCCGTCATACCTGGCACATAGCAGGTGCTCCAGGAATGTTTATTGAGTTGAATTTGTTGCAAGTTCCAAAAATGTGTAGCCACAACAGAATTGGTTCTGGGAGAATGTCTTCTGGTTATTTTCAACAGTTCTAAATTCTAACCAGTCTCATTAATCTGAATAATGTACCTCTAAATATACTAAACATTCCACTTGATGTTTTATGTTTGTATTAACTTTTCCTGTTTTACTAACCATATCCTCCCTGAAACTTGATTCAGGATCCTTTTCATTTCATTGTATATGAAGTAGAATGCAGTAGAAATCTGGATATCTGAATGAAGCAAAGAATTGGGGCCCTTTCAGAACTTAAGCAAACAAAAATTCAACTTTTGATTGCAAACTGTTTCTTTATTTCCTTTGCTTATCCTACTTACCATGTTGTTACCCTAAGGGAGTAGACAAATGGCACTCCGTGGGCAGGCTCCATCACCTACTAAAATGAGGTCAATCATAAGACCTGTCTATGGGGTTACTGTGAGGAACGAATGCAAGAAACACCTAAACGACCTGATAAACACCAGGCATCATACTAGCAAAACTTCTGCTTGGCCTGAGGGCCTCAAAAGAAATTCCCACTAGGTTAGTAATGTCCCATTCACTGATTAATATGAAGTGCAGGTTTTTCATTTCTGAAATTGTTCTTTCAAAATGGGCTGACATATCCATTGGCTTTAAATGGGCCCCGAATGGTACAAAGCGTACAAGACCGTTTGCAGACAGGCAGGTTTCAGGTTGAGCAGCGTACCTTTTACCAGTTCACCTGCATCAGCCAATTCCTCTGAGAAGGCTTCTTTCCTTGTCCCTAGGCTGTGTCAGGCACTCTTTATAAAGCTAGGCTCCGGGGCACCCCTGCTTTCCCTTTGGAAGCACCCAATATAACACCTCATTTTGAAATTGCCCGTTTGCACCTTCCGTGAGACTATAAATGCTGTAAAAACTGGACTAGTGACTTACCCATGTCTGAAGCCCCACTGCTCAGGACAGTGCCTGACATATAGCAAATTCTCAATGAATATGTATTGAATGAAACAAAATGAATGAATAAATGCTTAGAGAGGAGATCTAGATGTGGGTAGATGTCTGATTCTATACCTGGAAAGTCAGACATGATTAAAGGAAGAGAATAATTAGGAATAATACTTGTGGCTCATTTTTCCTACCAAAGAGCAAGTACACTTCAAAGCTCTGCTTTATTCAGAACACTCCCAGATTAATACCTGGATGTGGAAACACAACAGGGGAGTCTGGGTGTGTGTTTTTGTGATTGACAATAACTGTGCCAATCATCCACAAACAACTACATTCTGTTCTCTTTGTCCAAGCTCCATGGCTTTTCTTCCTAAGGCTTCCCATTAGTTCTGTACATGAGGAAGATTTTCAACCATGAAGACTCTATATTCCAAAAGAGGAAGTGAAAAGGATGACTGGAACGGGGCTAAACAGGAAGAGCGAATTGTCTATAATCAAAATTAATAGATAACTCCCACTCTCCTTCCTTAACTCATAAAATTTCTATTGGAGCATTGATTATATTTGACATATAGTAATTAATATTCGTATAGCACTTCTCAGCATTTCTATCCTGTATTTATCAAAGTATTTAATTTAATCATCAGGAGAATCCTGTTAGATAAATTCTTATTCTTTCTATTGTACGAAGAGCAAGTTGAGCTCAGTGCAGTTAAGTGAGTTACCTAAAATCCCACAGCGTATAAGTCCCGTACACAGTGAAGACCAGGATGCAACCCAGCTCCGACGCTGGTGTTTGCTTGGCTTGCGTTGCAAGTATTTGCATGTGCCCTGCCTCCCCCAGAGCGTTGTACATGCTCCTTGACAGCACCTGCCACGCTTTGCTCACGGCACACAGGGAGATTCAAGAAACTAAGCTTCTTTAAAGATCTGATATAATTACATGAAGAGAACTGTAAAGTATGGTCATGGGAGTTTCACGCCTGGTCAAAGAGCAGATATACTTTGAAGCCTTACCTTGTAGCGTGTGCCTAGGTAAATGGCACCTGGATGGAGCCAATTCCAATTGTGGAAGGCCAAGTCCAGCGTAGGAAGGTGGGCAGCTTGCAGCTCACCACGCCAAGTCACCAACCATGCCAGTAAGGAAGCGCTGCTTCCAGGCACCACTTTGAAATGTTTACTCCAAGATGACTCAAGGTACCTGAGAACAAGTGATAAGAATCAAGGGTCAGACCAAACAAAACACCTGGAGCTGGGTCTTACCATTATAACACACTGGAGCCGCGCTGTGATGGCAGTGTCTGTGCAAAGTAGGAACTGTCTGTGCCCCGGCTTCCTCACCTGTAAAGGAAACACACTACTTGTACCTTCTTCAACAAGTTGACATGATGATTAAATGAATTAGTACACTGAATGAGCTTAAAACAATGCCTGGCACATGGAGTAAGAGTGTGCTTATCATCACTATTACTGCTGCTGTTAAGGTTAAAGCAACATGGAAATTTCAGGGGATAAATGCATAAAGCTGGCCAATCTCCACCAAATTCTAGGTCAAAACCACTTTGTTTTACTCACCTAGATTTAATGACCACACCCGAACACTTGGTGAAATCATTCAGTTCCTCAACTTTGCCCTAGAGGGGCCCGAAATCTCCGGAGGTATCCTTCTGAACTTCCAGCGGGTCTTCGAGACTGGGTCAAGTGCAAGATTAAACATTAAAACATACTCTTTGCTTTTCTGTCTCTCCCTACTCTGCCTTCCCTCTGCCAGAGACTGTCTCAGCAGGGCCCCGGGAGCACTCTGTACCTCTCTGGTGCTGTCACTCTCATTCCTTCCCTGCCAGTTGTCTCCTCTTTGTCCTTGTGTCCTTTCTGCCTTTCCCTGTGACCATGAACCTCATTTATCGCTCACTTCTCTGAGTCCCTATGGCGCTCGCCACCTGGCTCCTTGGGTCCCTCCAATTTCCCGTATGTTAATTGTATTTCTCAGAGAGCAATGAACTCTGCAAAAGCAGGCCAGACACGTGGCACACTAGGTTAAACTGTGTTCTGAATTCCTACTGCCCGCTACATACGAGGGTGCACAATTTTACTCTGAATTTTCTGTCTTTCCAGGAAAATTTTTCAGTGCATGTGATGGGTTAAGAGAATCTAATCATGTATTACAAAAGACTTTAAAAGAAAATGTAGAATAACATATGCCAGAATAACATAAACCAGACGTTGATTTTAAATAAGTTTTCCTAGGTGCTAATTTTAAATCCTCTTCTGCTTTCATAGAAGATGCTACTCCTTTGACATACGGGGTGAGACAAAAGTGTGTTCACAGTTGTGAGTATGCAAAACACAAAGTTTATTCTTGTATTATTTTCCATACGAACCGCTATAAACCTACTTTTGCCTCACCCTGTATATCTTGGAAAGGAAGAGTTCTTCCTTCCCAGGTACCTGCGGGGTGCAGCCCCACCCAGTTTTGAAGCCAGTCTGACAAAGACCAGTGTTTTTCCAGGGGCTCAGACTGTTGTTTGCTTCTCTTTCTATTCGCTATTGAAGGTGTCCCTCGAGGGTTGGCACTCTGCCCTGAGCCCGCCCAACAGTCAGTGCCCCCCGCCATGGCAGGGGAGCTGGGCACTGCCAGCCAAAAGCCTTCAACTTCCAGTGCCCCTAGCAGACAAGCTTAAGTTTGCTGAAGATTAGGGTCAAGGTCAGGGTTAATTCACGGCAGGGAAATGCTCACAATGGAATAGTTACCCAAAACTATAAGCCCTTGCCAGACCAAACTATATGTTACTATCCTCTATTGATTTCTGCCGTATTGATTCGTTATGTTGGACCTTGTTGGATAGCAATGGCTTCAATCAAGCCCAAATTCACTGGCCGTCTTGGGCCCTGGACATTAGTTACCTTTCTAGAAACGAGCTCCTGAGTCAGAGCTCATTCCAGCTCCCCGCCCTTCGTCTCCAGCTCCTGCCACAGAGTCTCTGCCCGGCTTGGTGCCATTTCCTCTGAAACCGGACTTTTACAGACTTCCTTCATGGGCACCAGAGCTCAAAAAGAAACATTACCTAGGGGCTCCGGCCTCAATACAACACCAAGTTTAGTGTCCTTTAACTGGGGTCCAGGAGCTGCCACTGGCTCATCAAAACAGGGTGACCTGGTACCATTCTCCCGCCCTCATTCCCCTAACGCTGTCATTTCCAACTAAGAAGGTTTTTATTCGGTGTGCCTGTTTGCCAAAACCTATATAAATCAGAGTGTGCACTTTGCAAGACTTAGATTTGATTAATCTTAAAAAATTTAGAAGCTGCATGAGCGGGGTTTGAGATTAAGTGCGCAAAGATGTTAGGAGCAGCCTCCCCACCAGCCTTCAGATGGAGATGGATGAGGAACGATACCGGGTTTGAGCTGCCCATAATTGAAAAAGTGTGTGCCCAAAATATCATATTTATCCTGCATTTTTCCGAGAGCCATAACTCTAAGGCCTTTCATTAGACCCTCGATAAAGTGAATGTCTTCAGCTGTGAGGGTCCCAGATCGGGTGGGCGTTCATGATACTTTGAGAACAGGGTTAGGAATGCCAAATATAAAAGACATTGGGGAGGAGCTGCAGGGTGAATTCCCTAAAGGCAAATTGTCCCTCAGCTTCCCTGGAAGAGCAGCACAAAGCTGGGGAAGGGCAGCATTTGCAAGCGACTGAACAGTAGGCGTGTGATAGGAGCGTGACTACAAACCATCAGCGAATCCCATCTGCTAAGCCTGGGGGGCTGTGCCTGAAGGGACCACAGGTCCTCTCAGAAGGCATCCGGGCACAGAGCTGCCCGGTGCCCCGCTCTGGGGCGGCCACTTGCACTCTACGCTACGTCAGTGAACATGGTCCCTGAAGTTGTGCAACACGGTGGTTGCGAGCAATGCAAGGCACAGCAGAGACCGAAACGGGGCCCCCCGGGATCACAGGTCTTCGGACCCTGTCTCAGCCCTGAAACTGTGCCAGCGGTGCGTTCACGCGAAGCCGAGGCGCGGCGCTCACGTGAGCATTCAGCAGACGCCGAGCACGTGTTCCGTGCCGGCTCTGCCGAGTCTTGCGTGTGGCACTGTGAGGAACGCAAATGTGTCTGAGAAACATTGACCTACGGGGATGCTCTCTCGTACCTGGCCATGACTGCACTGCCTGAACGTGGTTTTGATGTGCCATCCCCTGATCTGCTGTTCACTCTCCGACCACCCAGCCCCAGCCTTTTCCATTTTGCCCCTGTTTCCTTAAGTCCTTTTGCTTTAAATGACATAAGACAGACCCCGAAGTACATACAACTGTAGATTAGACCTTGGACTTTGAATCTCTCCAGAAAATTAACTTTGTTCTCTGCTCCCTTTGGGATACTTAAACGTTGACATTCAAAAGTTCTACTAGTGTTTTGTGTGAGTGTGTATGCATTCATTCCCATTGCCCATACGCAAATGATTCACCGAGGACATTTCTAGTTAAGCGCAGGCCCAGGGCTATAAAACAAACTTTCAATGTGAATCATAAATTAAACTTAAATATTAAAAAGTTGGCAAGAGCCTTAGCACGAGATCTTATTTTTATTGCAGGTCTGTGAAGAAGGATCATGCATAGCAACTAAGCGGAAGAGCGCTATGTTCGGAAAAGAAGGGGGGCTAATTCCCCTTGTTTACGTTTTGAAGGTATAATGCCGGGCCTAAAGAAATGGTATTAATTAGCTGGTGGAGCTGGTAACTCAGAGAACTGAGGGGCAAATTGGTAGACAGCTGGCCGGATGTGAGGCTCACCGGAGGGCAGAGCAGAGGTATGGGCACATTAGCACTACCTGGAGAACGACACAGGGAGAGGCAGCGCGCCAGGCTGCCCTGAGTCCTGAGTGAAGAAGTCTGGGGGTGATTCTGGTTGCGGTGGTCGGAGGACCATACTGAGAGACTCACGGGCTCAGTGAAAACTGCCGACCAGTTGTGCATCTCCGTGAAGGGCACACAGGGATTCATTGGACTATTCGTGCAAGTTATTCGGAAGTTTAAATTCGTATAACATACAAAGTTCAAACAAACAAACAAACAAACAAACAAACAAAAACCAATCTTCTCACTGTGTGCCTAATTCTGCAAATACCCTCACCTCTCAAAAACATAGGCAAACAAGACAAAGGGAGGGGTGTGGAATTCTCCTCCAGCCGTCACTTCTTGGCTCAGTCTGGGTCTATGTGTGCCTTGAAATTCTTCAGCACTTGTTGAAAAGCCACATAGGGGATGCTTAGTCAGAAGTCTGGCCACTTCAGATCGGCCCAGATGACAGACTGACAGCATAGACGAAGGGGTACTTTTGTCCTGGGCCCTCCAGAGAACAGACAGAGAGGCTCTGCCAGAGCCACAGGTGTAGATGCATCTCCCCCGCTGGGTGAGGAGCCACAGTCAGAAATTCTTTTCCTAGGGGCTAAGCACCCACATATGCGACTGATTAGAGCTAATATCTCATTTCTAATTCCATTGATTCCTTGGAAAGAGCAAGTCCCAGAGACCACGGCTATTCTTAGCAACTTCAGCTCCTCCCCCCAGAGCGCGCACTGCCTGGGAGAGAGGCAGAAGGTGGCCCCCAGGGACGCGCGTCAGGCGTTGGCAGCGAGGATCCCGGCCCCCGGCCCAGTGTCGCGGGGCACGGTGTCCGAAGCACACGCCTGCGGTCCGCGCAGCCCACACCCACACGCGGGGCCCTCCGGCCGCCCGTCTCTCCCACTGCCAAGCCGCAGCTGCGGCAGAACCACCATTAATAATGGAAGGCTCCTCTCTGGGCCCAAAAACTCTCTCACTTCCAAAATGCGTTCCTTCCCCCTAGCCCTTTAATCTTCCTGTGGTTTGGTAGGAAAGCCCCTCAACGGCCTTCCTTTCTGTTGCCACAGGAAATAAAGAAAAAGCCCGGGTCTTAGCCATGCAAATGAAAGATTTCAGTGCTCCGAGGGGATCTGTCAATACAGACGCGGCAGTGTCCGGGGAGGCCGCCCAGGACAACGCGGGGGCAAGGATGGCCTAGCTCAGCCAGCCCCGTTGAGCCTCGCGGGCTTCCACCAGAGACCTGGCGAGCTGTCCCCGCGGCGGCCTCAGCTAGCCCTTGTTGAGCGAGCTGCATTAATCACACGCATCTCCCTCAGCACTCTCCAGGCGCAGCCAGCCCTTGTCCTCCGGGGCCCTGTGGTTTCGAAGACCCCGCCTTCAACCCAGAGCACAGGCCTGATGTCTGCTTCCAGCGCGGCCTGGCCTCGGAGCGGCTGTGTGACCTCACCGGGGTCTACTGGCTTCTCTGGGTCTCCTTTTCTGCATCAGTGAGAACAAGAGGATCGATCCAGAATTACCAAATGTTTTCTGTGCTCGAAAGAGGTGTAAACAAAGATCTGAGTCAATGCTGGTTTTGCCTTAAGCACAGATTTCTACCAACTTGCCGAAGGCTACCAGCTACTTCTGCGCTCTGGGCCGTGTTCTTCCGGCTTTGAAAACAGACCGAGTTGAGTGCAACCTCATAGTTCACATATATACTGCAAAGAGCAGAGCCCTCAAAGCCAGCGCTGGGGAAAGAATGATGATAAATGGAAACTAACTTTATCATCCAAAAATACCCCCTCAAACTTGAAGAAATATTGATAATAACTCTCCATCTGCTGAATAAATCAGAACAAGACTGGAGATCCTACCCAACATTGTTCGAGCATGGAGGACAGCCAGTAAAGTACTAGAGTTTCAGGAAAACTGATCTCAGGAGAACAGACATAAATAAAATATGTCAAAGTTTTAAAGAGGAAAATAAAAATGAAAGGAATAGCAGAAGTGTTTTCTCTTTATTATTATCCTCACGGTAAGGAACTTTTTCAGAAAGAGCACAGGTTAGGAATTAAGAGTCTTGACTTCTAATCTAGCCTTTCCCAATGATTCCCACCTAAACTTAGTGAAATCATGGCACCTCTCTCAACAGGTGATTGTGAGGCAGATAAAAAATTAAACATTTACAAATCCTTTGTGGGGAGGGGGAGGAGCGCCTAAAACTAAGATGCTACGTGAATAAATTGCATGGTTAATTACAAGTACCAGCGAAATAACTTCAAGTACTCCCTCAAAATAGTTATGATAGGTAGCATCTGCTCTAGGGCGCCCCCTGCCGGTTGTTCCAGATGTTGGCACCAGGCTAGAGCCCAAGATTTCCAGTCCTGTGGGGCCCGAGGGCATCTGAGCTCCACCAGGGCTAAGCAGTGAGATCTGTGGTGGGGATGAGTAAGGGGTGGGGTGGAGGTAGTCGAGTGAGAAATCTCAGTTTAGTCTTTACTGCCAAGATTCCTACAATGCTATTTTACTAAGACCCAGTGTCCCCTCCCCACTGACAAGTCCCAGACCTGTTGGACAGAGCCCAGATTTGAGAAAGTGAGTCTGTTAGTTCTCCTGGCCTCTTGTTCTCGTCAATCTAAATACTCTGGGGAGGACCCAGGTTCTCCCAAAGTCATCTCAAAGTGTGGGGTGGCCCTGGATGACTGACGGTCCATTGTTATTTGGGATTGTTATTCAGGTTAGGGAACCTGTTGGCTTATATATAGATTTTTGGTGCCTCCAGTGAGTATCTATTAAGTTCCCCACCCCCAAACACTGTAATAAATGTACTGTATGGTCTAAATGACTAATCAACCATATAAATGGACCAAAATACCTTCTGGGGCTAAAGTAAGAACAGCTGTAATCATCGTAGTTCATAGTTGGAAACTCAAGCTGGGATAAGTCCAATAATTTATAGGTATCTCTGCATGTTTATATAAAAATGGTCAAATGCCAGGATTGCTAGTATGTACCATATGGAAAATAAAAATCTTTCTTTCACGGGGAGGGGGCTTTCTTAAATATTCTATCTGGAAAAGGACTTAAAAATAAATGGCACAGAAAGTAGGGTACGCAATCTGAGGCACCTATAATAATATTCGGGAGTTCAACACCACAAAAAAATTTCTCCTTTTGAAAAATTGTGTTTTCCAAATTTTTCGCCCTCTTTCTCCCTCTCCGCCAGGGCCCGAGCTTCTGATGCTGATGAAGCACCCGTGGCCACTGCTGCTGAGGTCACTGTCCCTCTTAGGCTCCTGGGATTATGTGAGGGGAGCGTGGGAGCATCAGAGGTGGTGTCTGACTTCCTAGTATTGATGCGGGGTGAAGGGGTCCCCAAAGAGAAGGAAAAGGGGATTGAGTTATCATTTGGCTTCTCAGCCACGATATAGTCAATTTCTACAGATTTTAGGGGGTTGGGAAGAAAGCCAGGTTATTGGAACAAAAATAATATTTCAAAAAATCACAGGATTTTAGCATTCGATGGGGAATTTAAGGATCATTCTATTTTACAGATGAAGAAATCTTCCCCTAAAAGGTAAAGGGGCTGATTTAAAGTATCTTAGTATCAGAGCCATGACTTCTACTTGAAAATATGTATAAAGAGGAAAAACAATTGGAAGGAGGAGAGGCAAAGGAGGGAAGTTATTGGTTTCAGAGAGAGAGAGAGAGAGAGAGAGAAAGAGAAAGAGAGAAGAAGAGTAAAGAAAAACACAAGAGACCAGAGAAAAAGAAGAGGCAGTCTTGTAAGAGAGCAGAAAACAAAATGTGTGTTGCACAATTATTAGAAAAATACCACAGTATATATGTAACAATATCCCATGCTTCCCTTTCTTGATTTCCTCTGTATAATGAACCAACCCTCCAACTTACCAAATGGGACATCTTGGAAGAATCCAGATTTCTGGGCAGTCTGGAGCACTGGAAAGCCTGCCACCAGCTTTAATAAATGGATCCTGATTTGGAAAATTAGTGCTTGGAAGAGACCTGAGAAATCATTTTTTGATTCTTGTGTTTTTCCCCCTCAGCCACACCTAAACCATTCCAGAGAGATGAAACTCTAGTGATTCTATCACAGAAGGAGCTGACTGCCTTGCAGCATCTGGCCTGGTGCCCTCCTGTTGTCACAGCTCATAGCTCATCTTTCTCTGTGCCCTGGGCAGCTGATCTGAATATAGAGTTTACATGAACTTCAAAGGAAGCTGGCAGGATGGAGTTGGGGCCTCACTGCTTTAATCAAGATGGATTCAAAACCTTTGCTTATCAAGTAGAAAACTAAAACCAGCAATGGAGGACTAATTGACACTGACTAAAAAGGAAATGGCAACCGAAAAGGTGCAGGGAGCTCAATAAGATTATATTTAAAGTGGTAATACCCTCCTAGCAGTTGATGATGGATTAAGTTTACGTCTTGCCTCCATAAATAATATTAGCACATGGAATAAGATAGCCTCCTCTAAGGTATCAGATGAGAAGTTCAGGAAAATGTGCAAAAGCTCAAAAACATTATTTCCACATGCATGTCATTGTAATGATATTCCTCCCTCCTTGAGCCGGGAGCTGCCTGTTCAAGCTTCTTTAGCAAATTGTGGCAGCTGCACTGCTGGCCGTGCCCCATGACTCTACGGTCACGATGGGACATCACTCAGTGCTCCACCTGCCTCTTCTCTGCTCAGGCCCTACTTCGTATGGGGCTATCCACGTGAAATGCATCAGACCTTGACTTGGGTTCTGAGTTGTTTTTCTCCTAGTTGATCCCCTTGCAGGGAAACACATACTAGGTGCTCAGAGATGCTTGTTGAAGAAATGAGCTTGTAGAAAACAAACTAATGTATCATTCCTGTAACCTGACCCTTGCATCCAGTGCAGTGCTAAGCACAGAGACAACATCTGAGCCTCGAGCATAACATAGATTGACCTGGGGACATTTTGGAGTCAAGACTAAGGAATTCAGTATGTCCTTCACTGAGAGGATACTTGAGAGACACTAGCAAGCCTTTCGATGGCAGAGTAGGAAGAAGAGGGGAGAAGGAGGGCAGACAGGGAGTGAGGTGCCTAGAGCCAGTCTTGGCCATGAATTTCTCATCAACTGTTTTTATAAACTATTTAAACATTTTTCTTAAATCCTTACCCAAGGATATGTTTATTGATTTTAGAGAGGGGGGAAGGAAAAGAGAGAGAGAAAGAGAGAAAGAAACATATGGAAGAGAAACATCAATAAGTTTTCCCCCTTACACACCCCAACCAGGGATCAAACTCATATCCTAGGTATGTGCCCTGACCAGGAATCAAACCTGCAAACTTTTGGTGTACAAGATGACACTCTAACCAACTGAGCCACGTGGCCAGGGCTGGATTTTTTGTTAAAAGTCTTTCCTTCTAAAACAAAGAACCATGACTTCTAGGACCTCTATTTTCCTCACCGTCTTATAGATATTGAAGGAGGACTTGCTCAAAAATAGGATCCAAAGAGAAAGCACTACCAGGCTGGGAGTTTTTCACTCTCCCTTAGGGAGTTTTTTCAACTGGATGTGAACAGGAACACTGCCCCCTTTCCCTGCTCTGCTTCTACTCTGCAGTCCTCTCTAAGTGTAAGTGTGATCAAGGGGCAGGTGGGAGAATACTCTAGAACTTTCCCCTAACATTTTAAGGGGGAGAAGAGAGGGAAAAGAAGAAAGCTAGAGAGAACTAATACCAAATTCAAAGCTCTCCAGAAGCTTAGGTAGTATTTTAAAAAAATGTTGCCAAAAATGATATATAAGTGGTCAATATGCACTAAAAGATGCTCAACACCATTAGTCGTTAGGGAAACGCAAGTCAAAACCACAGTGAGATATCCTCTCACACGCTAGGATGGCTGGCAAGAAGGAAAAAAAAGTTACTAACAAGTGTTGATGAGGACCTGGAGAAACTGGAATCCTTCTGTATTGCTAGTCGAAATAGAAAATAGTGTGCTTTCTTTGGAAAACAGCTTGGCAATTTCTTTAAAAATTAAACACAGACTTATCTGATCCAGTCATTCTCCTAAGTATCATATATACCCAAGAGAGTTGAAAACGTGTGTCCACATAAAAATCTGTACACAAATGTTCATAGAAACACTATTCACAATAACCAAAAGGTAGAAACAACCCAAATGTCCCTCAGCTGAGGAGTAGATAAAATGTTCTAATTCATGCAATGGAATATCATTCAGCCATAAAAGGAATGAAGTACTAATACATGCTATAACATGGATCAACATTGAAAACATGCTAAGTAAAAGAAGTTAGATACAAGAGTCCACATGCTGTATGATTCCATTCGTATGATATGTCCAGAATAGAAAAACACAGAGAGACAGAAAGTAGGTGAATGGTTGCCAGCAACTGAGGAGCGGGGATAACACAGAGTGCTTGCTAATAGGTCAGGGTTTCTTTCATTAGTAATGAAAGTGTTCCAGGATTAGATAGAGGTAATAGATGCACAGCCTTCTGAATATATTAAAAAACACTGGATCGTATACTTTAAAAAGGTAAATTGTATGGTATGTGAATTGTATAATCCATAAAAACACTTAAAAGAAGAATCCAGTATTGCTCAAAGGGTGATTAGGATCCTGCTAGAAGCTCTAATCCCAACTTAAAAAGTTTCTCTGGTTACAAAGAGCCTTCTTACCCCTCACCCCCTAACACCCACTCAGCACAGCCCGGATCCACAATCCCTAGCTATTCCTAAAGAAAAAAAAAAATAGGAGGAGAGATATCCATCATCAGCTAGAGGTGAACTGAGGCATTCTCTGTAAGAGGATGGGGAGGAGGCTAGACAGCGGACCAATGAAAGATGGGCTGCCAGCCCTCAAGAAGAGATTGCGTGCTGAACAAGAAAGGAAGGCAGAATGTCTTCGGAGAGGCCTCTTGAATCTCTTCCCAAGTGTTGACTAGACGCTAGTGTGGCCGATGTAATCTGCTTTAGACACAACCGTGATTTGACCGGAAGACGGAAGGTCAGCTCTGAGCGAACGTGGGGCTCGTCTGCCTGCTGGGCTCCTCCCTGGGTTCCCGCTTTGCTGGCCTAACCTCTCCCCTGGTTCAGGGGATGTCAGGTCCCTGCCCTCAGTCCTCTTCTCTCCCCTGGGATGTGTGACATCCTCTGAAGGGACATCGGTGCGTTATACAATTACTTGCTTATTTAACTACTTACGAAGTCAACTCTTAAAAAACCAAATTTATCTCTTTAGAAGATGCCAGGGAACCAACTATTTTTTTGAAATTAGCCTTTATCCTGCCTTTCCTAAGCAAACTGTGCCACTGAAAAAGAAGGGGCACTGAATTGGAATCTTTGGACAAACTCATGATGAGAGAATAATAAAATTGGAATATCAGTGTAATACTCTTAATGAATTAAGAAAGAGCTTTGGACATGAATAACTACTAATATCATAAAAAGAGAGAAATCGAGACCTACATGCCTCCTGGTGAAGAACATATCACTCATGGGGTCGTCATGACAAAGCAATAACAAAAACAAACAATGACAACAACATTACCTGGGATAAGTGTAAGTGGCAATATAGAGATTTGAGAAACAGACTCATCTTTGCTCTGGGGAGGCAACAGCAAAACCCAGACTGCAGGAAACTACAGATATGTGATCCCACATCTTCAATAAATGACTTGTAAAGAAATAAAAAAAAAAAAAATAAGGAGATCAAGGGGAAAACGTATGGATCAAAAGATGCTTAAAACCCAGGCAAAACTAAACTAGTGTTTAGGGATGCACACTTAGGTGATAAGACTGTAGAGAAAATTGGGAAGTTGTCGCAATAAAAGTTATGACAGTGATTACTCTAGCAGGGAGGGGTGGTGGTGGTTGAGAAGGGAGCATATAGGAGGTTTCCAGGGTGATTGGAAGAATTCTCTTCTCACGGGCAGTGTTTACAAGAGAGCCAGCCTTAAACAATTACTTTAACCTGCACATTTGCTTTGTACAGTTCTCTTCTACTTCCACTATAACAATAAAAAGTTATAACTATAAAAAAATCTATTAAAGTAAAAATTAAATTAATTAAACAAAGTCAGCTATGATGGGAAAGAAACCCCAAGAAATAGAGAGGAAAATATTAAGAACAAGAGAGAAAAGGGTCACATTTATGACCACAAAGTGGTTTTTATAGCAAAAGCAGAACCCATTTCTGGACCACCAAGATGATTCTCGGCGTCACCGAGTGCTCCCCTCTTTAACAAGCACAATTAATTTGGCTACTTGCAACTTTTGCAATGAAATTCAGGTGGAGATGAAGGAGTTAGAAGAGAAGAGGCTGGAACAGAGACTGGCTAGGTGACAGTATGCGTGTGCTGGGGGAACGGAGAACGTCTTGAGACCACCGAGGCCTGGGGGCAGCATGGAGAGCACGTGGCACATTGTCTGCACTGACCCCCATCCATGAGACACCAGCATCCCTGGGAGCAGCTGGAGGAGTCAGGACCCGTGCAAGGAAATGTCAGCTGTGTCACAACCTTGGGAGCAGAAGAGTGAGGCCTCTGTGTCTGCCTGTCCACATGTCTGTCAGCGTAACCTTTTGGGTCAATAAATATTCATCAGGATGCACCCTTCCAACTGACCTATGCCACCCGCTCTGCTGGAGGAGAAAATAAACAGGGTTTGTGGGTGCAGAGGACTCTGCTCCCTTCAGAGCCGCCGTTGTGCTGTGTGTGAGCCAGGAGCTCAGATGAATTTTTGCCTCCTTGAGTCCCTTGGAACTTGTGCGTCCATTATCTGGCACGGACCCAGCTCCTTCCCTGTGTGTTAAATGGTCATACAGTGCCATCAGCGTGTCTACGACGAGATGATAACGCTTAATGGCAGATTAATTAATCAATGAGCAATTCTCTCTGCAACCCGCCAATGGGTGGGCTCCCCCAGCACAGTTTCTTTCTTCCTCCACTGTGCGCCTGACATTTATTTCCATACACCTGTTTTGGCTTTTCCGCTCCTTACTACTGTCTATGTGTCTATCTTCACTGCCAGACTGGGAGCCATTTATCAAGCACCTCATATGTGCAAAGCATTATGCTAGGCGAAGTGGCAAACGAAACAGTGCCTGCCTTACAGAGCTAAGGGGCAGCTATTAAACAGACGTGCAGATAAATACATCATTGCGCATTTTGTGAGTGCTAAGAAAGAAAAGAAAAAGATATCGATAAGATGAGTGATTCCACAGGGAGACCTGTTTGACATCGCCACATCAGGAAAGGCTTCATGAGAAAGAACAAGTAGGGATCGGCCAGGAGAGAGCATGTTGCTGAGCAGAGAGTGTGTCCAGAGCCGGGGGGTGAGAGGGTCATTGGCACGAGCCAGGGATGGACAGGCAGGCAGGGCCATAATATGAACAGCGTGGTCGGCCTTGATAAGGATCCTAGATTTTTGCAATCGGAGGGAGCACATGTTTAGAAATGGGTAGCCCCGCCCATGACCACCATCACTATTTCAGTGATGATGGAGGCGGGGACGAGAGTGCAGAAGGTGGTGCTGAGGAAGTCAGGAGAGCTGAGGTGTATCTGGGAGGCAGATTTGGTAGGAACCTTGGGTGGAATAAGGGTTCATTCCACAGCTTCTGGAAAGAACACTCAGGTAGATGAAGGTGCTGTTTACTAGCATAACCCAATATCCGAACAAGGCGAGACCAGCACATGTGGGCGCAAATCCTAAATCATTACTACACTCCCTTATGAATATTGACCCCAAAACTCTGCATTAAAAAAGAGCAAACATAACCCAATAGAGTGATAAGAGTAGCTAATGTGTATTAAGTAATATTTACACAGCCAAACTAGTGTTTGCATGAATTCATTAACTTAATATTTGCACATAGCTCAGTTACTTACATTAACTCATGTACATCCACAACCACCGTCTAAGTACGATTCTTATCCATTTCTTAACCATTTTTATTATTTCTTAGCCATTATTATACATTTTATTGATGGGCAAATTGTGACTCAGAAAAGTGGGCTACTTTACCTGTGTCAACCTGGATGAGTCTCCCAAACATAACGGTAAGTAGGAGCCAGGGACTTCTTGCCATGTATGATTTTATTGACAGGAAGTTCAAGGACAGGCAGTACTAGTCTGGGGCGTCAGAGCCGGGGTCACCGCCGTGGGGAAGTACTAACAGGGGAGGGACACGAAGGAGCCTGCTTGGGAGCTGGACACGTTATTTTTCTAGATCTAGGTGGTTGTCATGTGATATATATTTGTACACATCAAGTAGTAAACTTAAGATTTATGCACTTTACTTTGTATGTTTTACTCAGTTTTAATAAAGGGCAATGGCAACGTTGAAAATGGCATTTGGAAGACATACAGAAGAGAAAAATTTAATATGTTCGTACAGAGAGACCATTAAAAACCAGTAAAAAATTTAAAATATCATTCTATCAGTGGACAAAGGGCATAAATACACAGTCTACACATAAAGAAATATAAGTGGAAAATAAATATATATGAATTATGTTTAGGTAGTAAAGAAATGCAAGTTAAACATTAATGAGATATTTCTCTCCTAGTAACTTGACTAATATAAAAACAGTTAATAATACCAAGTATTATATCATATTTTGCCATGTATGACGCACACCCACATTTCTGGCCTAAATTTTCAGGGGGAAAAAATCTTCCATTTTTATTTTTTAATTCAATTATTTATTTATTTATATTTAGATACTTGTTTTTTGTCTTATAAAGGAATTTTAGCATTTATTTTAAACATATTATGGTATAAGAAATTTTATGTAACAAATAAGTACAAAACACAGGAACAGATACAAGGTATTTCAGGCACTACCCATGTATAATGCACACTTATTTTTCCCTAAAAAATTTGGGCAAAAATGTACACAGTATACATGGCAAAATACGGTAATAATGTGGGGGGGGCGGTTCAGACTAAAATGTTGCACATGGAAGTATTAATTGTTAATGATTTTCTGAAGCCAATTTTACTGCATATATCAAAAGGTTTTTCAACTGTATATACTTGAAACAGCAATTCTCTTTCTCTAAATTCATCATAAGTAATTACTCCAAGCTTACATTTGGTTATATGAATGTTCATCATAAGTCTCTTGGTAAAAGTAAAAATTTGGAAACCATCCATGAATGAGTGATTAGTTAAAAAAAATACTATAGCCCTGGCTGGTGTAGCTCAGTGGATTGAGCATTGGCCTGCAAACCAAAGGGTCGCTGGTTCGATTCCCAGTCAGGGCACATGCCTGGGTTGCAAGCCAGGTTCCCAGTAGGGAGCGCATGAGAGGCAACCATACACTGATGTTTCTCTGCCTCTCTTTCTCCCTCCCTTTCCCTCTGTCTAAAAATAAAATAAATAAAATCTTTTAAAAAATATTGTATAGTCACACAATAGCACAATATGCATCCATTAAAAATAATGAAGTTGATTAATATTTATTAGCATGAAAAGATGTGCACAACATATTTAAAATTTTTAATTAGGTAGACATCACATATAATTTTACATGTGTATACACATATAGTTATCTCTTTATATATACATATATGCATGAAATAGAAGTATACATATAATGTACTTACTATATAATTATATTAGATGGGTGGATAAATAAGAACCAAAATGGTAAGAGTGGGTATCTGCTGGTAGGATTATTGGGTGATACTTATTTCTTCCCGGTATTTTTTCTCTACTTCATAAATTTTTTATACTAAGAAATATATATCTCTCTAAAATTTAAAAAATAATGGAAAACACTTCTGGTTAGATCTCTGTGCAATTTACACTTATGAGCTTTATCTACCTTCATTTTCTTTGAATAGTAAAATGAGCTTTAAAACGTAGCACTCACCATTTATGGAGTGGCACTGGGGCATTGATTTTCACTGAGTAAAGTAGTTTAAGGACGCCCAGTACCTTCTGAACATCTTTTCTGAGTTTCAGAGAGTTTCCCACATTGTAACCCCCAAGGTAGAGACAGAAGTCGCTGTCCCAGCCCCCTTGTTGCTGACATCAGACATGTGAATAGGTGTTGCCAGTCAGATATATCATGTGGGTCCTCAGCTTGGAAGCTAATGCTACAAGGAGGTAGATATGAATGGCATTCATCCCAGGTGAACATGACCACAGGGGCTCCATGGCTCAACTTCTGGCCCCCATGAGCAAGCATTACAATACAGAGAGCTACAGCGTCTCTCCAAGAAGCACACTTGTTGCCAAGTATTGGCAGCAACGGTGTTTTCACTGGAGCAAACGCCACAGTCTCATTTAGTGTTGTTTCTGGCCACATCATTTCGAAGTCTGCTTCTCTTGCCCTCCAGAGAATTCTGAGTTGCTTAATATTTTAAACAAATTATTTTTTCTGCCTAAACTAGCCAGAGTGAATTCCATTATTTGCAACGAAGAACTATGCCCAACAGTATTGCCTTTATCCCCATTTTTATAGATAAAGAAATTGAGTTTTCTAAACATGGGGAAAATTTCCCAAAATTACACAGCTAGTCAATAGAAGCAAGACACAAGTCCAAGACTTTTGAGTCAACTTCTAGGCTCTTTAGAATTCTAAAATTAAGATATGCCAATATTAACCATGAAGAAAGCTCATAATAAAAATAAAGTTACCATTTAATGAATAATTACTATGGGCCAAAATTGCACTTCAGTTGTGAGAAGAATCCTAGCGATCGTGTAACCACTCTCTAACTAAACAGAACAGGGCCTGAAGCACGATGGCATTTGGCCACTGTCACCCTGGGAAGTAATGGGAGTGCGAGAGAGAAACCCAGGTGGGCTGATGCCCGTTTCCTTTACATCAGTGGAGGGTGAAGCCCTTTCTTAACCCACATAGAAATGCTTATATCACACGAGTCCAGTGCCTGAAAGAAAGTCTTGTTTAAATATAAGAAAAAATAAATATTAAAGTATGAGGAATAACCACACTTAAAATATTGCCAACCAGTTACACGGATACTGTGAACTGTTCCACCATCACCCCCTTCGGGGTGTGTAGCTGAGAAGCCTAAAATAGTGTTTGGAGAGAAACTTCACGAAAACATTGCCTGGGGAACAGAGCTCACACTTCCACCTGGCTCTGAAATACAGAATTTCATTGACAAGCTTTGATGCAAGAAAATTGTTCTTTCTGCAGAAATTGGGGAAGATGTTAGATCTCTTGTTAATCCACAGAAAAATGTAATATTGAGTGTCTAAACATTTTTAAAGCAAAATATTTTAAAATAGACATTGCTATCTGCACAGGAATAAATAATAATTTTTGTTTCAATAAAATCCATGATTTGTTTTACCCTAAGCACCATTTCTAGTGACTCTTGGGGAAAAAAATCTTGTGTCATACAAGGAAAACTGAACCATTAAATTTCTGATTCATTTCCCTTTAAATCATCCAAATATTGCTTTTTATGGGCTATGTAATAGCCAAACAGTCTCGAAGGAGGTATTAAAGCATTTCAAGTCTTGCTACCCTTAAAATAAAATAAAATAAAATAATAAAATAAATAAAATTAAATTAAAGTAAAACAAAGTAAAATAAAATAAATAAAATAAAATTAAAATAAAACAAAGTAAAATAAAATAAAATAAAATAAAATAAAATATAAAATAAATGTTTAAAAGGAAAATGTAGGCTCCAAGTGAATCTGTTTGGTCTGTAAAACTTCTCATCAGTCTAAGATCTAAAATGTCTAAGTGGGTTCTGGATTTTCTAAATTCCCCTTTTCTTGTTAAGACTTGCCCCTTGTGTGGAGGCTGCTTTGAGTGCTGAAAACTATTTTTCTATCAGAAGAAGAATAAACATTGTCCCTGAAACAAGAGCGTCCTGTTTTTCTCCATCAGACACTACCTTGAGCTGTTTCCAGGTGAAGGCATCATACCAGTCTAAACCATATGCTTGTTTCCCCAATTTCTGCAGAAAAAACAATTTTCTTGCATCAAAGCTTGTCAATGAAATTCTGTATTTCAGAGCCAGGTGGAAGCGTGAGCTCTGTTCCCCAGGCAATGTTTTCGTGAAGTTTCTCTCCAAACACTATTTTAGGCTTCTCAGCTACACACCTGAAAACAATGATTGGGAAGCTATACTAAGAGAGTTCACTTTTTCAAAATCGTGAATGTCTCAAATAGTGGAATGTGCAGTTCACTGAGGGTCAAATTAAGTAGAATCATACACTAATACAATGTGCACCCCTTCCCTTCTTTATCAATATTTTTGAGATGAATGCCTCCAAATAGTTGAAAGAAATCAGATCATTTTTGCCTTGAACTCTCCTTTATCTCAGTTCTCCCTTGGGTCTACTGTAATGAATAGCTTGAGTGATTTGGAATGAAGATTTAAGAAGTCTAAGATCGAATAAGACTTTTCTCAAACAACAACTTAAGACACTATGCCAGTTGTCGTAGAAGAAGAAATCCACCGTAAGTTCCCCATTTCCAGACAGCTGGAGAACGGGCTGTTCAGATTTTGGGCTAACTAAAAACTGCATTCAATCTGAAGACAGACTAGCAGAGATAACAACAGAGCATCTTAAAAAGAAGTCAGAGGAAGCCGTTCAGAAACTAACTAATTCATTCCACTAATGTTTATTCATTGCCAGCTATGGACAGGCAATAAGTGTGGCACCGAGCATATGACAGTGAACTGAACATTGGATTCCTAGAGACCTGCTCTGGGGGGCCGTGGTCTGTTGATAACAAGTACTGATTCTGGAGCTCTCCAGTGGCATGCTTTGTATTTTCAGCAAAAGGAAACACGGAAGTATGCATACCCACTGATGACTCTTCATCTGTAGCACTGTGATACTCAGTCAATATTTTGCATACCCGCTAGTGTTCTCCTCATCCAACAGCCCCACTCACTATTACCCGTATGATTCACTCAAACTTCCATTTTCTTACCCCTACTCTGTATCTCACCCTATCCTACTCACTCCCAGGCTCTATCTCTGCCTCCTACTTAAGCGTGAAAATTGAAGTCATTGAACTTGTAATCTCCCAACTCTTTTCTTTGCCATCTTCAAATGTGTCTCAGTCCTAGACACTTAATGCAATCCCAATTAATAACATCTGTAGTATGTGAGGAGGAACTTGAAAATTATATTAAAATTCATGCAAAAAATTATGTGTGTGGATATTCAAGGAAATCTTGAAAACAAAAAGAAGTGAAAGGTAATTAACCCTACTGGATGATGCAATGTATTTTGTAACTTCATGAAATAAAAAAGATTTTTCTTCTCAACAAAAAATGGAGAACCAAAAGGATAGAAAAAAGAGTTTGGGGGCTCAAATATCTATGAAATTTTGGCTAATGATAAAGATGACATTACAAATTGGGTTAGGAGGAGAGAATTCAAAACGTGAGGTTGGGCAACTGGCTAACCATTGGAAGAATATTGAAAATATATTCTTTCATCAAAAAATAAATTCCAGATGGTTTAAAGATATAAATGTATAAAACAAAGATTTAGAAGAAAACATGAGGGATAACAGAGACCTTTCCTTACCATTTGAAAGGTCTAGAGAAAATGATGCCTCACAAAGGACTGGAAATAGTTCCTGTTGCCACCACCTTCGCTGAAAAACTTCCAGGTTCATGGGTCATCGGACAAAGCACGCAGAGCAAGCGTGCAGGAGAGCTCTGCCTCACGCGTGGGAAAAACTAGCCCTGGGCTAGCTGCTGCTGTGGTCCTCACTAACAAAGCCTAACAGCACAATCTAAATGGATAAATGTATTTTTCAGTAACTTAATTGTGTTCTAGAGTAAAATTCAAGAATATTTACTGGAAAATTCAAAAGTAATCAGCATCTAGAAAGGTAACATTCACAATGTTTGGCATTCAAAAAATAATGAGGCATGCAATGAAGCAGAAAAATAGACCCATAATGAGAAGAAAAATCAATCCATAAAAACAGACCCAGGAGTGGCTTCCATAACGGAATTAGTGCCCAACAGACATTAAATCAGTTATTATAAATCTAACCCACAAATCCAAAAAACTAAAGAAAAAATGAAGCCTTCCAGGTCTTATCCTTGCATTTATTATCTATTTGGTCACTCAAACAGAGCCACGAGTGCCATTTTTTAAATATCATCGTCCTCTTTCTTATTCCCATGTCTTAGTTCAGGTTTTCTGGCTATACGACTATAGTATCACAGCAACTTCATGATTTTCTTCCTGCCTTCAGTCTGCCTCACTTCCAAGCTACCCTTCATACCAACACTAGAGAATTCTAAGCAAAAACCTGTCCCTCTCGCTCCTATATTTAAAGGCCCTTCTTTGATGGCTCTTCATCGCCAACAGCAATAATCAGAGTCCAACCTCCCTCGCTGATCCTTCAAGGAATTTCATTATCTGCTCCAGCATATCTCTTCAGCTTCCCCTCCCATCAGTCCCTTTTACTTGTCCCAAGCTGCAAGTTCTTAGCACTGCTTCTTTGTCGCTTAATCGCACATCCCCATGAATTGCTTCCATTCTTTTTAAGGTTGGACAATTCTCGATAATATTTTAAGACTAGGTCAAATGGCGTGGCCTTTATGAAGTTTTCTTCGGATTCATTATGAGTCATTTTCTACTTCCATGATAACCTGATATTATATATACCTATTATAACATTTGTCACAGTTTCCTTAAATCACCTGTTTACACGCCCGTTTCTTCACTAACCTCGGTTTATTGTCACTAGCCCCCATGTCTATTCAAAGGTCCTATATTCTCCACATCAGGCACAGAAATTTTGTTCTGTGAAACACCAGAAATGGAAACTATCTTTGGAAAAGTATTTTAATTGCACCTCAGTATGGTTGCTAAAACATGGGTTCAAGTTATACTCCACCAGATTATAAAAACAAACACACAAAACCTATTCACCTCCCCCAAATGTGAGATTCGTAATCTGTTGTATTTCATGTGAGAGATTTCCTCAGTGCCTTTTGTATCTGGATCACTCGACTCAATGTCCCACATTGAGAATTAAGCAAGCAGTAAGCAGCAATAAGGTTGGCTTTGTTAATCAAATTGTATTTTATTTTTGTTTATATTATATTTTAGGTGATCTTTACAGGGCGGTTAACAATTGACAAAGGTTTAATGATAGATTAAACACAGCTGAAGACAGTATGACACTGGAATAGAATCAGAGTCATTACATCTTTTCAATAAAGGGCCAGAAAATAGATATTCTAGGCTTTGCAGCTCGGGCTTTGTCACAACCACCCGCACTGCCAACAGAGCACAGAAACAGCCGCAGACAATATAAACACAAACAGGCATAGCTATATATTAACAAAACCTTTATTCATGGATGCTAAGGCTTCGATTCTATGTAATTTTCATGTGTCAGAAAACATTCTTTTGAAACTTTTTTCAGCTATTTAAAATATAAAACTCATTTTATATTTAAAAATTTTCATTTATTGGCCACACGAAAAGAGTAAGTGGGTTAGACTCCACCCTTGGGCCATAGTTCACTAACTATGAAGCTAGAAAATGATTCAATGGACAATTATCTAGAAATGCAAATGGAGAAACAAAATGATGAAAAAATACACGAGATAATAAAACACATAGAGGATACAGGGAAAAGACCCAAAGGGTGTTAACTGTGAGGCCAAAAAGGAAAGGAAAGTGATGACTGAGATTTTTCTAGAGCTAATAAAAAATACCATCCCTAGGTTCGTTCAAGAGGTCCAGCACTTCCCTAATGGAACATTTTTTAAGTGTACGTATAATCTTGATATATCATAACGGAACTCCAGACCATCAGAAAACAATGAAAAAGATCATAAAAGCATCAGAGGGAAAAAGACAGGTCCTCTTTAAATGAGCTACAGTTAGACTTGCAGATGACTTCTTAACAGTAACAACAGAAACCAAAAAACAGTGAAATGATAACTTCAATGGGAGGAAACCAAATAACTGCCCACCTGAAATTACTAACCCCCAAAAATCTATCCTTTGAAAATGAAAAAAAAAATTTAGACAAAAATCAGCGTTTATCACCAGCTGACTAGTATTAAATTCTAAAGGAGGTGTTTCAGGAAAAGCGGAAAGCAACCCGAAATAGAAGGTTAAAAATCGGAAGACGCTAAAGAGCAAAGAAAACGGTAAAAATCGGAGCCGAACTGAATTAACAGTGTAACGCCACAATATTAATGCTACCTTCTTGATTTTGAAAACTAGAATGAGAAAAATAGCCCTTAAATCAAAAAGGCTTAAATTAAATTACCGTTCTAAGGTCTTTATATTATTCAGGTGAAGTAAAATGCATTTATTAATATTAGACTTTGCTATGTTAAGAATGATATCACTATGTCTAGGCTAATGACCAAAGCAGTAGAAATAGTATGTAGATCTTCAAAGCAGGTAAAGAACAGAATGATTCAAAAATTAATCCCAAAATTTTTTGATGTAAAAAGCAAACAGAAGAAAAGCACAAAAATAATATGTAGATTTAAATCAAATATATCAGTAATTATATCAGCTGTTACTGAATTAAATGTGTTACTTGAAGACCAAGATTGTCACTCTGGATTTAAAAATGACAACAATGAAATGCTATTTGTAAGAAATATATTTAAAATACAGCACAGAAAAACTGGCAGAAAAAGGATAGAAAAAGATACACCATGCAAAGAACAAATGAAAGCTGCTGTATGAATTAATAGAAGACAAAATAAAGTTTTGAGGGGAAAAAAACACCCAACATTATTAATGATAGAGAGTCACTTCATAAGTATGACAAGTTTGATTCACCAAGAAGGTAAAAAAGCCCTACATTTGTGTACACCTATTTGATGGTGGGTACCATAAAAAATTCTTGGAAACAATAATTCTACTCTTGCATCAACTCTTCCAGAAAATAGAAAAAAAAATCACGTACTACCCAACTCATCCAATGTCAATAGAATAACATTGAGGGCACAAGCTAACAAAGTCCATTCAAGAAAGAAAAATACATGTCGATTTCCTTTCTGAACAAGGATATGAAAAGTCTAAGGAAATATTAACAAAGAAAATTTAGCAATGTATAAAAAAGACAATACATAATGACAGGGTGGTTGTCCCCTGGAATAAAGATTGATTTAGCATTTAAAATAATCCATTGATATAATTTACCTTAGGTAAAGAATAAAGGCAAAAACCAGGTGATCATCCTTCCTAATAGATGCAGATAGGGTACTGACAACAGTCAATAGCCACTCGTGATAAAAAAGAAATCTTTAATGTGACAAAGAAACATACATCAGCATCACATATAATGGTGAAATTTTAATGCTTCTCCTTTGAGGTAAGTGGTAGGCAAGATGTCCACTATCCTCTTTTACTTTCTTTCTAACATCGCTTAAGAGGTTGTAACAAGTGCAATAAGGCAGAAAAAAAGAAATAATAGGCAAAAAGATTGGAAAGAAAAGAAAGGAGAATCATTATTAGAAGATGACATAATTGCATTTGTAGAGAAGCCAAAATTATCGATGGATAATTATATTTAACAAAAATTTATTAAACAGTCTAATTCGCATACGGAAATTTGACTTAGCACGGAAGGAGACTGCAGGGCCATTCGAAACAGTCTTTCATAAACAGGGCTGGGGCAGTTCAGTACCCGTCTGGCAGAGGAGGGAAGACGGGGATGGAACTGGATCACTGCCTCAAGCAATGTCCAAAGATCAGTTTAAAAAACCTGAATGAAAAAGGCAAAATTTTTCAGCTATATTAGAAAATAATATAGGAGAATATCTTCCTGACCTCCAGAAAGAGAATTATTTATTAAACATGATGCAAGGGCACTAATAAAAGGAACAGATTGGTAAACTGACTACATTTAAATTAAGACCTTTGTTCATGAACAGAAACCACAAAGGGAAAAGAGCAAACCACAGAATTGGAGAAGATAGTTGCAGCACAAGTAACTAACAAATGCGTAGTATCCTGAATATAAAAAGGATTAAAAGGATTCCTACAGGTAGATAAACAAACAAAATCAACCTAGCAGAGATACAGGCAGAAGACTTAGGCCATTCACAAAAGAAGAAATTTCGACTGACCGATTAGCATATTCTCAGGTTCCCAATGTTAAGGAAATGCAAATTAAAAACACATTGAATTTCCACCACAGAAACACCAGGTTCACAGAAATTAGTAAATCTGATAAAAAAAAAGGTGTGGCAAGCATGTGGGGCCTCACAAACTCTCACCCTGTTAGTGGGAATGTAAATTAGTGCAACTCCCTTTAAAAGTCTGTTAAATTTGAAGTTACACATACGTTATAACCCAGAATTCTATGTCTGGGCACTGAAGCTCGAGAAACTTCTGCACTTGTCAACCACAATACATGTACAAAAGCACTTAAAACATCATGGTTCATATTTGCCCCAAACTAAAAATAATTCACCTGTCCTTCAACAGTAGAAATGGAAACAAATTATGTTCTGTTCATACAGTGGAATATTGTACAGCAAAAAGGTAGATAAACTTGACAAACTTAAAGAAGCCAGACATAGAAGAATAAATAGTGTATCATTATATTTATATAAAGTTTAAAAACATAACATAGATTAGAAAATATTTTAATATTTTATTGAAATACATTACTAAGGGACATATTCACGGCTGGTAATGCTGTAAAGAAAAGCAAGGAAGGAAAGGGTTGTGATTAGAAAGGAATACACTTGTTCTAGGGTTGGCCACGTGCTATTTCTTAATCTGAGCGGAAGTTACCCATCACCTGCTTATTCACTGTATGGCACATTTAAGTTTCCTACATGTTTCTACATGTGTGTGACATCCACATGGACAAAGGTGTGGGTGGGGATAGACTGCGGGAGCAGGGGGTGGGCTGGGCAGAGGAGGGCAAAGGGGTGAAATCCGGACAACTGTAATAGAATAACAATAAAAAATACAAAAAACTTGAAAATGGCTTTAACAAAACAATAAGCAAATGTAGCTAAATTATAGTATTGTTAAATCCTGCTTCACTTCACAGAAAACATGATGAGGGACAAATTTTGCCCCTTCGCGCCATCCGTTATTCTGTAGTCAACACTGACCTTCACAGGCAGGAAAAACCCATGAAGCTGACGGATTTAATCATAAGGCCCAGACAACCTACACTCTCAAAGAGTCTATCTCTAACAAACAAGAAAGGATAGGAATTGATATTTTGTACAGGAATATATGATCTTCAGGAGTATTTAACCAGCCTTTCGAACTGGTTTTCCCAAATTTTAATTTATACTTTAAATTTGTAATAGAAAATTTAGATTGTTTTAGTCTTAATTCTTTGGATAAAGAACTTGTACTCACATGATAATTATGAAGATAATAATCAGTATCACATATCGAGTGCCTGGGTTTTTTAGCTGACAGTTAAAAATATATCGTGCCCTTCCTATGTTCTTGTCGCATGGTATATATAATCTCATCTAATCTGCACTGCAACCCCACGATACGAGCACATTTACAACTTTCTCAAATGACCTCCACAGAGATTAGGTAACTTGTAAAAACAGTTAGTATCTAATAACTCTTAGCTAGGATTTGAATGTGGTTCTTTCTTATTTTAAACACGAAATGTTTCCTGTTATACCACACGGTTTCCCCTAAACAACCCGAAATGTTTCCTGCTGCACCACATTGTAACCCCCAAAAGACCAAAGGGATTAGATAAGCAAAATATCAGGTTCACTAACCCCCGCCGTGTACCCAGCACCCCAGTAAATACTGCAGAAAATGCGAAAGTGGCCTGACAGAAAGTAATGATGACATCCCTTCAAGCCTGAGATGCTACGATTCGGCCAAATGAGAAGACAGCGAACACACGTTAAACAGCTAAAGAACGTGCCAGACACCGTACGGCTAAGACTGAAGCTGTGTCATATAGAAGCTAGAGATTCTGCTTCTCTCTTTTTATTACGTTTAACTTTGAAATTCATGAGATTTGTACCTGTGACTGATGTCCACATGTGGTTGGGCGATAAACTAGGTGTAACCGTCACTTCCATGGCTGCTTCCAGGCACAGTCTGTTGTCACAACAGACGGTTAGGCCTTAGTGATTTCCACTCTCGTGATTAGACCCAATAATGTCTAATAGAGCAGCGGGTTGGGAGTGGGTGGAAGTAATGAAGACCTCCCCTGGATTACAGGCTAGGACAGTGGTTCTTAGTCAGAGGGAACCACTGTGTCCCCCCGGGAGAGGTGAGGAATGCTGCTAAACACCCTGCAGTGCACAGGACAGCCCCTCCCTCCCAACACCCTCCGCCCCCTCGCCCCCCTCCCCCGCCGACAACAAAGATTGTTTGGCTCAAAATGCCAATTGTGCAGGGTTGAGAAACCCTGGCCTAGAATAACCTTTAAGAGAAACTCAGAACAGACGAGAATTTGGGAATGTGCCTAGTGATTACAGAATTAACCAGCAGAAAGCAAAGCACACATACACACAAGTGGTTCGAAGAGATGATGCAAGGTCTCAACCTCTGATAGCAACCAAAGAGAAAAAGAATTACCAAGAAATTGGCACAATTCGCAAGAATAAAACTTTAACATGCTACTGACACACATACAAACACATATAAACAAATTACAAGATATACCACATTCTTGGGGAGGTACACTTAATCCCATAAAGATGCCTACTTTCCCTAAATTAATCTATAAATTTAACATGCCCCTGATTTTTTAAAAAATTCCAGAGTAATTTTTTTGAACTAGACAAACTGATTCTAAAATTCACATTAAAAACAAACAAACAAACAAAGGAAACAGGAAAATTCTGAAATAGTAATGAAAATGAACCATAAATAATAAAATAATTTCTGAAGCTTCAGATAATTGGAATAATGTGATATTGGGATGACGGATAAATGCAACAGACTAGGACTCTCAAAAACAGGTACGAATGCAATGGAGGTTTTATATATTATAAAAGTAACACTTCAGATCTATAGATAAAAGATAAATTATTCAATAACTGACTTTGGGAAACAGGGTAGCCATCTGGAAAAACATAAAGCTTGACTTACTGTCATGTATGTGAGTACTAGAAAAAACCATGGGATTTTAAAGAAACAACCTCAAAGTTGGGAAAACTCGTCAAAGTATGTCACAAAACCAAGACTGTAAAAGGTGAGTCTATTCACTATGTAAATAGAAAAGAATGACAAATAGGAGAAATATATTTGCAACCTACATCGCAAGGAGCTAAGCACCTTAATAAAAAGAGCCCTGCTAAATCAACAGAAAACCAGTAACTCAGTAGAAATGTAAAGGAGAGGGGTTGTCCACTGAGAAAGGAATTCAAAAGGCTCTTAAACTTGTGAAAAGTTTACACATATAATGCATAATACACAAATACACAAAAGAGAAATACACAAAAAAGGCTTACTTTTCCTCTATCAGATTGTCAAAGTTCTAAAAATTTGGCACGTGTATGGGTATGGGGAAGCAGGTGTTCTCAGACATTAGTGGTGTGTATATAAGTTGACAAATCAGACTTGAACTGGACAACCTGTTGTACATACCTTTTAACCCAGGAATTTTTATCCTCCATATCTACTCACACGTGTGCAAAATATGTAAGTTATTCAGTGAGACGTTGTCTGCAATAAAAAAATTTTGTAAGGTCCCTAAATGTTCATTGGTAGTGACTATAAAAATCAGAAAGAATATAAATGCTCATTAATTGTGGACTACAAAATTATAGAACATTTAGAGTATACATACCATGTAGCCATAAAAGTAGTAAAGGAGCTATTTATGTGGGAATATGCACTGACCAATCTCCAAATCTCCAAGATACAAAACTGATTATCTTCTGGAGGGCAGGTCTCTTGTAGTACAGTCTTCCCCGGCTAAGTGAATGTTCTAGGAACCCATCTGTATCGGTGCACCAGCTGGCGTTGCTGTGAGAGGCTGCATTCGGCTTCAGTGAATTTTTTTGAAGACTCTTTCAGTATGTTTGCCCATTTTACCATGGGTGATTTGTGAGTGCACCTGCCCATACCATGCTGAGTGTTCGGCAGTTTTTTAACCAAAAGTGGCATGACCCCTGTGCCCCACCCTCCCCATTCACCCAATCTCGCCCATTTGTTTCACCAGATGAAGAGTCCTCAAAGGGAAATGTTTTGCCACATGTAAGGCGTGAAACAGAAAATGACAGAAGCACTAAAAGGCATCAAAACTGAGAAGTTAAAAAACTGTTTACAGCAGTGGAAAGACGTCTTGATAGGTGACTGAAGTTTAAACATGTAAAAATAAATTCACATTTTTTATAAATGAATTCAGGTTTTTGGGGGTCCACCCTCATATAGCTAAGACAAAAAGCAAAGAGGGAGAGCTGCGCATATAGCACCTTTAGTTTCTTTAAAATGGAGGTGAGGAGCTATACATGCACGCATAGATATAAATACATATTTGACTGTATAAGCATAAAATATCTCTGGAAAAGTATCGCTCCATAGAGACATGTTACTTGGGTTGTTTCTTTAGAGCTAGGTCACTTATTGTCAAGAATAGAAACAATACTTTCTGTTCACGGTATACTGCTTTGGTACCTTTTGGATTCTGAACCAAATGCAACTGTCACCTATGCCAATCACTAATGGATCAATAAGAACATTTCAAAACAAACTGGGGCACAGTCACCAAGCACCCAGCACTGTCACCTATACCAATCACTAATGGATCAATAAGAACATTTCAGAACAAACTGGGGCACAGTCACCAAGCACCCAGCTCTGACCAGCCAAGCTTCTTGCCCCTTATTTGGTCCTCCTGCCTGTTACAGGCTGCCACTGCTGAGGAAAACTGGGAATAGAGAGTTTAAAAGACTGGTGTTATCCTTCCTCCACCTGCAGCCAACCAAGGCTGGGGCTCTGCATGGGTCCCCAACAGCGTGCTTTTCATTCCACAGGGGTGGAGAATTCAGCTTATTTTTCAATCGGGTGGATTCAGAAAAGAGCTGCCAAAATGATTAAATAGACTGGAGAGACTGGTTCATAAAGAAAGATGAAAAGACCTGAATGTGTGTAATTTGGCTAAATGACAGCAGGGCTAGGTTGTGGTCAGCGCTACGAGTATTCAACAAGTTCAAACACCAGGACAGGAGAGGAACAGTCAAGGAGGCAAATAGGAGAAATATGAAAATATGAAAAGGAAAACAAAGTGTCTCGGTCTTTCTGCCTATCTGTTTCTCCAGGGCAGCCTCTCCAGGAAAGCAATGGATGTCTTGTGCCTTGGATCACGTCCTGGAAAATCTTTAACTTTGTGGAGTTATGAGCCCCCACCAGCTCCCAGGCCGGGGCGTCGGGGGGTGAGGTGTCACCACAGGGGCCTTTCATCTCTATTAAGCTCCCATCTCCTCAAATTGGTGCTCTCCGGGATCCAAGGGGCCCCTCTGCCTGCTTTTTCTCCCTTCCCTGTGCACGCCCAGGGAGAGTCAGATAGACTTCGGGGACGGGGGGCTGTCTGTGCAAAGTATATTCATCATCATTCATATTTCGAACCCTTGCTGCGTGCCTACGATCGGCCTAGAAGCAAAACTGCAGTTCCCTGCTACTATCACAGAGTTCATGATAGCTCATGGCAGTTCTGCCATCAAGAAGTGACCAGGGGGACGGCCAGGTTGTCACCGAGCAGGTCAGCACTGGGCTATCCCTCGGGCTCGTCTCCCTAAGCTTATCCTTGGGGCATATAGGAAATTTACATTATTTCCTTGTCGTTAAAAAATGAGTACCATGGGGGATACTTTGCTCTTTTCTAATCTACCTGCCTTGGTTTTCTAGCGCTTTTCTTGTATTTTTTTTTAAGTGACCCTCAAGCCATAGTCCTTTGAGCTTGTGTATCAGTGGGCCAGGGTATACGTATCGATGCGGGAGCACATATAAAAGTCGCTGGGTGCACACATGCGGAACGGTGCCAGTCGGTGTGCATTTCTGGGATACAGTCATGTGTTGCCCTGCATCTAAGAAGATGCACTTACGCGTCTAAGAAGACGGGTAGGAGGGGCAAAAATAAGATGAGCCAGAAATAAAAGTTAAGAAGCACTCCGGTAGGGCCTCCAAAACTAAATGCCTAAGAGTATAATTTAAAACCATTTGTGGCTTATGTTTATCGTAAATTTTCACCATTTATCAGATGAAAGACACTGAGCTGTGGCTGTACCTACTATTGGCAGCCGCAGGTGAGGCCACGCCCCTGCGGGCAGAGAGTAGGGCCTGTGGGAATAACGCCTGTAATCCCCTGAGTAAACTCTCCTGGAAAAGAGACAGCTTCTGGGTCAGGAGAGGAAAAACTGGCAGCTGGACCTTCCACTGTGGTAAGGAAAGAATTACTTCCCTCCGAGTGCTGGTTCTCTTGGGAAAAGGTTCTGAGGAGTCTAGCCCATGCCGAAGGGCTTTCCCCCGTGATGGAGAGAGACGTGGACTCTGCCCTTTGCAACGAGGTGAGGAGGTAAGGAGCCCCCGAGCAAGCAGGGGAGGCTGGCTCATCGCTACTGTGCCATGACTGGGGCTGCACACAGGTTACAGGAAACCCAAACACACCCAAAGCAGTCCCAAAGCAGCTATTCCAAGGCTGCTGCGGGAGCTTCACCATGGAAAAGGGGCTCCAGCTCTTTCTCTCTGCTCTGCCATCCTCAGCCTTTGGATTCCAGCCTCAAAGCCACCTCATGTCCAAAGATGGCTGCTGTTACCCCGTCATCTCATACTCATTTCAGGCACCAGAAAAGGCAAAGGAAACATGGCCTTGTTCTATCAGCCCTTACAAGGAACCTTCCCAGAAGTCCATTTCTGTTGTGTTAGCCAAAATTTGGTCTTGTGACCATACCTAGCTCCAAGAGAGGCTGAGAAAGATATCCTTGTAGTCTGCTTTATCCTCCAACAATAAAATTGTTTTTCTGTAACAAAAGGAGAGAATGGCTATTGAGTGGAAAGTTTTCTGTAGCAGCTGAGCATAAATGAGGCTGATAGCAGACTGCATAGGGATCTATAATTCAACCAGCTGGAAGAATGATTTTGGTATATACGTCCTTTTGGTTATACCCGAGGCTGTGCAAAAAAAAAAAAAAAAAAAAAGAAAGATATTAAGGGCTGCAACCAATTCTTGGATGCGCTAAGAGGTATCAAAGACAGGATCTGTGTCCACTCTTGGACATAAGGGAGAGCAGCACCCAGAGGCAGTGTGGCGGTGGCTGCTGTGGCCTCATGGAGCACCGGTCTGCCCCAAACCACAGAGAACTTTCTGAGTTCAGAGACAGTGTGTCTAAGTTGCTACTGCTGATTGGTGGGGGACTCCCTGAGAAACACCGGTGGGTAAGAACACCTCAGAGGGTCACCAGGTCAGTGAGCTTTGTGCTGAACCATATATACCCATTCATGTATAAATGAACCATGAGGCCTTGAAAATATCTGGGTGACCCCAAATAAAGGATACATTTAAAAATTATTTGTTTTTTAAAGAAAGAACTGGTTAAGAAAATGTGGATGCATGCAGTCTAGACTAAGTTCCAGCTCTTTTAAGTGAGCTTTATAAAGAGCGTCGTCGCTCACTTTGGTGACCGGTAAGCTTGGTGATTTTCAAGGCATGTTTCATGGAACTCTCTTAGTTCCAAGGAGTATATTGGGGACCACAGAGGGGTCAAATGGGCTAGGCTTTGGTCCCTCAACTTACACTGCTTATACTATATTCACATTTTTATATTCCACATAAATTTTCACTTGAAAATTTATTTCCACTGCTCATAAAATTAAAAATTACTGGCTTAGGTATTACACTTATTAATGATGAGCATCTAATAAAGTTATTCTCATTACCTTAGACAGAGAACTATTGTAGAATAGTTGAATAAAAAGACATGGATATACACTGACTCTTGTAAAAAGTGAGCCTAGCTTATACCAACATGAACTAAAACGTACACTCCTATGCACCAAAGTTTAGCCTCTAAAGAAGACTAAACATTGTCAACTGGAACTTTTAGGGGGACAGGAAGGGATTCCACATGAAGACAACCTGAAAATTCTCAATTATTCATCTGGAAGGAATGCACAGAGAGGTGGAGTGTGTGATAAAAATATGATTAAATTTCCCCAAGTCATGAAGGATTAGAAATGATGAACTATAGACCCTTAACCAAATCATGGCGTATTCAAACTTCGGGAAACAACTTGAGTTTGAAAGAAGCAGATACACAACAAATAAGAGGAGATACTACTTCACCAGGCAGGGAGTGAATTTATGAAAACTGTTATCGCAAGTGGGCATACAGGCTGAAAACATAAATGAGGTACAGGGAAGACTGTAGACCCCATGAGTGCTTCAGGTCTTGACTTCCAGGAAAGGATCTTAGAAAACGGCAACAAGATATAGATCTATCAGTAATGCCTTGAAGTCCATCCTAACCTTGCTGGGCCAGTAATTTTTAGGGAATCATTACTTTTCACACACAGTCCCATAATTCTTTCAGACTCAGATACTGGTCTGGGTGGACCATGGACTGATAGGTATTCTTACGCGTGTTTATGTAATGGTGAGTATTGGCATTCCCTCTACAGCCATGTTTTCCCAGAGCAATGGAAAATAACATCGGTTTATAAGACATACTGCTATTACTGGCCATGGGAGAGCATATGCCTGCTTTGCATGGTCAGCTTTATGCTTTGATTATCATATCATGGAGGATAATTATGACAAGCAAGTATTTAATGTCACACTATGTTAATAAAAATGCTTTAGCAATTGCTACGGACAGGCCATTACTCCTGATTAAAAGTGAGATGTCACTGAATGCTGGCTTTGTGCCACAAATTAAGACACTGTAGCTGTGTACTTATGTCTTTTTTATTCAAGCTACCTTTATTACTGAAATTCCAGCAGGAAAAAAAAAAGCAATTATGTTGCTGCAAATCTAAGTCTATCTTCTAGCACTTCGCTTTGTTCTAAAACAATGGGTCACAGGAGGTGACTTGAGAATATAATCGTTATTGCATGACAACAGAGCTGCCTTTGATGGGGTGCTCCCAGCAGACAGCACGCCATTATCAGCAGGACAAGATCTGATTCATTAAAGAGAAAAAGCTGGGCTGTGGTTCAGGCCCCTCTGGGGAGACATGAGTAATCCCCTTAAGACGGAGCCTGCCCCGGCACTGTGAGGAGTGTGGCCCTTCGCAGTGGAGAAGGGGATTACTGCTGAACTGAAAAGCGGCAAGTGACCTTCCAAGGTCATCTGGTTCACTCCCTTCAGGCAGAAACTCTTAGAACCCGTAGTAATTAGGTGATAAGGCAGCCCGAGAGAGTGCGTGCATTCCAGAGTCACTCCAACATTGAGAACTTCACTGCCAAGAAATTCTTCCTGGGTTGAAATCTAATTTCTCATGCTACGGCCAACCCGCTTTTGTTTTTGTCTTCTGTTTTGTTCTCTTGAGAGACATGTAAGTTGGTCGAGTAAGACTAAGGAGCCCAATGAACACAGCCTGCCCAGAGGTGGTAAATTCAAATTGAGAGATCTCATTATGTATCGCTTCTTTCCCCCAGGTCTAAAGGAGAGCAAATGCTTTTCTTGGCTGGCAGGGGATACTGGCAGGGGGCAGCTGGTCTACCTGTTTACGGATAACTAAAATTCTTTAAGGTTCAGGGTACAATGCACTAGGGAATCATTTCCAGTGCCAACCCCCCTCCGGCCTCCCCACCCCCCGACAACAAAAAGTATGAAAAAATAGGAGAGCAGTAATTTAGAAGTCTATAAAAATACTGAGCTACATGGTCTGAGCCTGGTGCTTGAGTGTGAGGGTGAGCAGGGGGTCTCTTTTTCACCCAGGTAATGACTGTACGAGCCCCATAAGGAGATGGTTAAATCAAACACTGAGATGACTGCTCTTAAGAGGGGAAAAATATGTCAATCACACTTTGCCTTTGACACAAGGAAATTCCTTGAAACTGAGAATGGAGAGTGGAAGGGAGGAGAATGTCTCCTGATGTGGGTGGCCAGGAAACCAGGGGCCAGAAAAGCATGAGAGGAGAGAGGGAGAAAGAGACAGAGAGGGAAAAAAAGCACAAGATTGAATTCTAATCAAAATGCTATGAGGCGTTCACACCAGGCCTTGAGAGAATATTAACAAGGTTACCCAAGGGGGGGCCTTTAGCCCCAGGAATTATTAGTGAATATGGAATTATATTTGCACAAACATTACCAGATGCAAGGGGCTAAATGTCCTGCAGATGTGGAAGAAGCCAGCGCATGTTCCAAATAGGCAGCAGCTTTGTTTGTTTTACCCTCTTCTTACAAGAGCCCGGGCAGCACGCTTCTGAGGGGTTACATTCTGGAATGACCACCCCAGCACTCGGCCCCTGTTTCAAACACCAACCGCTGCGCGCACCAGCCTCTAAAGTATCTCTGCCCAGGGCCGGGCAGAGTGGCCCTCGGCAGGCGTGACAAACTCACCGGCTCACCTCCACCACCTCCAGGTACCATAACGCTCCAAGTGGTCAAGGTGCTCCAAGAGGGACTTTCTGAAAGAGGAGAGAGTTCAGAGTCAGGTAAATCACAACAATTTAAAGGGGTAGTGTTCAGCTCAAGTATAACCTGCTGATATTAGGGGAAGAAGACAGCAAAATACAGGAGAAACAAAACGTTTCCTTCTGATACGCCCCCGTCAGATCCTCAAGGTTCTGTTTAATAGAGATTCATCATTGCTGAAGGAGGCCTATATCATTTGTGCGGCTGGACAAAGTTGTTGCCTTCAGGGAATCTCCTGACTCTATAACCATAAATCCCTGCCACACCTTGCTCACTGCCAGTACGGCTAGGCCAGCACAAGCAACAGAGCTGTTTGGCACGCTGACATGACACATAGAAGCAGCTGAGCATGAAGCTAATGGCACGAATCCCCTCCAAGTCCCTGGTGGGGGCTCTATCCATGTGTGGGCATAGTTTTATGTTTTTGTAAAGCTTACGAAACTAAGGTGTTTGACACCAATTAGTTAATCCTGCCCTGACTTTCCCTCTGTCTCATTTTACTTGGCGTGGATTGGTTTTGGAGTTGAGTTGAATATACATTTAGCTTGAGCCGAGTGGGATAGATTATGTCCTTCGTATCACTTCTGTGTGTGGCTGATTGCTCACCACCTGGTTGTGGGAATGAAGTCCAGAAACACCCCTATCATTGCATTGTCTGCTCATCCAGGGAGCTGGGGCCCAAGGTGTATATCATGCTGGACTGTGAACGCACCCTACAATACCCCGTCTGGAGATTAGGAGGATAGTGGAGGAGAAACGAGATCGGAAACGTGCAGAGCCAGAAGTTATTCCATGGAGGACAGCTAAATCTTACCACACTTTCATCAAAACCTTGACAGAAATTTTTCCAACTTTAACAACTATTTGTAAAATTTTGCATCTGTTACAAGCAACAAGTTGTGGTGTGGAAAAAAATTTCCCTAAACTATCAACAATAAAAAACAAATTTTGATGAATCATACTGGAGGAAAGTCGAAATACGTTTTTGTTCTCTCTATACATATTACATATTATAATTTTTTGTCACGTGGATAGGCCACCAGAATAGGCAGCATACCCGCATGTGTGTGTATACAAATACACACACACACACACACACACACGCACACACATGTAACATAGAAGTATTTCAGGTAGTAACAAATTAAAACTTCATGTTGTTCTCCTGGAATTTGTGATGTTTGTTTGTTAGGTGCCTTTTTGGTGATTTGTTGTAATATCTTTTCTCATTCTAAATAAACATTACTTAATTTTATAAACAGAATTGTGTATTCTTTTTCTTAAAGAAGGCCTCCAATATTGTATAAGCTTCCATCCCAATATAACTCAAATTTGCCTGTGGCGTAAGCAATTTTCACTTTATTTTATTTCACTAACCAACTTATAAGGTGGGCCTTGTTCATACCAATTTTTTTTCCACTTGAAAACCTTTTTATTTTTATTTTTTAATCATTGTTTAATTTTTCAATTACAGTTGACATGCAATATTATATTAGTTTCAGGTGTACACCCAAATTATTAGACATTATATAACTTACTAAGTGATCATCCCAGCCAATCTCGTACCCATCTGACACCAGACATAGTTATTAGAATATTAGTCACTATATTCCCTACGCTGTCCTTTACATCCCCTCGACTATTTTGTAACAACCAATTAGCTCTTCTTAAGCCTTTCACCTTTTTCACCTATCCCCCCAACCCTCCTCCCATCTGGCAGCCATCAAAATGTTCTCTGTGTCTATGAGCCTGTTTCTGTTCTGCTTGTTCATTTATTTTGTTTTCTAGATTCAGTTGTTGGTAGAGCATGCCATTTTTAAACGGAGGAACCTAAGACTTTAATTACATAGCTTCTATGTGGATTCGAATCCAACGTCAATCAGTTGTAGCCCTAACTGTACTTCCCACCCCCACCAGAGGGCACGCTGATCCCGGAAGTGACCCTCCCAGTGCTTTCTCTAGTTGAGTTTAATGGCCTCCGCTGACACCCTTCCCCCTACCACTCTAACCCATCTGCCCTTTGAACTACCTCATTCTGAAAAGATCTGAAAGATCTCACTGTCAGAAAACTTCTTCATTTCCTCTCCATTACTCTGAAATGTGCCCTGTGGACCCCTTGGTCAATTCCTTCCTCTTGTGACACCTGACAATTTTCTTTGTGTGGTGTTTACACTGCATAGAAATAGGAAAGATATTTCAAAGCATCTGGGCTGAAGGACATGCCATCTTTGAAATCATTTTTTTAATTGAAATTCAAAGTACACCCTCTCCGGGAAGCCCACCAGATTAATTCCAGGCAGCAAACGCCCCATACCATCTTCTTGAAGTCCCTTTATAACTTGCTATTGGCTATTCACAGCCACATTAGATGTGTTTGCTTATATTCTCTTTCTTATTAGAAAAATCAAGATTAGCAATGCCTAACAATTTTTACTACTTAAATTTAAATGCAGATTTGTATTCCAAAATTTTTGTGAGAACCACTAAAATTTTCAGACTACATAAGGAGGTGAAGTCTGCTTTTTTCTTCAGTACACCTAGCATCGATCATGTTGCTCTCAAAATGAAAATGTGCAAGTCCATTTTGTGTGAAAACAAAAAACCTCACTTCGGATGTAGAACAAAAACTCCTGGCCTGGTCCTCCCAAATTCTAATGTATGGCTTTAGCTTCTTCGGTGTGTGATAGTGGCAGACAAAAACGCTTCAGTTTCTCCGTCTGTAAAATAAGAATTGCGTTATTTCTTTCCCAGTTACTTCACAGAAGTCTCACGGGGAACAAGAGTTAAATGATTAATGACTGAAATTTCTTGGAAAAACACAAAATGCTTAATAAAAATAATCCCTCATGACCACAGTGATAGGCACCAATGACCTGATGCTAAACCTTGCCTGAGAGAAGGCAATTCAGATAAACTTTGGGCCCTGTCCATGAATCCAGGCTTCTTTTCCCCTGGTGAGGACAATCTGGCCTCGTGCTCCGTGACTCCCTCCACTGACAGGCTCCTGTTCACAACCCCCCAGGCTCCAACTCTACCCCCCAGCACGACGAAATTTGGCTTCCTGGCTGTGGGGGAGCCGCATGTGGGAAGCTGTGACACGCACTGTTGTGAGGCCACTATAATTTTATCCTCCCTTTTTCAGGGACATGCTTGCTCGACCCATACCACAGTATTTAAGAAAACTATTTGAGATTAAAATTCCGTTTTTCGTCTAGTTTAGGTCCTTCCTACCAGCAGTCTTTGCACAGCTCTGGAAAGAGTTGCCAGGTGAAATGCATTTCCTGTCAAGACTGGAAAAACCAGGGTTTGCTTAAAGAGTGTACACATCCCTCTTGGTGGAAACTGCCGAGGTTATTTTAAAATGAAATGAGAGATTCTGGCATATTTTCAGTTTACTGTGTTTACTGAACATAATTTATTCCCGGTCTTCAGGTATGAGACGGCCGTGCGAATCACCCGGGACACGGTCCGATCTGTGTGTAACTCAGCCCGAGACGTACACTCACTCACCCTACATACCGCATGTTAAAGTGCCTTATCCTGAATGACTTTCTTCTTATTCTCTTCTTCAAGAGAATGAAAGAAAAACAAGGAAGCTCCTGTTAGAGAAAAGAACCACCAAATTTTGTTATGGTCCATGAAAGAGAGGACAAAGCAACATGAGGAGCTTGGGCTTTGGACTCAAACAGACCTGGGTTTGGAATCTTAACAGTACCAGTTATTAGCCATGGGATCTTGAGCAAGTTGTTGAACTCCCCTGAATCATTTCCCTCTGTGTGCGTGCGTGCGTGTGTGTGTGTGTGTGTGTGTGTGTGTCTGTCTGTCTGTCTAGAAGGTATCCAGCCATGTAATATGAAAAATAGAGACATTTGTTGAAGCAGAAACAAGATAGAAGAAACATTGTACACAGGACAATGACTCCTCAGTTCCCTTCCAAGTAGGCACCTTGGGATCTCACACAGTTCTCCCAATTGCCATCAGCTGCCCTGTCGTATTTTCCTGAATCTGACTGATGGTCTGAAATCTCTTCGCTTTCAAAGGTGATTTTAGTTTTTGGAAAAGCCAGAAGTCTCAGGGTCCCAAATCTGGGCTGTAGGGGGGCTGAGTCACTTGGGGAATTTGACATTTAGCCTAAAAACCTTGCACGAGATGTAATGCCTAAGTGGGTGTGTCGTGGTGATGAAGATGCCAATTGTCAGCTGCCCATAGCTGTGGTCTTCTGGATCGTCTGAATAGTTTCTACAGAGGGATGTTCAAGCTTAATGCAAAATTTGACACATTTGTTGATCTACTCGCTCACTCATTTTGAATGCAATGGCCATACGGTGTTCATGCTCACTCAACGGTGTCTACCACCCCCACTGACTAGTGCAGAAAAGTTGTCATTGTTCATGCGTGCACATTCCAGCCCACTCTCCTTGTATGCCAGGTTACACTGATGTCGTGCAAACTGTTCTCATTACATTAACAATGGCTGGACTTTCTCCAGACAGACCCTGTGTGTGTGTGTGTGTGTGTGTGTGTGTGTGTGTGTGTGTGTGTCAGAGTGAATATATATATTTATATATATATAATAGTGAAGAGTGAATTAGATATTATATAAAGTGCTTGGTAGAGTGCCTAACTTACAATAGATAATCAATGCATGATAGCTAATAATAATCATAATAATGAAAATAACAATACATTCTTGAATTGTCAACAAAACTATTATGATAAACCAACAAAATTTTTTGAGGATCTACGGCAACTATGGGAATGGTAAATACAAAGACTTATATGAAATGAAAACTACCCTCAAAGATCAGACCATAAAGCTTCATTTTTTTAGATGTTCACAAAAATATCTCTTTTTGTATTCTTTGCTTTTGCTTAAAATACATGCCACCTATAGCATAGGTTCTTAAACTGGACAGGTTTTGACTGCTATACCATCAAATACTCATTCCTCAGAAACACTGCATACCATAAGCTTGCATGATAAAAACAAAAAGGAAATGGAGAAAACTGCATTCAACTTTGCAACCAGAGAACTAACAATAATGGTACTTATCCTGTGGGGTGTAACCTGAAAAGCCCAGGAACACAGAGCCCCTGAAGCCGGCCTCGGGGTAATTTCAGGATGCATAAAGACAATAGCGTGGGACTTCTCCTTCTGACCAAGTTGCAGTATCAAGGGCTAGATTCACCCTGTTGTGTAAAATAAAAAAAGAAAGAAAGAAAAAAGTCTGGACAAATATATAAAATAACAGCTCTCAAGACATTGGAAATAAGCAGTGAAGGTTATTGATTTCTGAGTGATGACAAGCAAATGAGGTGAGTCCTAGGATTGCCTAACTCACTGAAGAGAGTTTCTAAGTCACCACACAGAAAGAAGAACTCGAGTAGAGCCCAGTGGTCTCCTCGAGTCGAGGCGATAGAACTGGAAGTACAGGTAAGCCAATGTAGCTATGGTTCTCAGAGCAGAGACCTACAGACGAGAGAATTGCACAGAGAGAGAACCGAGATCCGTAGAGGGTCCCCTTTGAGGTTTTGGTTGGTAACTAATCAAGAATGTGACTGAGAAAACTACCTGAGACTAAAGAACGAACTGCCTTACAGGATAGGAGCAAAATGCTGGGAGAAAGATAGAACATATTAAACAAAGTCATGAAAGACATTTTCTAAAAAATTGTAACCCTAGGATGTGTTTATTGATTAGAGAGAGAGAGAGAAACCTCAATCAGTGGCCTCCCATGCATAGCCTGACTGGAGATCAAACCTGACATCTAGGTCTGTGCCTGACTGGAGATGGAACCTGCAACCTTTTGGTACAGAGAACGATGCTCCAGCAAACTAAGCCACCCAGCCAGGGCAAAAGACATTTTTTAATTGACCTTTTACTGATGAAAAGTAAAATGTCTGAAATAAAAATATACCCTGACTGAGATTAACAACCGATTAGGCATCATAGAAATAAAGATAAGTGAATTTGGAGATATAGCAATATAAAATATCCAAAATTAAGCATAGAGAGTAAAACAAAGAAGAAAAAGAAAATAAATAAATAAAGCATCACTGAACCATGGGACAACTTTAGGCAGTCCAATATTTGTGAAATTGGAGTCACTAAGGAAAAAATGCAAGGGAGGACATAAAAAATATTTGAAAACGAATGCCCAAAATATTTTCAAATTTTTTAAAATGTATTTTTATTTCATTTTATTTTTAAGTATATTTTATTGATTATGCTATTATAGTTGTCCCAGTTTTTTCTCCCCTTTATCTCCCTCTGCCTTGCAATTCCCCACCCCCTAGCATTTTCTCCTCTCTTAGTTCATGTCCATGGGTTGTGTATATAAGTTCTTTGGTTTCTCCATTTCCTATACTATTCTTAACCTCCCCCTGTCTATTTTGTACCTACCAATTATGCTTCCTATTCTCTGTACCTTTCCCCCCATTCTCCCTGCTCCCTCCCCACTGATAACCCTCCATGTGATCTCCATTTCTGTGATTCTAGTTCCTGTTCTAGTTGTTTGCTTAGTTTTTGTTTTTTAGGTTCAGTTGTTGATAGTTGTGAGTTTGTTTTCATTTTACTGTTCACAGTTTTTGATCTTCTTTTTCTTAGATAAGTCCCTTTTACATTTCATTTAATAAGGGCTTGGTGATGATGAGCTCCTTTAGTTTTACCTTATCTGGGAAGCACTTTATATGCCCTTCCATTCTAAATGATAGCTTTGCTGGATAGAGTAATGTTGGATGTAGATCCTTGCCTTTCATGACTTTGAATGCTTCTTTCCAGCCCCTTCTTGTCTGTAAGGTTTCTTCTGAGAAATCAGCTGATAGTCTTGTGGGAACTCCTTTATAGGTAACTCTCTGCTTTCCTCTTGCTGCTTTTAAGATTCTCTCCTTATCTTTGATCTCCGGTAACTTAATTATGATGTGTCTTGTTGTGTTCCTTCTTGAATCCAACTTCTTTGGGGCTCTCTAAGCATCCTGGACTTGCATGACTTGCTCCTTGGCGACATTGGGGAAGTTTTCCTTCATTATTTGTTCAAATAAGTTTTCAATTTCTTGCCCTTCTCCTTCTCCTTCTGGTACTCCTACGATTCGGATATTAGAATGTTTAAAGTTGTCCCAGAGGTTCCTCAGCCTCTCCTCATTTTTTCAAATTCTTGTTTCTTCATTCCATTTCAGTTGGATGTTTATTGCTTCCTTTTGTTCCAAATCATTGATTTGAGCCCTGGTTTCCTTCCCTTCACTGTTCGTTCCCTGTATATTTTTCTTTCTTTCACTTTGTATAGCCTTTATTTCTTCCTTCATTTTGCAGCTGAACTCAGTCATTTCTGTGAGCATCCTGATTACCAGTGTTTTGAACTCTGCATCTGATAGGTTGTCTATCTCCTCGTCACTTAGTTCTTTTTCTGGAGTTTTGATCTGTTCTTTCATTTGGGCTGTGTTTCTTTGTCTAGGCACTCCTGTTACATTGTAAGGGGTGGAGTCTTAGATATTGCCAGGGCGGGGCAACCCACTGTGCTGCATTGTGGTGCTGTCTGGGGGAGGGGGTGGTCAGAGAGGGAGCTATGCCCCTTGCCTGGCTCCTGCCCCACTTTCTGTCACTTCCCTCACTTCCCACAAGCAGATTGTGCCCTTTCAGAAGCTGATTCCCGGGTGTGGGGGCTTTGGTGTTTTCTAGGGTCCTGTGGGTCTCTCCAACAGACTCTCCTGTGAGAATGGGAGCTCTCCTGCTGCCACAACCCCACGGGTTTTTACAGCCAGAGTTTTTGAGGCTTTATTTCTACAGCACTAGAACCCTGGGTTGCACAGTTTGTCTTGCTCCCCAGGGTTCCTCCCAGCTCGTCCACACATAAATGTGGGAAATCCTGTCTGCCAGCCATAGCCTTGCCACACACCCTCTCCACCTGGGCTGCCCATCTCCGCCCATCCTACCAGTCTGGATGAATGTTTCTTCTTTAACTCCTTGGTTGTCTGACTTCCATGCAGTTTGATTTTCTGGCAGTTCTGGTTGTTTTTTGTTTTTAAATTGGTTGTTATCCTTCTTTTGTTTGTGTGAAGAAGTGAGGTGTTTCTACCAATGCCTCCATCTTGGCCAGAACCCAATATTTTCAAATTTGATGAAAACTATACATCTCATTGACCCAAGAAACTCAATGGACTTCAAGCACAGGAAACATGAAGAAAATTACTCCAAAGCACATCATAATCAAATTGCTTTAAACTAGTAATACAGGAAAAATCTTAAAAGAAACCTGAGAAAAATGACACTTTACATACAGAGAAACAGTAATAAGGATGACATAGATTTCTTGTCAGATGCTATGCAAGTGAGAAGATAGTGTAGAACATCTTTAAAGTACTCAAAGAATAAAACTGCTTAACTAGAATTCTGTAGTCCACAAAAATATCTTTCAAAATTAAAGTGAAATACTTTTTCCAGAGGTATTAAGAGACAAAAAGGAAAAACTAAAATATTATCTATAATCACCTCAAAAGATAGAGGAAAAAGCACTTGGCAAAACCTAATATCCATTCTGTGATTTTAAAAATGTTTCCACAAACTAAGGACAGAAGAAAACTTTCTCAACTTCATAAATATCATCTTTAAAAAACCTACAATTAATATCATACTTAATTGTGAAAGACTAAATGCTTTTCCTCTAACAACAAGAATAAGTCAAAGATGTCCCCCACTACTTCAAGTCAACATTATAGTGGAGATTCTAGCCAGTACAATAAGCAAGAAAAACAAATAAAGGGCATCCAATTGGGAAGAAAGAAGTACAACTGTCTTTCTCCACTGAGGACATGATAACCTATGTAGAAAATCTTAGGGAAGCAACAAAAAAGCTACCAGACTAATTAATGAGTTTGGCAAAGTTGCAGGATACAAAATTGATATACAAAAAACAACTGTATTTCAATATACTAGCAACAATTAGAAATTTTAAAATACGATTTACAATAGAATTTAAAAATATAAAATAGAGATAGATATGACAAAAGATGTTTAATATCTGTATACTGCAAACCACAAAATATTGCTAAGAGAAATTTTAAAAGACCTAAAATATGAGTGATACATTACAGTTATAGATCAGAAGATTCAATTTTGTCAAGATGTCAGTTCTTTCCAAGTTGATCTGTAAATTCAATGCTTTCCCAATCAAAATACCCACAGGTATTTTTTTATAGAAATTGACAAGTTGATTTGAAGATTTATATGAAAGTGACAAGGCCCTAGAATACTTAAAACCCTTTGAAAAGGCAGAACAAATTTAGAGGACTTACATTGTCTGACTTCAAGACATTATAAAGCTATAGGAATCAGGATGATGTGTTTTGGTGTCAAGAAAGATAAACAGATCTATGGAACAGAACAGAGAAGTCATAAATGGACTCACACATATATGATCAATTGTTTTTTGATAAAGAGGCAAAGACAATTGAGTAAAGATAGTCCTTCAATAAATGGTGCTGATACAATTTTACATTCATATGCAACAAAGGGACCTTCAATATATAACTCACACCATGTACCAAAAATTAACTCAGTGTGAATTATACACTTGTACGTAAACTCTAAAATTCTAAAATCTCAAGCAGTTGTTTATTTGCCGAACCATTTGATGTAAGTTACAGGTACCGTGATATTTCAACCTAAGTACTTCAGCATGTATCTGAAAAAATTAAGTGATTATTCTATATTTCCAGGTTGCTGTTATCACACCAGTAAAGTTAACACTGACAAAATAATATTGCCTGATATACGGTCTGTATTCAAATCTCCTTACCTGGCTCAACAGTGTCCTATTCTTGCTAATTTTTTAATCCAGGATCAAATCAAGTGTTATGCATTGCATTTAGTTTTCAAGTCTCTTTATCTCCTATAATCTAAAGTAGTCCTCCCCCAAGTCTTTAAACATTTTTATGATGTTGATGTTTTTCAAAAGCCCATGCCAGCAGTTGAAAGATGACCAACAATCTGGGTTTGTCTGAGTGGTTCCTCAAACTTGGATACAGGTTGAATATTTTGGGCACATACACTACACAGGAGATGTTGCACTTCCTGTTGCACCACAGCAGATTTGTCTGGTGGCATTTGTCCCTCTAGTGATGCTAAGTTTAACTACTTGGGTAAGTGGCATCTGCAGAATTTCTCCACTGTAAAGATACCTTTCTCTTTGTAATTAATAAGCATCTGTGATATAATAATTTGAGATGTATGAATGTGATGCACTCCAATAACAGTTCACCATTGATGATCTTTCTTTTAGTATTTATTTTTAATTGAGACATAATTGATACAACATTGCTATCAGTTTCAGGTATACAATGTAATGATTCAAGATAGGTATACATATATTGTGAAATGATGCCCACAATAGCTCTAGTTAACATCCAGCACTGATGACCTTTATCTGAATCAATTATTGCATGAGTGGCTGCAAGATGGTAAATTTGTAATTTCATCATCCGTTCTACATATATTAGCTGGCATTCTTCCATAAAGAAGAGCTTTTCTCCCTTTCCCTGTTTTGTTTTCTTGTAGTATCACTAGGACATAGGAGTTTTTAAAAATTCAATGTGTTATAGGTTATAATGTTATTATAACATATTATGTAATATATTATTAATGTGTTATGCGTTATTTTTTGGATGCTCAAATGTCTCAAATGTGGCCCTGGGGGCCCCTTCATGGCTGCTCCTGTGTCCTTTGGCATTTCTTTTGGAGTCTTTGAGCCCTCCCTTGATTTCTGGCACTAGCTATTCTAGAGTCATCTTGTGTTGTCCCTGTTCCAGACTCAGAACTGGCCAAGAAGTCTTGTTTTTAATGACAAATAGCATGTAGAAACCCAGATCTAATTCCTAGATGTGCTCCATGCTACTGGCACAGAGTTCATAATGGTGCCCTCAAGTTTCAGGGCTCTTCTTCACCTTTCCCTCTTCCATATGTATATCTTTTTCCTTAAACAGGGAGAACCCGAGTTCCCAACTATCTCAACATTTTTTTTTTTGCTCTATATTACAATACAAATGAAATAAACTCTATACTCCAATACCTAACAAACCTACCAAGTTCCAGATTTTGTTACACAGCTTTTGAGCCCTAGACTATGCCCAGTTAGGTTGTGGAGTTCAAAAGTTACTTTAATTCTTTTTATCTGTGTGGTGATGTTATAAATTTGATAAACGGTTAGGTTTATTTTTTTATTATATTTAATTTTTCTTCTTCCAGCCTTTTCACTTTATTTTGAATTTGTAAAACATTTATATAATTTAAAAATTCAAGCTCCATGGGAAGATACACGCAGTGATATCACATTCCCATCTCTTTCTTATCTAGCTCATTCTCTATCCCCACCCTACCTCAGGTACCCTTGTCACATTCTATTTATCTTTCCTGTGTTTATTTCTGCAAAAAATAAGCAAATACATACACATATTTTTATTTTCCTTTCTAACCCAAGAGGTAACATAATACATATCCTCTGCTACACTTTGCTTTTTGTGTTGCTTAAAAATATATCCTAGAAATGACTTCATATCAGGTCACAGAGGTCGTCCCATCATTTTTTATAGAGGCATTGCACTCCATTGTGTGGATATACCATCATTGACCAATCTCCCATGGAAGGAAATTAGGTGTTTCCATTTATTTGCTCTCATAAATATCACCACAATAAATCATTTTAATTATATATTGCTCTGTTATCATGGAAGTGTAACTCCGAAGTATGTGTCCAGGAGTGCGATAGTTTGCTAGGGCTGCTGTAAGACAATACCGCTGACTGGGTGGCTTAACCAACTGAAATTTATTTTCTCACAGTTCTGGAAGCTGGAAGTACTGGATCAAGGTGTCGGCAAGTTTGGTTTCCTTTGAGGCTTTTCTCCTTGACCTGCAATGGCTGCCTCCTTGCAGTATGCTCCCACGGTCTTTCTTCTTTCTATGGGCTGCCTTATTACAATTTCCTCTTCCTATAAGGGCACCAGTCATATGGGATTAGGGTACACCCATATAACCTCATTTGGCCTTAATGACCTCTTTAAAGGTCCTATCTGCAAACACAGTTACATTCTGAAGTACTGGGTTTAAGGACATCAAGATACGGATTTGGGAGGGGACACAATTGAGCCCACAACCAAAAGTAAATACTAATGTCCAATCCCACTTCACTGGGTTTGTACAATTTTGTGCTGCTGCCATCAATCAAGCACTTATTTTTAAATCTTAAAATACAACTGAGAGGACTATTGTTTAGCAGCAGCTACACCGAAATTTTTTCCTGTCGCACTGAAGGTTGTAATTTTATTTCTGCTCTTTCAGCTCTCTTTGCCTAGGAAAATCATGTTTAAGTTCCACAAATTCCATGCTATACTGCATCATTTTCCTATTTACCAATTGCATATGGGATACTTGATGTTCTAGAAACATCTTTTGTAGCACGCCAGACTAGACTTGAAATTGTTGTGACTCCGATGTTTTCCCTTGAATCTGGACATGGTTTTACAAAGAAATCTTCCCTGAAAAACTCTTCTCCTACAGTCGTAATTCTGAGAGTAGGACATGTGAATTTTCTAAACTAAAGAAAATGGCAAACTTGGGGAGAGTTCCACGTTTTTCAGTGTAGATGAAGAAAAAAGGACTAGAGCATACTCTATTCTAGAAGAATTTAAAACGAGAAACACTTTAAGATGCAAGAAAGGGAGAACTAAGTGCTTTACTTCTTAACCATTGTCCTTGCTTTATAGGTGTATCCGATAACAGTAAATTTTCATTCTAGGAACTATGACCTCAAGGGAGATAGTAACATTGTAAGAGATTTATAGTTACCTCCGGGCTCCACCATCTTGGTACCACGGGCTACCCATGCCTGGCTCTCACAGGTGGGTAGCCTATGAGGCAAGTCCCTTCCCCGGCCCCCATCACTCAGAACCCTGCCTCTGCCTGCTCTCTCCTGGTCTTCTTTTGATGAAATGGTCTCACATTCTGGCCTTTATTTTCCAAGTGAAATGTTATTCCCCAAACAGTTACAAACAAGTGTTCCATATTTCTTTAATCTTTTTTAATTACAAAAGAAAACCCTGCCACTGTATCATATTTACATAGTATAGACATAAAAGCAAAAAAGTCATTTCCTGAAACCCAGGGGTAACTTATGACAATGTTTATATGATGTTATTTATAAAAATAAATCCCCAGCGATGGGAGCAAGTGGGAGACACCCCCACGCACTCTTGGAGGGCGTGTGCATTGGTTAACATTGTGGGAGATAAAATTAAATATCTCATACAAGTAATCTCAAAATCAGTCATTCCATCTTTTAAAATTTACCCTGCGGATATTAAGATTTATTTTCTTATGTGTACAAATACTTATTTACAAAGATGCTCGCTGAAGCTTTGTTTGCAATAGTAATAACCTAAAAATAATCCAAATGTTGACCAAAAAGGGGTTGTACAATAATGATACTCTTATTCAACAGAATACTACGAAGTTTGTAATTTTCTTTTAAACTGAGGTACTGATATTTACTGTCATGTAAAGCTGCTTAAGACAGTAAGACAAAAAAAGTGAAGCTGCAGAGTTTGTAAAGAAAGAAAATATGTGGGTGTTCATGACATTCTTACACAGAATACTTCCAGAAGGATGTGCAAAGGCCACCAGTGATTCTTCTGACACAGTGGGATTCCGGAGTCGAGGTAGGATATTGGAGAGCAGAACTTTCACTTTTGGTTTTGTATTATTCTTTGCAGTTTGATTTTTCTTTTTCAACCATGTGCCTGTATGCTTTTTGAAATTGAAAACAGAAAGTATTTTAAATAAGCCATTTCCGTATTCTTGGGCATGACTCCCGTCTCCCGTTCCCTGCTAACTTGACCGTGTTGCCATCATTTCCGACTGTCCCTTGAGAGATTTCTCTTTTCTGTGCCCTTCCTTTTCAGTAGCCATGCCACATGATGGAAGAAAATGGTTGAGTTTCGTCTAAGTTAGAGGGGGCCTGGAAGGGAGATGATAAGGAAGTTGGGCTTTGTCTTACATAATTCTTTGTTGTGCTATCATAACACATCTGAGCTCCAGGCCACACACCATGACATGCTTTAACAAAAAGGAAAAGAGCAGGACATTCGGGGCAGAGAGTCTGGGGCGGGGATGTGCCTAAAGCCTGCTCCCCCACCACGATCCCAACATTACTAATTGTTCTGTGTGTTTACTTTCTCGATCCTGGAGACCAGAAAATAGTTTTCTCATACCAAAATTACAGTTGTGAGATGTGGGTGCTGATTCATTCATGATCAGGGAAGATTTACTAGAGAAAGATCCAAGAATTACTAGAGCCCATAATGCACAGCACAGGGACTACAGCCAGTAACATCTTGATAACCAATGTGTGGAGCCAGGCGGGTAGTGGAAATATCGGGGGGAACACTTTGTAAAGCATATGATTGTGTAACCACTATGTTATACATCGGAAACTGATACAAAATAATACTGAAAGTAAACTAATTGAAAAAGAAAAATTAAAATGCCAAAAATAAAATTAAATAAAACAAAAAAATTATTAGAACTTACTAGACTAAAGCTCTATGAAATAATATCTGACTACCTTGGACCTACACAATTTTTTACAGCCGTACAGAGAGAGAGGAAGTACTGGCTAATCCTCAGGGCTGCCAAGGTGAAGAATCAAACAGCATTGGACTGCAGATTCCATTGCATCTCACAGTTGCAGCATGTGACAGCTACCCATGTCATTCCACAGGGCTACCATCTTCCAAAAGCACGGGATGGCCGATTTAAATTAAAATAAAGTGGCCCTGGCTAGTGTGGCTCAATGGACTGAGTGCCAGCCTGTGAACCAAAGGGTTATTGGTTGAATTCCCAGTCTGGGCACATGCCTGGGTTGCAGGCCAGGTCCCCGGCAGGGGACACGCAAGAGGCAACCACACACTGATGTTTCTCTCCCTCTCATTCTCCTTCCCTTCCCCTCTCCCTAGAAATAAATAAATAAAATCTTTAAAAATAATGAAATAAAGTGAATATTTAATCTCCTTTTTAGAATATTTAGAAGCATTTTGCAATCCCCCTGGAGAAAGGCAGGCTCCCTGGACCACTGCGAAGCCAGAGGCTGCAGTCCCGGCCAGAGAAGACAATCAGTGTCAACTGCTTCCGAGAAGTTGGGAATGGTATGAAATGGCACCAGGGTGTGCTGCTGTCACTTGTGTGATTTGAAGTTTAAAAATAAATCGAAAGTTGACCTCCCTAACTAGGTACCTGAACAGTGCTATTGTTCAGGGTTTCTTTAAATCCTGAGTCACTGATTAAGTGCAAGGCCAACCTAAGGTCCTCCCCATCCTCCCTGGCCGTCCAGCGATGCAAGACCATCTGCCTAAAGCCAGGACATTCGATGCTCTGTGCCATGAGTAGCCACACCTCCCACCATCCCCGTGTCCCATCCAAACGCTGATGTCTGCTTCAGTCTGCAAGTGGCCAGGGGCGGGGGTTGGTCAGTTTCTGTTACAGTTGCGTAAAGCCCTAAACTAACATCTGCAACCCACTTTAGAGTTTTCAAAGCATTTTCCCCTCATAAATCTTGTGCTTCTTCTCATACACAAGCACAAGTTAGGGGACAATTAAAATACAGTGTTTTTAAAAAATGTACTCAATCTGTACCTCCTTGTCAGCCTGTCAAATAAAGCTGGAATGTCATTGTGAATATTTATTAGAGAATTGTGGGAACGTATTTTTATGTTTTCTTAGAAACAATCCATTAAAACTGAAAACCATTTCCTAGCCTTCCAAGATGAGAGTTTCACTTTAGATGTTTCAAAATTTGCCCAAACTAGTATTGTTCTATACTACTCAGTTCGATGAAGCACAGTTATTTACTGAGCACTTCTTGTGTGCTGGGCATGTCTCATACAACCTCAAGCAAGACTGGTTGCTATTCTAAAAGGACCTGTGTGGTCTGTGGAGAACATAGACAGTCAGGAGATGGGTTGGGGGTGGTGGTGAGGGACCCTATGAAATATGGGAGCACAGGGTGCTGATGGAGCACCGGGAGGGGTGCTGACCCCATCTTGGGAGAAGAACGTATCTCTGCGGCTTTACAATAGAGAGCCGTCACATCTTCACAGTATGCTAAGGAGAAACATGCTGTTTGGATTATAGAAAGTGGTGAGAAAGCATCCTGTTTGAGGAAAGCAAATGAAAACATGCATATTTCCCCCTTGGCTTTGCCCTTGTTCATCTCATTTTCTTCCAAGTCCCTCCCTTATCTCATCATGGGCTCTGACTCCTTGTGAGCTGCGCAGGATGCTGGCTCTAAATAGATTCCTGGGAAAGGGCCTGAAATGCCTGTGTCATGCCAGGGCGTGGGAGGCAGCGAGTGAAGAGACCAGGCGGGGGGACCAGGCCGGGACATCGGGATGGGGGAAAGGGGCCTGGAAAAGAGCGGGCGCTGGTTGGCAGGACACCTGAGGCCAGGGTTAGGCACGCCCAAAGAGACCAAGTCCGAGAGCAACCAGGCCACTCAACTGGGGAGTTCCTTTTGGGATTCTCTTCTTGCCGCCTCTACACCCCAGCACTGTTCCCTGGGCCCCCACCGAAATCCTGCTTCCCTCCCTGGTGACACTTGCATTCGATGACAATTTCTGTTCACTTGTCACCCCTATTAAGCTGTGTGTGGTAATTCAAGAAATTTATCTCCAGTGTCTATCACAGTGTTTGGTTCAGAGTGTCTCTCAGAGAATATTTGTTTCTATTTCTTTAATTTAAAAAAAAAAGAAATCCTCACATTAAAGTAAAACACCCATGATTAATCCCACCGCTTTTTAACAAAAATTACCTGGACATGTAAAAATATTGGTTAAATGAGTTAATAGATGAGTGAGTCAATAAATCCAGAGGGCTGAAGAGGCTGAGGGAAGTAACGTCAGAAGTTAAGCCAACAACGGAAAGGATCAGCTCCGCATCTCAAGGTGCTCGACCCCACCCATCGCATTAGCACTGGGACGTAGACATCTCCGGAGCCCATTATTCTGTCTACCACAGAGCCAGTGGGCAGGCAAAGATCTCAGTACTTAACAGTCCAGACTGTTCTTCTAAACAGGGTCTTAACCTCATCCACTTTCCCTCTTTGGATCTTGGTCTCCTTATCTGTAAGCTGAGGAAACTCAGCATGTTATTAGCCACGCGCACATCAACCGTAAGGAATACAGAATAAAACAGACAGGAGCCCTTGTTCTTATGGTGCTTGTTTTCTAGAGGAGAAAAAAAAATGAATTAAGTAAAGTGTTAGATGGCGTTAAGCATGGAGGAGTGGCGAGGAGGCCAGTGCGTCTGGAGCAGAACGAGGTCGGGGGAAAGCAGTGGGGAAAGAGGCCAGAAAGGGGGGCTGGGATGAAGACTGCAGATCATTTGAGCCTTACAGATTTGAGTAAGGGTTTGGGTGGTTTTGTTTTTCCCCCCAGTGACACAGAAAGCCACAGGAGCGACTTTGATTTGACACGCATTTTAATGAGTCTCTGGCTGCTGATTGAGAGAACAGGTTGAAGGGGGCGGGTGTGAAAGCAAGGAGATGTGTTAAGACCTAATTCTCTTGACCTCACCTTTCTGTACACCTTATTTAATTACAGACAAACCCATGCTTCCTTCACGCCCATCCCTTCTAGGGGCACCCTGCTCGGCTTCCCAATTCAAAACTCCCCCTCAGTACCCATCTCAGCGCTGTAAGGGCACTCACGGAACACATTATCCTCTGCCCCCATTTTTGGATGGGGAGACTGGGGCTCAGGCCCTTAGGAAGCCTGTCCGAAGTTATACAAACAGTAAGTAGTGGAGCCACAGTTGCCCCTCGTGTGACTTGAAGGAAATTAAAAGATCTTGATACAAAGATGTTTTTCCTGAAATTCTGTTTGCTAATTGCAGTCTTCCTTATTGAATTGTGATCTCAAAGAGTACAGAGGTCTTTTTTTTTCTCTTTTTATTTATTGATTTGAGAGAGAGAGAGAGAGAGAAGGAGTAACATCGATTTGTCGTTCCACTTATTTATGCACTCATTGATTACTTCTTGTATGGGCCCTGACTGGGGATCAAACCCGCAACCTTGGTGTATCGGGACGATCTCTAACCAACTGAGCTAGCCTGCCAGGGCAGCTTTATATACTTAGCACTTGGCATGGTGTCTAGCACATGCTCAGTATTTGTATGTAAGTATCATAGACACTCAGTATTTGCTAGATGAGTAGATAACAGAGTGTCAAGCCCTCAAGAGTCTGTGTTTACATGTTATTAGCATCCTTGTCTCTCTACTCCACCCCACGGCCTCATGGTGTTAAATGTCAGACAAATGGAAAAATCGAAAAATCCATGAGAGCTAAGCTGAGTGTTCTAGGAAATGAAACCTTACTTTTTAACAACGACAATGACGGCGACGACAACAACCACCACAACAACAACAACCACGACAACAAAATGTGGCACCAGAATTGGAGGGGCAGCTTCCTAACGCAATAACCATCGGAGCTAAAGACCCTCTTCTTTTCCTTCCCTCCTTGGTTCCCAAGCAGTTCTGGGATAAGAGAGGTAAAATAAATTCTAAAGGGATGTCGTTCTTTGAGAAGAAACCACAGTCTATTTCCTGTGCCATTCTGTGCCCCAGGCATGCGGGTCTGGTTCTTACCACGGTGCTCCCGAGCAGTGACAATAAAATCGGCAAGTGTAGCCTGTCCAGCAGGAGAGGGGCCCCAAGATGTGCGGGCTTGTTCTGGCTGTGACCTCGTGGGCCCGTACTGTGACCCGGCTGCTGACATTGTAAAACCTGGGGGACTCGCGTCTACACTACCATGTCTGTGCTCTGCTGGCAGCTCTCTTGTTATATTTTAACAAGTTTACCAGAATCTTCCCTGCAATACTCTGCTTCTCCCTGGCGAAATCCATGTCTTTATCCTCCGTGAATCCCTAATACCTTAGAGGTCCAGGCTCGCAGCAGGTGTGGGAATGGAGAAGGAAGGAGGAGAGTAGGGAGGGAGGCGGCGAAGAATGCTGGCTTTCCAATTCCATTTGTCTCTGGGGTTTCGGAGCGGGAACTAGGCAACTAGAGCCAAGAGAGGAATTGATACATGTGATAACACATAAGAATTAAATGTTGTTCCTGCAGTGACTGACCCAAGATTACCTTTTTAGTCCCTTAGTTTTATGGCCATGCAGTGAGCATGCATTAAATAATTTTTAAATGAGGGAATTGTATGGATGAATGAAAGGACTGGCACCTTTGCCTGACAATCTTCCCAGCTAAATGGTTCTCCCATCTCTTCCAGTTCCCACCTGCCCCCCGGGCTCTCTCCTCTGGCACCCAAATGCCTTCCAGACCCTAGGAGACAGATGTGATAATATTAGAAAACTCATTATTTCACCTTTGTCTTATTATCTAATGGTTTCCTCACTAACAACACTTTCTTCAAGTTAGTCACAGTTCAAGTTCAATTCCTCCAATGCTAAATCATGTAAGACACAGTATCTGAGTCTGTCAGAAATTCACAATGTAATAATTAAAGAATCACTGGGTGGCGGCCGGGGTGGGGGGATAAAATAAAGTAAAAATTAAAGTAAGACTCACTGGGGTCCTTGCATAACCATCTGTCAAAATGTGAGGATACTTCACCCATCAGCCTTGTGGGTGTTATTTCTGAGGTACCAGGAGATCCTTGGGTTAAAAACGTGGCACCTGAGTGAGCATGAGCATAGATATTGAGATAGGTAAGGTCTGGAACCTTGAGAATCAACTGGTTCAGACACTCCCATTTTTTTAGATTAAAAAGCAGGCTGAGAGGTCAAAACTTCCCAGCGTCACTTTGCCGTTACAGCAGAGTGAGGGCTGGGAATCAACTCCAGTGTTCTTTCAGTGACGCACTGCCTCCTGAAAAACCCAGTCTTTTCTTTCTTGCTTCCCACTGCCTCAACCCTCCTAATGGAAGTTGATCCTCTTAGATGCAAAACTGATATGGACAGATCTTTAAAAAGAGATGCTGGCAAACAGAAAACTTGATGATAAATAGGGAGATGATGCAAGGAAAAAAGGGCCGAATCCAGAAATAAATCATATCTTCACATAGTGTTTACAGAAATTGTGTTTTGAATAATTTCCATAGAAATTATTTTACCCACCACAGGAATGCTGCTCCCTCCCACAGGGATTTGACCAAACAGAAAGAGAAGCAGAATGAAGAAAACGCAGCAATTTAGATTTATATATAAAACATTGGTTGGAACCTAAGTAATAACCCTCGACTAATCAGAATATTTTATGCATGCTGCTTTTTAGTGGAAAGAGCAAACCACAAGAAAGCAAGCATATATCAGAGATTTAAAAAATGTTTCCAGGGCTTATTTTAGGCTTTAAAAGTTTTCCCCCAATCCCCTGCACTGTCTGTCTTTAAAATATCTCACCGCACACCTCCTTCTTTCCCCTTACATGTGTTCATCTGTTCATTTAATCAACCTGCCAATATTTATTGAGCCTTCCTCTGATGTCAAGTACTCTGTTATATCACGATGAAAACATGGTCTTGCCTTCAAGTTTAATGCCTGGTTACAAAGTTATCCTAAGAATATTCGGATTTTTATCACTTTTTTCACAGTTATATTTCTAGTTTTATAAAGGGATAGTAGTTCTGTACTGAGTATTTCCACCTGGACTTCCAGATCCACTATCTTTTTGCATCCTGTCTCGTGCTTCTGGGGGATGGGGGGAAGGACTGACCTTTATGGATCAGATAAATATGTTCCTTTGCCCTGAAGTTCAGTGAATGGGAGAAACCAAAAGATCAGAAGGTCAGGGGGCGGGAGGAGAGAGAAGCAGGGCTACTGCCCCTTCCCCACAGACCCCCAACACACACCTCATTCCCCACACCTGCCAAGTTGCCGGGGATAGTGGCAACGTCCCTCTCCTAAAGGCCACAGGACCTGTTGGATAACCCTCTCCTAGGGCTCTCCTGAATTAGCCACTGTCATACAAATCACTGTGATTGCCAATTATACAACAATGGGTATATTTCTGAGAAACAACGACATAAAGCAATACAGTTGGAGAGTAAGGAACTGCTACCTAAAGTAGCTAGAGAGAATGAAAACGGGTCCAGATACTCTCCCTACTTACCGTTGGAAAAGAGGCCGGTGGAAAGCCACTTCCTGTTCACAGTTGAGGGACAAAGTTTCATATTCTCTGACCTTCATAACCCTAACCCTGCCATGACAAGACGACATGCAAGGCCAGTTTTACTTGGCTGAGAGTAGCTGCTTGGAGCACAGTCTTGAGAAAATCTTTGAGGCCCACTCTCACTCTTTGTATCTCAGTATCTGCGGTGGTAAAACCGAACTTGTTTTACCTTGGGCCCAGCACGAGGAAGCAGCGTTCTTCAGAGAAGACAGTGATACTGGCGACGAGAGAAGGCAGTGGGAAAAGAGGAGGATCAAGTATGAAGGAGTTGACTCTGTGAAAGAAGCCATAGGCACGAGTCTATAGGAGCTGAGCAGGCCTTCTGAGGGCAGGAAGTTGTGGACGCCACTCAGTCACAGAGCCGCCGGGAGTCGGCGCCAACTCAGCGGCTCCTAACACGCACACGTCGGCCATGGACGTGGGCTCAGGAGACATGCTCTGAAATGCGGATTCTGACCATAACATCTTCCTTTGTATCTCTAAGTAAAACTACTTTGGGACCCAACAGGAGCTAGTTCCTAGAACCATAAGAGTTACACTGTACGTCATCTAGCCCGTCTCTTTCGTAGGCATTTTACATAAAAAAGAAAAAAGCACATAACGGTTAAATGGTTCACTGAGACCAGTAATGGGTCTAGTGCAGTGATTTTCAGCTTTTTCATCTCATGGCACACATAAACTAAATACTAAATTCTGCAGCACAACAACAAAAATTTTTTTTTGCTGATCTGATAAAAAGTAGGTGTAATTTTGATTCATTCATATGGGACAGCTATTGTTGTATCGGCTGTTGTCATTTTTAAAAAAATTTATTTGGCAATCTAAGGGAAAAGAGGTCAGGGCCCCTGACTAAATTGTCAGGTATTGCATGTTTTAACAATTCTTGCAGCACACTTTTGAAAATCACTGGTCTAGCCTACAAATTTTCCCTGGGTTCATGCTCAGTTCTACTTATTAAAAAACAAAAAGTAAGGAAAACAAAGCTGGTTACAACTGTCAGTGGGTTTTGGAAAGTCCAAGGGAATCTCACTGGTGGAGATGGGATTTGACTGAGACAGTGGGGTTAACACCCTCCCTGTTTTTAGAGAGATCAAGATATCTTCTGTTGTTTTTAGAAAGATCAAGATCTAAGCAATAGTCATGGCTAGGATCCTAGTATTACACCAGACAGACAGGGTGTGGGAAGGGATCTAATGTAACCCGACTACATAGACAAAATAGAAAAGAGTCTATCTAAAAGACGCTCCAGGAAGCTTTTTGGAGACCTTGCTGTAGACCTTTTTGTAAAACATAAACTCAGAAGTGGTTGGGAATGAAGGATGATGATTTAAATGTAGAGTGTGAAGATAACAGAAATGTTGTCTTTAGGGTCATACCATCTGGAAAAATGATGGTCTGCAGAGACAACAAGTGAAATGCTCTTTCTGAACTTTAATTTGCTCATTTCTAAGCTCCATTTCCTCCGTGGGACATATGTCCTAAGATGGAGGATGAACAGTGGGGATGGGGAATATTGAAAATAGTCCCTTACATTTCTCCGAAATTATCCTCTCCGTTCCAGATCCACACTTCATTACGGTAGCAATTCTCTGTCTTCTTTGAAGACTTGTACTCTAAAGTCGAAAAGGCAATCTGACAGTATCAGATACTGTTGACGGTATCAACAGAAAACATTAAATGTGAACAGGAATTTCAGGGCCTGCCACACCCCACATAACCCATCCTCCTCCCGAGTTTGCACCCTAAGGACTCTAGAAGTAATGGAGTCAGTTCTCTGAAGATCAATCCATGCAAATTACTCGCCGAGGTCTGCTCTCTCTCCACATCTCCTCACCTTCTCCCAAACCCAGTCAGAATGTCTTCCTCATAACAGGGCAGGAAGGCAAGTCCCTAAGGTAAGAAGCTCAACCTGGAAGACGCTACGGCCTTGGCCCTCAATTTCAGGGAAATGGTGTCCTGAGAAAAATTCTGTCCTGCTATCGCCACCACCAAGTCTCTCCCTTCATTTTGCTGGCTGACACCTGCCAGGAAAAAAGTGAAAGTACCACCTCCCTTAATGCCCGTAGGTAGCTTTCCCAAAGACTAGCCAAGCCTCCTGATGATTATCCTCACACGAAGAAGATGCTGTAATTTGCACTCCCTCAGCAGCAGCCAGGGAAAGAGCATCTTTTAATTTGGGGCGGAGAGATGAAAGCATCTTTAAAAATCACCCATTTAGTTGCTCTGATGATGAAGCATGACACAAGGACGAGCGTTTAGGGGAAGTCTCGCCCTTGGACCAGCCCTAGTGTAGCTACCTCAGCTTCATCGAGCTGTCACTTAAAGGAGGGTCCTCGTGTATAAATTGAAGTTCTTTCCATGGTTGCTCGTTTTCCTTGTGTGATTTTTGCCAAGGTACTTAATATCTTTGGACCGATTTCATAAGCTATAACATAAGGGGTAGAGCTAGACTTAAGACAAAGGTGAAAAAGAGCAATCTCCAAATCGTTGTCATGGTTTCCCACAGTTTAATGACTTTTGGAAGTGATCTCACGCAAGGGTGAACTCTGCCTCACTTTAAGTCCTTAGAATGGGTCAAGTGTAAGACAGCATGGCCAGAGAATGGTAGCCGTGCCCAAAATTACGAAAAGAAGGGTTGGCTTTCATTGTGGGATCTATTCCGCTATTTTAAAAATACATTCAATATAAATTAGAGGCGAGAGGTGAATGAACTGTGCTTTAAATAAGTTTGGAACACAGATGCAATCTAGTCTTCGCATTCTGCCAAATTCTTCTTTAAGTGAATAAATGTGTAGAGTGACTCTCCATTACCTTGATCAGCATCTAATACCAACCTGACACTTAGAATTAAATTAGAGAAGCAAAATTGGATACTTTGGGACTTGAGGGCTGATTATACTACTGGAGCTAAGAGTGGATTTAAACTCTTTCCTTATCCCATTTAAATCTAACTAGATATAAACTCTCCATTACTGAGGAATAGAGGTGTGTCTGCAGAGGTGGAGGTTCCCCTTGATGTTCTCGGACAAGGAAACCTAATCCTTTCTTCTGACACACATGGTTGCAATAGAAAGTGTTCTCCAACTGCCAGTCTGGTTTTAATCTATTGTTGCAAGCAGGACAGGATTTGCAGGGAATGTGAAGAAAACAGCAAAATTACCAGCACTTACTATAAAATAAAAGTGTTGATGAGAAATCAAATTTTAAACAAGTGTTCAAAATCGTAAGCATGAACCTAAGGGTATGGCTGTAAAAGTTTTTAATTGTAAGTCTATCTAAAGTCTGCTTTCAACATTTGTATCTCATTTTACTAAAATTCTTTAGCTTACTACATGATAGCAGTGGTAAAATATTGCAGTAAATACAGTGGTGCTTCATTTAAACACTGTTGGACAATGAAATATTCCATCAGTGAACGTCCCATGTAACCAAAGTAACTCTGCATTATATAAACTTTTAAAATGTTAACTACTTTGTATGGAAACATTTCAAAAGTGTATTATATAATTTTTCTTAGAAGGTGCACTGAATAATGCATCTTTTCTGGAAGATTCAGGATTAGCATTTAAAATCCTTATCAAAATAAGCTGAATACTGTACTTCATAGAAGAGCACAAGATGGTGAGCTTGTATGATGGTGAGGTCCTTGGCAATATTTTCCCCAAAGCCAAAAGGTTTCGGAATGCCATTGTAAAAAAAGTACAAAAGCAGACAAAACTAGCTTGCTTTTAATAGATCTGGTGTTTTTTCTGCTGTCAGCTGTCCCTTCTGGCTGTTAAAAGCGTATCAACCTCTGACAATTAACTGTGCACTTTGCCAAAATAAAATTTAGATTTAAAAGATATGCCTACTCTATGTGAGGCACTAGACTACAAGCTGGTGGAAATGTAAGAAATGCTGTACAAAATATAGTCCTTGTCCGAGGAGCAACCTTGCTGGTTGGGTGACACTCAAGTCATCAAGTCAGCCCTGGCCAGGTAGCTCAGTTGGTTAGATCATTGTTCTAACATGCCAAGGTTGTGGGTTCGATCTCCCTTCGGGGCACATACAAGAAGCAACCAATGAACGCCTGGATAGGTGGAATAGCAAGTCGATGTTTCTCTCCCCGTAAAAAGTCAGTAATTTCTTTTTTTAAAGGTATAAGAGGCACCAGGTCACCACTGTGGTGGGAAACACAAATTTATTACTTCTAAGTTTGGAAATAATTTACTTAAAAAATACAGATATTGAAATGATTACACTTATGTTCTGATATACCTTCTTCAATGGGAGTGTGTCTCCCATGAAATTATCAGTCATGTGAGTCTTAGCAGATAAAAGACTAAAATTACTGTTTGAGGAATAAAGTAGGCAGGCCCTTTGACAGCTATCTGCTGTAACCCTCATCTTATTTTTAGGCTTTTACAATCCAGATGGCGTAGGATGTCATAAATCTAATCTTACTAATTCCTAAGGTCATTGACTCTAATTAATAACATCTGTAAAACAAACTGTATTTTAATGCTTTGCCGTGTATATGAGTACAAAACATTTAGGCATTTTATAAAACTGCACATTTACAAGGAATACTTGTATGTCTACTGGCAAAATCTCTTCCCTGGGTTTCAATAATACATTTTAGGGGCTTTAAAGTATCTTTTGCCTACTCCTTTTAATTTCCATCATCCAGCCGTCCACATTTATTCCACAAACACTACCTGGCAGTCTCAAAGATTTCCTTGGTTTCAATTACCATCTATTTTGTAGTTCAGACCTCTCTCCTGAGCTCCAGACCTATCTAATGGGCGTCACATTTGGGAGTACTATAAGCACCTCAAATTTAACAGAGACAGAAACAAACTGATCGGTTTTGTTGACGAATGAGACTTGATTTCCGTAGATGCTTTTTTGCCCCCGTCATCCCTACAATTCCTTCCCTGCTTATATTACAGCAATTATGCTTGAACTTCACCAGTACTTTGTACCACTCTTATGAGATTTTAATGTATGGTTTTAATTTATGAATTTTGACTTAACCTATTAGATTTCAGTTTCTTTAAGAATATGGGCATCCTTATTCCATTTGTCTCCTAACCCTCCCTATGGAAATGAGGATTTTTAGTATTTGTTCAATGGGTAAATACAATAAAACGCTTAAAGGAATTCTGATGAATCTCTTCGTTGTATTTTTACTGACCCCTATGTTACATGTCTGAGAGCTTTTGGGGTGTGTTAACAGAAGCGGGAGCACTGTGTTAACTCTTCTCATAATTTAACCCAAAACAGAACAATTTCCTTCCCTGGACACGTAGAAGCACAGCCCTAACCACCCGTCCTCCCCATTCTTGGTGTGTGCTTTTTAACACCTAAAACACTGAATCATTTGTTAATCTACTACCCCATTAGGTCATACACTTCTTGAAGTCTTTCTCTGTACCTTCAGTGCCTAGTTAATCTACTACCCCATTAGGTCATACACTTCTTGAAGTCTTTCTCTGTACCTTCAGTGCCTACTGTCTGCAGATCAGGTGAACTGAGGCCACATAGGTCTCAACAGAGCACTTACTGCTCTTTAATAGCATTGAGAAGGCCCCATCTCTGCAGAAACTTCTTTAAACCTGCCTATGAGTAACCAGGATCTGAAAAGCAACTTCTTTGCCTTTCTTCCGGTCTAAAGCGCCGTTACTAATATCCCCAAAGGAGCCTCTCCCTCCAGGAAGCCTGAGCAAGGAGTAGATCTCCAACGGAAACACTGAAGTCAAGCTCCACCCTGTTCCTGTCCCCACCTGCTCTGCAAAGACTGGACTCGCGCCCCCGACGCTCCCACCCCTGCAGCAGCTTAGCTGCCCGCGCCCGAAGTCTAGAGCGCAGGCGCAACAAGCGAAAAGAGCAGAGAATCTGCGACTGGCTCTCCGAGCAGACGTCACTCAAGACGAGAAGGCTCCGCCCTCCTCAAGATGGCGCTGCACTCAATGCGGAAGACGCTTGGGTGCTGGAGCTTCATCCGGGCACTTCACAAAGGACCCGAAGCGGCTCCTGCTCCCCAGGTAACCAAAGCTAGCCCTTCTCCCGCAGTTTTTCCATCCCGCTAGGTCCTTCTCGTCTCCCCTCCCTCCTTCCATTTGCTCCTCTCTTTTGGTTTTCTCTGGAGGGTACCGCGCCGTTTCTCTCCCAGAGCCTACTCGCTTAAGACTGCTCGTCTGCCTGGAGCGTGGCGACGTTGTAAGGATGCGCGATGACGCAACGCGCCTCTGGTGGGAGGAGCGCACAGCCACAAGCCCCCCCTCGGACCGCCCACCTTCTCCTGGCCCACGTGCTCTCTTACGGTGCACCCGGTAAGAGCAGTCCTGGAGCCGCGGAGAAACTAGCGAACACGTCTTGTTAGGAATCGGGAGGTTTAAACTGGTCCAGCCGCCGACGGCCTCCCTGTGGCAGTGCGGTACTTGAGCAAGGGGTAGTGCATTTTCCACTCTGGTTCCCCCTCATTAACCCAAAGTGGATCTGCTGAAGTGCGTCGTCCTGTGCTGTGCGGGGCAGCACGGCCGTTACCGTTACTCTGTAGTGCTGAGAGCGTGACACGGCCTTCAGCCTGTCCATCAGTGTTTGGAAATTACCCTCATGGCAAAAGAAAAGTACGTGTGTGTGCGCGTGCGTGTGTGTGTTTCATCCATTCAGGCTTTTATGTCTAATCTCAGTGGTAGGCCCTTGCCGTACATCTCTTGGGAGCTATCTAATGGGAACTAGGGAGGAACTTTAGGTTCTGTGCTTGTCGGGTGATTTCCTGGCATCTTTGCATATTCGTTCTTGTACTGTGTAGGTGTGAGGATTTTGTATGGTAAGTGGTGTCTTGGAAAGAGCATTAGACTGGAAGTTAGGAAACCAGAGGTAGGAGATTCGTCAGCCACTTGCCAGCTGTATGACATGACAAGTCACTTAATCTCACAGGGTTTATTCTCTAGCAAAATGAAGGAAGGGTTGATCTGATTGACACTTTTATGTTATTTGATGCTTTGGAAAATCTCTGGCTTCATGATTATGAATTCAAAGTACAGCAGTGAGGTTAATTATGAAAACCAAGATTTAAGTTCAGCTTGTTTTTCTAATCATCCCAGAAATCACTTAACTTTCTGTACCGAAGTTTTCTTTATTGATATGAGCCTAACAAGATTCTTGTAAGCTCTTCATCAACAAAATAGCCATTTATTATTTTAAATTTCAGGCAGCAATGTTAGAGAAGAATTGATTCAAAATTAGATAAATCCATCAAATACTCCCCTCTTTGAAACTCGAGGGTCTGATTCTGCCGAACCAGAATTGGTTGATTACTATATTTGTAGCTAATAGCATGTTAAAAACCTACGATATCAAAGTAACTCAGCCTTAGACCCCAACTTCCTCTCATTCCAAACTCAAGAGCTAAGGATGTCATGACAGATAGAGAATAGAAGAGAAAAGAAAAAGAAACGAGAGCCCTTTAATGATTGCCTAAGGTGATTAAGGGGACTAAATCATAAATGCTAAAGAAAAAATTTCTTAAAACATCTATTGTTTCGTGGCATTTACCAATACGGTTATCTTAAAGTTAATCAACTGTTCTAGATTATTTCAAGATGTAGAATTTCCAGAACAGATTAGTGTTTCCAAACCTTTTATTTAGCTTTGATTAGAATAAGCATTAAACGTGAGAGCATATTTCTGAAGTATAAATCTACATATAATTTTCAGTCATTAAAAATGATAGTTTGAAGGGCTAACACAGTCTTGAAAGACCAGTTGAAAAGAGATAAAGTTGCATTAATAGTGTAATTACAATATTATATTTGTAAATAAATATATACAAATATGCACAGAAACAAAAAGAAAGACTGAAAGGAGACAACCATTCTTTTTTTTTCTTCATCCTCACCCAAGAGTATGTTTAGTGATTTTAGAGAGAGAGGAAGGGAGAGAGACAGAGACAGAGAGAGAAACATCCTTGTGAGAGAGAAACATTGACCAGTTCCATCCTGTGCGCACTTCAGCCAGGGATCAAACCTGCAGTGTAGGCATGTGCTCTGACCGGAGATCAAACCCGCAACCTTTTGATGTAGGGAACAGCGTTCCAACCAACTGAGCCACCTGGCCAGGACCAACCATTCTTTTTTTCTTTTGCTAGGTTTTCCTAAGTAGTGGATTAAAAGTGATTTAAGTTTTCTTCTTTCAGCTTTCCATATTTTTCACATATTCTAAATTGAAGATATATCACTTTTAGACCCAGAATAAAATTTTAAAGTGTAAATCTCCATATAAATCCATAGTCATTAATATCATCTGTGTTATTTTAGGTCTCACAGAGATACTTGTCCCACAGTGCCGTTATTAAAATGGCCGTAGAAAATGACTACTAAAAATTTATGGCCACTTTTCCCGTGTGTATCTTCTTTTTCTCTTGAAAAGCTTCCTTTGAAGTCAAAGAGATTTTGTGAACAGATGCAGAAATATGTGAAGGAAGAATTGGATTCTTAAACCAGATGCATTAGACATTTTTATGATATCTCATAACCTTTGTAGAAAACAAAAATTATTTTGCAGGAGAATAGTATAATAGAAAGAAATGTATATTTATCATATGGATGATTCTATATAAAACTAAAAAGTTGCCAAGGTGCTTGTTATTAGTTTTGGCTGGACAGTTACTCCCTGAGGTGAGGAGCAAAAAGTGGGGGAGCAATATCTCCTCTGTTGGAAACTGTGTGATTCCTAGGTCGTTTTCTTAAAAACGTAAAATCTTGGGTAATAAACATGGTATTGGGGGCCTTTAATTATCTCAGAGGCAGGCTTTTGCCCCTCAGGCTAGATATCGACTCAGGTTTAAAATAAAACATAGGGAGAAAACAGAAATAACAGAGTATCGAACAATAATCATTTTGAGATTCCTACAATTTCTATGAAAATGGTTTATTTTGCCAGGTGTTGCCTGACAGAAAACTGTTGAAGTCTGACAAGATGAGAGTAGTCCCAGAGTCAGAATGAAGACCTGACATGTTATGTTTAAATGCTGATGGCATTAGGTAAATAAAAGCCTGTCATCATTAGTCAAACACAGAATTCATACTTCTTTAAACACTAACTTATGATTTTGTTGTGCAAAGAGTGAAATACTGATGGTTAGTAGAGATTTGTAAGAATCATGCAGTTGAAATATAGAATGACCCCATTTTATCACACTTGAACAACACACTTCATTATATTAGCTGTCCCGATCTGAGTTTGGCCAGTGTTAACACACTGTTTTCACTGTTAATGGCCACTAAGTATAGCCATTAGGTAAAGGAATTATGCCTGCAAAAAAGTAGATAATGTATTAAATTTTTGATCTTGTATATATTTCTTACAACGAGGCTTTTTAAAAATTGCTCTTTTACAATTTGTTTTTATTTTAAAATAATTTTATATTTACAAAGTTGCAAAATTTGTTCTTATTTTATTTATTTTTATTGTATTCTTTTTCATTACCATTTATCCCCTTTATACTCCTCTTTCCCTCCACCCTCTGCAGTCACCGCACTGTTGTCCATGTCCATGAGTCCTTTTTCCTTTTTGTTCAATCCCTCCAACCCCAAACCACCCCCATAGCTGTCATCCTCCTCTCTGTCTATGAATCTGTCTCTGTTTTGCCTGTTAATTCAATTTGTTCATAAAATTCCACAAATGAGTGAAATCATATGCTATTTGTCTTTCTCTGACTGGCTTATTTCACTTAGCATGTGCTCCAGGTCTATCCATGCTGTCGTAAAGGGTAAAATTTTCTTCTTTTTTACTGCTGAGTAGTATTCCATTGTGTAAATGTCCCGTAGTTGTTTTATCCACTCATCTACTGATGGACACGGGCTGCTTCCATATTTTGGTGATTATCTAAATAACGCTGCAGTGAACATAGGGGTGCTTATGTTCTTTCAAATTAGCATTTTTGGTTTCTTCAGATATATTCCCAGAGATGGGATCACTGGGTCAAAAGGCAAATCCATTTTTAATTTTTTGAAGTATCACCGTACTGTTTTCCACAGTGGCTGCACCAAACTGCACTCCCACCAACAATGCGAAAGGGTTCCCCTTTCTCCACATCCTTGCCAGCACTTGTTATTTGTTGATTCATTGATGACAGCTATTCTGACCAGTGTGAGGTGATAACTCAGTATGATTTTAATTTGCATTTCTCTGATGATTAGTGACACTGAGCATCTTTTCATATGTTTATTGGCTATCTGTATGTCCTCTTTGGAGACGTGTCTGTTCAGGTCCTTCGCCCATTTTTTTAATTGGATTGTTTGCTTTCTCGGTGTTGAGTTTTAGAAGTTCTTTATAAATTTTGGATATTAACCGCTCATCAGGTGTATTGGCGAATATGTTCTCCTATTTCGTGGGTTGTCTTTTTATTTTGTCGATGGTTTCCTTTGCTTTGTGATTAGTCTGATGAAGTCTCATTTGTTTGATGAAGTCTCATTTGTTTATTTTTTTCCTTTGTTTCCCTTGCCTGAGGAGAGACTATCAGATAAAGTATTACTATGAGCAATGTCCGAGATTTTACTGCCTATGTTTTCTTTTAGGATTTTTATGGTTTCGGGTCTCACATTTAAGTCTTTAGTCCATTTTGAATTTATTCTTGTGTGTGGTGTATGAGCTGGTCTAGTTTCATTTTTCTCAGCCCCATTTATTGAATAAACTCTCTTTAGCCCATTGTATGTACTTGCTTCCTCTGTCAAATATTAGTTGACTATAAAGGTGTGGGTTTATTTCTGGTCTCTCTGTGCAGTTCCATTGATCTGTGGATCTGTTTTTATGTAGTACCATGCTATTTTGCTTACCACGGCCTGATAGTATAGTCTGATTTTAGGTAGCCTGATGCCTCCAACTTCGTTCTTTCTCAGGATTGCTGTTGCTATGTATCGCCATTTGTACTTTCATATAAATTTTTGAAATGTTTGCTCTAGTCCTGTGAAATGTATCATTAGTATCTTGATAGGAATTGTGTTGAATCTCTGGATTGCTCTAGATAGCATGGACATTTTAATGATGTTAATTCTTCCTGACCGTGAACATGGCGTGTGCTTCTACTTATTTGTATCTTCCTCAGTTTCTCTCTTCAGTGTCATATAATTTTCTGAGTACAGGTTGTTTTACATCCTTGGTTAGGTTTATTCCTAGGCATTTTATTCTTTTTGAAACAGTTGTGAATGGGATTGTTTTCCTAATTTCCCTTTCTGACAGTTCATTATTGGCATATAAAAATGCAACTCATTTCTGGATTTAATTTTGTATCCTGCTACTTTGCTGAACTCTTTTATCAATTCTAGTAGTTTCTGGTGGAGTCTTTGGGATTCTCTATGTATAATATCTTGTCATCCTCAAATAAAGACAGTTTAACTTCTTCCTTTCCAATTTGTGTGCCTTTTATTTCTTCTTCTTGTCTGATTGCTGTGGCTAGGACTTTCAGTAGTATGTTGAATAAGAGAGGTGAAGGTGGACACTACTGTCTTGTTCCTGATCTTAAGGAAAACACTTGTAGTTTTTGCGTGTTGAGTATGATGCTGGCAGTGAGTTTGTCATATATGGCCTCTATTACGTTTAGGTATGTTCCCTCTATTCCCACTTTGCTGAGAGTTTTTTATCATAAATGGACACTGGATTTTATAAAATGCTTTTGCTGTATCTATTGATATGAACATGTGGTTTTTATACTTCATTTTGTTTATGTGGTGTATCACATTTATTGATTTGCAAATGTTGTACCAACCTTGAATTCCAGGAATAAATCCCACTTGATCATGTCGTATGGTCTTTTTGATGTATTGCTGTATTCAGTTTGCTAATAGTTTGTTGAGGATTTTAACATCTATGTTCTTCAGGGATATTGACCTATAGTTTTCTTTTTTTGTAGTGTCTTTATCTGGTTTTGGAAGTAGGATAATGTTGGCCTCATAAAATGAGCTTGGGAATCTCCCCCCTCTTGAATTTTTTGAAATAGTTTGATAAGGAGAGGTGTTAGTTCTTTTTTGGAATGTTTGTTACAATAGTATTTCAATTCTTAAAAATAGGTTTGGGTAGCTAATGAAAACCAATGGTAACTGCTGGAAATATTGATGTGGAACAGTAGATCAATGCTGAGGGTTTATGCCAGCCACTGGGATGGCAGCTAGAGTCAGAAAATGCAGAGGAGATTGGCACTGCTGACCCATGGCCTGCACAATTATAGATTTATGCATGTGTTGAAGCCTACACACTCACACACATATATCCCTATATCTTTCAGAAAAGAAACTAACGTTTAGCAAGTGCCTGCTATGTGCTAATGCCTTGTATTATGTGCTATACTTACTTTATGTTTTTTACTTCTCACAACAGCCCTGTACATATTATTTTACCCATTTTGTAAAAAAGAAAACTAAGGCGCTAAGAGAAGTGACCTCTTAGGTCACAGAGCTAGTAAATGGCCTTGCCAAGAGTCAAACTGAGCCTTCCTATGCTTTTCCCACTGGACCAGTAGCGGTCTGTTACCCAATAAAATCTTACGCGAACCCCAGTTAGATAAAACTGCTAGAAGCAGAGCTTTTCTGGTTTGAGGAGTGGAGGAGCAGCTTCAGCCCCGCTTCTTGACCTCTGCACCCCACCGCCTCCCTCCCCCCGCACCCCGGCGGCCACGCAGTCTTGGATGTTTTCTGATGCAGTTGGGACACTACTTCCTTAAATAGCCAAGCGAGTTTGTTGACCTTGCACCATGTGTGATGGATGGGTTAGTTTTAAGAAGCTGCCTGTAAATGAGTAGTTTGGGAGTATTTACTTTGATATATATGTATTTTATCAGTGAAATGCAACATATATTCTATTTATCTAAAGCTACGCAAGTACTTAAGATAATAGCAGTCAATTTTCCTTCCTTTCTTTCCAAACACAGCTTACTTCTGCATAATGTGGTGATCTTTGTGCACAAACGTGGTTTTATGGATTCACTCCGTCACTGTTATGGCTCCCTGGCCTCCAGCCTCAAGAACTCTTACTCCAGGTCCGCTCTTGGTTCCGTCCTCCCACCACTGCTCAGGGTCAGGAATTTCACTTCTAGAGACTGCAACATGAGGCCTAAGGCTTCTTCCTGAACATCCACAGGACAAATTTACTCATTTAGGGTGGAAGCTGCTCTGCCAGTGTGAGACACTAGATGCAGAGAGATAATTTATAGGCACAGGGATGATCCATTGGCTCCAGCTTGACTTAATTTAACTCGGCGCGGGCGTTTACAGTTTGCTCTATATATCATTCCTGAGCCATACTCTTCTATTCCCAGTTGGAGGCTTAACACTTTTTCTTAACTTCCCTGCGTACTGAGCGAAGCAAGGTCATATCTAGGTCTTCTCACTGCCCCATCATCTGAGTTCTATTGGTCCTCTAGCCATTTATCAAAATTTACCTGTAGCCCTGCCTGGTGTGGCTCAGTGGATTGAGTGCCGGCCCGTGAACCGAAGGGTCACTGGTTCGATTCCCCGTCAGGGCGCATGCCTGGGTTGTGATCCGGGCCCACCGGGTGGGGCCATGCAAGAGGCAACTAAAGTATCTCTCCCACACTGATGTTTCTCTCCCTCTCTTTCTCTTTCCCTTCTCCTCTCTCTAAAAGTAAATAAATAAAATCTTTTTAACAAATTCACCTTTAGCTCTCTTTTTCCTAGGCACACAGTTTTGCTTGCCTCTATTGAACTTTGGTGGGCTCAGGGACCACCTTTTTGACTGCCCCTTTGTCTCCTAGAAGCAGAGTCAAGCCACCCTGATTTCTAATGCTTGGAGATTCTCACAGCTTTCGCTTCAGCAGCCTTTGACCTCCAGGCCGGGACGCTACACGGTGTACAGAGGTGTCAGTCCCTCCTCCTCACTCTGGTCCCGGTGTGCTGGCCGGACTCGTCACCGTGCCAGGCAGCCTCACATGGATGGAACCCCTGAGTGAACGGCCTTAGTTATGTTGCTACATATCCCAGGTTCTTGGGATGATATTTGTAGCTATTTCATGAAGGCATTTGAAAGCATAAAATGAAAGAACAGATCTGGCCTTGTAAAACACTTTCAAGTGGAGTCTGTTCTTTTCACTGATAATAATACCGTGTTCTGAAAGAGCACTTTGTCATTTCCAAAATGCTTCATGTATTCTCATTACTCTTCATTAGATTCCACGAAGTTCCACTACTTGATTACCTAAAATTTTTACTCACCGATGAAATTTTCATTGTCTTCCCATTTTTTAACCCAGTTTTGTAAGATGGTAAATCTAAATAAATGAATATCAGTATTCTTTAAAAGATTTAGTTCAATGGATGTCATTTTCTGATCTGTACTAAAATTAGTTGAACGTGTGATTCATTTGGGGACCCTGTCACAATTTCAGTTATTACGAAACGTGATGATGTGGGAGGCGACACTAGCACACATCTATTGGGTGCTCACCATGTACCAGACCTGGTTTTAAGCACTTGACATACTTTAGCTCCTTTAATCCTCATAACCCAATGGGATAGGAGCTAATATTAGTCCCGTTTTATAGGTGAGGCTACTGAGAGATTAAAGAACTCACTCAAGGTCACATAGCCAGCAAGTGTTAGAACCACGATGTAAACCCAGTTAGTCCGATTCCAACCTCTGTCCACTACCTATAATAAATAATAGCATGGCATTAAACCTGAAACAAATTACCTGTGATAATATGCTGATAACCATTTTGCACCTTTTAAATCTGTTCCACGAAGGCCACTTACATATCTCACCATGGTGACACACAAAGTAGAAATTATAAATCATCCTTTGTTGTTGCTGTTCCTACAGTCTTGTTTGGCTCGATGAATTATGAGAAAGGAGCAAAGCTGTCTTGTAAATTTATCTCCATGTCTCTATTTGGCTACTGCCACTAGGATTACCCTGTGTAAAATAAGGTCTTTTAACACATGAGTCCCAAGGTGCATGTAGGAAGTTCTGTTTATACACAGTCTATAGCTAAAAGGTCAACCTGTGCACAGCCCCACAGGCAAAGGGGAGGTGGTGAGTGTTGAAGCTGATGGATGACCAGGGACCACTATCTAGGGTCTAATTGGGATTTATGGCTAGAGCACTTTCTTCAAAAGTAGCAGAGGTGTAAAGTGGGGAGATGGGAAAGATGAAAGTAATTAGTGCTGTGGGCCATTTCAGCAAGGGATCAGTAAGAATTTTATTCTAAAGGATTCTCATTCCAAAGAGTTCTTAAAGGGGTCTGTAATTCACTAATTGAATTAAAGTGAATTATTATCAATTAGTACATTAATTAGGATGCTTTTGAGGCTTTAAAATTAGCAGTGTTGAACAGAGTTTATTTTAGACGGCAAACAAAGGGCTCCTCACGAGCTGTTTCTTACGCTCCCCGTGAACGGAGACTTTGCATGCCCCCTTCTGCTTTGTGTTCATTCAGCCCCACGCTTTACTCACTGTGTTACTTTAGGCCCTTTTGGGGAAGCAGGAGAACGTAATGGCGAAGGGAAATGGGACTGTTTACTCAAACCCCCGAGTTGGATTCCTCTCCTCCCAGGGGAGAATGGTCTAAGCAGCCAGTTCATAAATTTGCTAGGAGAGAGAAGAGATCTCTTGGGCTGGGGGTAAGTGTGCAGGATAAAGGTGGAGTCCCAGGGGAGATATTAAGAACCAGACTGTGTGGAGCCCTTGCCAATTCTGGGGAGAGAGCCAGCTTGGCTCTCTGTGGATACTAGTTACTTGGCCATCTCGGCTGTGAAGGAAAACCCTTCTTTGCAGGCAACTTTGGCTTCTCCAATGGCTGGCAACTTTCCAGCCACCTCCCCTTCCTGCCCCCCATACCACCACGCTGTGAAACTCCGTAACCTAGAGAAGCAAGTGTCTAGAGGATAAATGATCAAATGAACATTATATTTGTCATTTTAAAATTGACCGGCTCATCACTAAGATGGTGTGTGTTAAAGCAGAAGGTGTGTGAGATTGGGGATCAGATGGGCGGGGCTCCGCCACATACTAACTGTGTGTTGCCAGCCAAGTTTTTGGACCTTACCGAACCTCAGTTTTCTCATCTGCAAGGTAGTAATGATAATACATTGCAGGGATTTTATGTGGATTCGAGGCCTTGCCATGTATATGAAGTCCCGTGGCCAGAGCACAGCATTTCGAGGGTCCTGCATGCCTGACTGATTATTTCTTCATTTATCTATAATTCTACTCAACAGCCTTTCTTTCCTTCACCCTTATCAACCTTAATAATTCTTTGATTTCCCCCATCTCCACATTTTTCTGACCCCCCACCGCTCCCACCCCAGAATCAGTTCGACAAGATTAATGTCCCAAAAACGGAGTTCTGATGACGTTGTTCCCTTGCTCAGAAACCTTTCAGAGCTCCTCATAAAGTTCAGACTCCTTATAGCCCCACAGTCAAGACCTGTCACCATCCAGACCCAAACCATTGCCGTCTTACACAGACCCTTTGCCCTGGTAGTTCATAGAATTGCCAAGTTCACTCAGAGCCATTCCCATTTACTTCTTTGGTAAAAAACCATTCTCGTGGGAAAGGCCTTTCTTCCCATGCTTGTCGGTGTTCCACCCTTCTTTGAAAACAAGACCAAAATAAAGACAAACAACAACAACAACAACAACAACAAAACACTCATATGTAGGTTCCAGAAAACTTTGCTCTGAAGCTGAAAGTGATTGCTTGCATTTTGGAAATTTTATAGGACTTTGTGCTTTTCGTATAGAAATGAACACATCCTTCCTTATATTCTGTCTCTTTATAGGCATTTGCTTTAAGACACATGGAGAACACACTCTTTTTTTAATTTAGACTTTTTGGGAACACTCCAGCAGGAAACAGTTTATAACAGAGACCTTGTTTCTCTGGTGTAGCCTTAGGCTGCCCTTCGGTGGGCAGACCTCACCAGGAGTACTACCTGGCCACCTCTAATAGTGAAGGGCGGGCAGGAAGGATTCTTTCTGTTGCACCTTGGCGGTGATAACTATACAAGTGAGAAAATGAGGCATTACTTAAGTCGTTGGCATACTAATTCCTATATCAGAAAGATCTCAGTAAATATTTATTGAGTTAATGAATTCAGGGAAAAATAAAACCAATGAGATAGGAGAAAGTACATACCATTGGCATTTAGCATATTGTTGAGTTTAAACCATACATTTTTGTGTATATTTTTAAGTCGTTAAATACAGAAGATGCTCAATGTTTGCAAGAGTTAAAAGTGATCTCATTATTGCCCCTAAATATCCAGATGTTTGGGAGATTACACCAATTTTATTTTACTGGTTTTCCAAACAGGCTGCGAATTTTCATTTTGTTGCTATAAATGAGTTTGATTGCTGCTCTAGTCCCAATTTTATTTTTCACAGGTGTAACTAACTATACTGGAGTTTTCTACCTCTGTATATTACACTAAAGCTCATTACTTCCGTGTATAGAAAAATATAGGATTAAGAATTAAGATGAGAAGATTTTATTTTGAGGATAGTTTTGTGTTGAGAGACTGGTTCCATAAATGTGCTGTATTATTTATACAATAGCTGATATAGTTTTTGCTATTATATTCAAGAATATGCTTTCTTCAACTCATGAACGAAATTAAATGTTCGCTTACTATATCAACTTTGCCATTTTTCTTGATTGTTTATTTCAGGCCCCTGTAAAGCAACCTGTCAAACCATGCCTCGCTCCTTTGCCATGCAGACACTGATGTGTTCTGTGTAGATCTAGAAAAAAGCCTAAGTCCCACTGCACTGTGACATCTGTCGGCAGGAAGGCCATTTTTAAGCTTCCAACCTAATGCTATTTCATTTTTCTTTAATGATGAGAGTGAAGTAGTATGAATTAAGCAGAATTTCTATCTACATTAAAAAAAAGTATATTTTCTTTTTTTAAAGGGGCTAGTAGTCGGTAAGGAAAGTTTTATTGCTATACTTGTTAACTAGTTTATCATTTACGTGTTTAATAAAACTGAAATCAACCCAGCATAATCAGAGAACTATCACAGAATGTCACCACTGTTAGAAGAGGTTTGGTTGTAGCATCTCCCTGATAACTCTGTGACTACAGTGGCCAGACATCTTGTTAAATCAAGGACCAATTGTACCCATGAATCTTTTAAATGTCTGGGAAATTCCAGTGTGTCAGCATCCACATGACATTTCCCACGTTGTTTTTCACATTCTAAAATGGACCAGAAATTCTTTAGCAGACCATGTGTCCTTAATTTTGATTGGGAATATATTAACATATCTATGGCTCAAAAAGAGACAGCTTATCCTCTCATCTTATTTTTCTGTCTAAATAGCAGACTTTTTGGTCAGGCTTCCATGAACCTGTCTTGAAAGTCAAATGCCCACCTGTAGACTAACCGTGTGGAGGCAGGGTCATCCAGCCTCCATTTGGAGCCCATGTGAGAAGGGATGGGGGGAGAGAGAAATGTCTCTTCAAAAAGGAGTAACAAAGCCATGGCCACTGACGGGATTACTGTCAGCTAAATAACACTTAAATTTGTTTTTAACACAGAGAGATCCTCAAGAAAAGCATGTCAAGTGGGAAAAAATTTTTTTTTTAAAAATCAGGTGTTTTTTTTTTTTAACCCACTGTAGTCCCAAGCTTGGAGAGAGACCAGAGTTGAAGAATTCCAAACAGAGGGGTGGGAGAAGACTCACTTGGGTGTGGAGCTAAGTGCCCCGAAGGGGTAGAGAATTTCAAAGAAAAACAAATTAAGAGTAAGAAAGTGGTCTAGTGTGATAAAGATGAAAAATTATCCATTAAAATTTACAATTGGTGTATCACCAATGATATTAGCAACAACAACTTAGAAGCGTTACGGGTGCAGGACACTAATGGCGATGAGATGTGGGGCGAGGAAGTGAGGGCTGCCCCTGTGAAGAGGCTGAATGAGGAGGAAGTGTCTGAGGGGGTGAAGGGAGCTAATACTAAAGAATGGCCTGGCCAGGTGAATTTTCTGGAGGCACGGTCTTTTGGATGGAAGAGACCAGCGCCTGAGCATGATTATAGGGGCCAGTTACGATGGAGAGGCTGAGGATATGGGAAAGAGATGGAAAGAAATGGAAGAAATGCAACCCGGAGCAAATGATTGAATATTACGAGAGATGGATCGACTCGGAGGCTGAGAAAGAGAGGTAGGGAAGCCTGTGGGTCCAGGCCAGCTCGCCAGGAATGGGACGGGAAATCTAGGGGCTCCAAAACCTGATGACAGAGTCGTCTCAGGGGCCATGAGTCCCAAGGAGGGGGATAGGTCAGTGGTTTTAGCGTATGGACTCTGAAGCCAGACTGTCTGGGTTCAAATCCAAGTTCTTCCGCGTGATAATTAGATGTCCATGGGCAAGTTGCTGGCCCTCTCTGTACCCAATTTTCTTCACCCGTAAGATGAATTTTAAGTTAAAGACGGGAATTCGGTAGCCAGACTACCAGAGCGCGGAGCTAATAAACCCCGCCACTGAAATCCTCGGCTAGCAGTGTGGGCAGGGCAGCTCAGCCTTTCCACGCCTTCATTTCTTCATCTGTGAAACAGAGACAGTGACAATGTCTGTCTCAGAGGCTTACTGTGGAGATTAAACAAGTTAATGTTTATCAGTATCTAGAACTGTCCCAGGGACATTGCGAGTACTATGTAAGTTTTTGAAAAGGGTTCAATAATCCGTGTTGAGATTTGAGAGTCTAATTGCCATTAAGAACCAAACATTACATGACTAGGTAGATTCTGTATAGTTTGAGATTCTTCACCAAGAGTGCTCAGCTGGCGTGATGTCGAAGTAAAGAATTAGTTGTCTAAGCCTTGAGCCGGGCTTGGCGTTTTTGCGTGGCTCTTGGGGCAGAATGACAGGGGCAGTTGGTTGCTGATGAGACTATGGTCCAAGCGATGGACCTTGGGGCCAGGCTGGGGACGGAAGAACAGAGGACACGTAGGAACCACTGCACCAGGGAAAAAATGTTAGGTCAGAGGCTCTGATTTCTACGTGAGTTTGGAGAGCAGCTATAGGGGGAACTACAGGCATGAAAGAGTTGAAAAGCGGAAGGTTGTAGATTGAGTAGAATATTGACATTTATTATTTCAAAAAAAGGAGGAATTTTGGGTGCTATCAAGGCCCAGGGTATGACGGTGGGAATAGCTGGTTGAGGCTGAAGAGATCAGTTGGAAGTACGGAAAGCTAGTGTTTCTGATGGGAAGTCTATCTGATAACTGAACTCTTCTTGGATAAAGGAAGTCAGGGTAGAAAGCTAGTTCCCTAAGCCTTGTAAGCTATTTAGGGGAGCATTCAAGAGGCGGGAAGCTAGCAAAGTGCCAAAGAAATGCCAGCCTCCACTCTTCTCCCGTCTGTGTAGTCACGTAAGACATGTTGGGCCATCCGTGCCCAGTGTCTCCTGAACTCTTAAAAGACCATATTCAGTGGTGTAGTATTTGGACCTGGCCACTGGTGAACTCTGTCCTCATTTTTAATTCATGGGTATGATAGGTAGGTCATGAATATTTGATACGTATTGATTTAGTCAAAAGATATCGAGCACTTACTATGTGCCAGATAGACCAATGAAAAACACAGACAAGAATCTTACGTTCCAGAGGGAGAGACAAATAATAAACAAGCAATTAAAATATATAGTATGTTAGATGATAGTAAGTGATACAGAGGAAAAAAATAAAGCAGTAACAGGAGATGGGGACTGTCAATGGCTGTTAGAGTTTTAAGTTGGGTGCTCAGCAAAGGTCCCCACGCCAGTGACATGAAGGTGGTGAGAATATGTACAAGGTGAATACTGGGGTCAGAGTGTGCCAAGCAAAGAGAACCAGAATGGACAGGCCCGAGGTGAGGGCTAACCTGGCATGTCTGAAGACCGGTGGGGAGGCCGGTGTGGCTGAAGAAGACTGAGGATTTCCTTTAACAAAAACTGTATAGTACTTACTGTGTTTTGGGTGCTTTAATAAATACTTGGCAAATATTAACTCATCTGATTCTCATATGACCCTATAAAGCAGTGCTATTGTTAGCCCCGTGTTACAGATGAGGATCTGTAAAGCAGACGTTAAGTAACTTGTCACAGGAGCAACAAAAGTGCCTAGCTAGAAGGGGCGTCGGGAGCCAGTGTCCTACGCTTGGGTCAACTTTGCATTTGCTGCCCTTTATAGTGGTAGGACATGAAGTCAGAGGGTTAATAGGGAGGTGGAAGTGAGGGAGCCAATTGTACAGAACTTAAGAAACAATTGTAAAGATCTCGTCTTTTACTCAGCTTGAGATGAAAAGCCACCGAAAGGCTTTGTTTGGAAGAATGACATGAACTGTTGTAGGTTTTAAAGCCTCACTCTGGCTGTTATGTTAAAAAATAGAATAGAGAAAGCAAAGGTAGAAGCAAGGAGAGCAGTTAGGAGGCTAATACAAGATTCGAGCAAGAGATGGTGGTGGCTTGGACTTCGGTGAGTAGTCAGGGTGGATTCATGAGAAGTGGTCAGATTCTGTATATATATTTTTTAAAGTATGTAGAACCAACAGCATTTTTTTAAATTATTATTGATGAGATGTAAGATGAAAGAAAGGAAGGAGTCAAGAATGAGTCCCAGAGCAACTGGCAGAATGAAATGAAAAAGGAATAAATAAAACTTTGGTAGGGGGAGATCAGGAGTTGAGCTTTAGACATGTGGAGTTTAGATGCTTATTGAACATCTAAGTGGAGATGTCAGGTAGGCAGTTAGAATATGACACCAAGCTCAAGAGAGAGGTCTATATAGAGACACAGAGAGATTGAGTGTGATCATCTAGGCAGTATCTTTAGGAAAAAAGAAGAGGTCCAAGTATGGAGCCTGTGCGCATTCCAACGTTAAGGGATTGGGATGATGAAAAGAACCAGCTAAGACAGTGGTAGTCAGAGAGATGGAAGGAAAAGTAGGAGAAGGTAACATCCTGAAAGCCAAGTGAGGAAGATGTTTCTTAGATGAAATCACATGTTTCTGTGTGCACACATAGTTATACACACAGGCACGCACATGCATACCATATATCATATATGAAGATAGAACTGTTAGAAGTACCAGCTGCTTTTGCTCATTGATTGCATTAGTCTCTATTTGCAGGCAAATTTACTTGGGAAGCCAAATTATTACATATGGTAGGTTGATAGGTGTGGAATCAGAGCAAGGGGTGTTCATTGAATCGCCTCACTGGCGAGTGTAATCAAGTTACGATAACCCAAAGCTCCATCTCCTTTATGGGACTTACTCGATGGGCAGCGCAGTGCTAGCTTGTATCATAGCACCGTTTCCCTTGGTCAGCTCTTCAAACACGTGGCCAAGGTTTTTTTGTTAGAACTTCTTTTTCTAAGCTTCTGCCCATCTAGGGGGCATATTCTTTCCTTAGATATGTTAATGTACCTCATCTTGTTTCTATTAAGTCTTATTCTAAGAGTTCTTATACTTTTTTGGCGGGAGGAGGAGTCACTATTTCCTTTGATTAAAATGTGGACCTTCTACCTAGAAAAATAATGTACATAAACTCTCAAAACCTTGTATACAATTTCATCAACCCAGGTTAAGAACTCCTACGTTAAATTCCTCAGTCTCTGTTTTGCTGACTCACAGGAGTTAAACTTGTTCCCTTCTTTCAGATATTGAGCCCTCCTTCTCACGCGCCTCCCCTACCACTCACTCATTACAAAGCCTGTCTGATGACCTACACCGTAAGACTTTCATGTGAAACAGCTTTGTAATGAGGCATTTCTGGTGTTTTAATAAGTCTGGAGAGTGAGGTAGACCTCCATATCGTATCGCTTCCTGCACAAATGGATTTAGAGTCAAGTCTACGTCTGTGCTTATGCAGTAACACAAATGTGTGAGGTTCATACTAGCCAATGTGAAGTTCAGCTTTTAGTGGGGGCGTGAGAATCTTACTGTAAGATGCTGCTGTTAAAACGTTTAGGAATACACACACACGTACACACACACACACATACACATATATACATATATATATTTTAAAGTTTTAGAGGAAAACTAAAAATATTTGCCTGAAGGGGGTTAAAGCTGTTCAGAATATTAAGAACAAAACACCCATCTGAACTTCACAGAACGTATCATGAGAGCCTTTCGTTCCCTCCTTAATTTAAAATGCATTTTAAAAACCTGCAAAACTGTAAAAAAAAAAAAAAAAGGAAAAGAAAAGAAAGTGTCATGAGAGTGTCAGTGATTAGAACTGATCAGATATTTGGCTGTCCTTTTCAACCAGAAGATGGATTTGAACCAGATTACCACGTCCATGCTTTAGTTTTGAAGAGAGGGGGTGGGGGAAGCCAATTATTTGTCTCTTTGTTCAAAGGCCTTTTTTGTATTGTAGACCCCTGAAAAGCTGGTAGAGAAGCCAGCCTTTCACATCCATTAAGGTTAACCCTGAAACTGTTGAATTTGATCTCTTCCATTTGCCATCTGGATACAGTAGAGAAAAAGCTATTCTGCATTGGGTTGCTGGACACCGTCCAGAAAATAATATGTCAGGGGCATCAAAGGCTTGAGGCACTTGGTCCAGTCTGTCTAATGATCACAGGCAGGGTCTGCTCTCCAGTTTTGCAGTGTGTGTGTGTGCATGTGTGTGTGTGTGTGTGTGTGTATCTCCATATCCCAGTAAAATAGATCATAAGGATTACTGCCAGCTTGTCAGAGCTAGGATTCTTCCATCATAGACTTCAGAAAAGGGAAGGCCCAGGTTTTAATTGGGCAAGGCTTGCTTTCCAAAACCGAAGAAGCTCTATCTCCTTCCAATCTACCCCCTTTCTTATGGAGAGCACTTAATGTGTGGAAGATTTTAATTCCTAGATGGTTTCATCCCACACCCAAATGCCCAATTTCAAGTCTCCTTAAACTTGACCTCATTTAAAATTGTGTTCCGTACCCTTTGTATGAGCGGGCCCGGTATCTGGCCAGCCATTGGCCAGGCTGGCAGCTGCCCAGGAATCTGACAACCACATCTCATTATTCACACCAACTGGAGCCAATTGTGGCTGGATTTCTTTTTCTTTTCATTCTGTTATTTTAAAATGTGGATAGGAAGCAAAAGCAAGCAATGGCATGTCGTTTGGTCTCCTCTGGGATCGGGGAGGAGCCTTGCATAATAAGACCTGTAATACCAGGGAGCATATGGCTGTGTTTTAAGGTAGCTGGAGGCCATCTAACTCTAAGCTCCAATAAAGTGGGCTTTGGTCAGGGTCTTTGCAGGATGTACTTAGGGACGAATTTATAGCTTCTGATTCTGGGTAAAATTGTAGGGCCATTGCCATTTTATCCCTCGCACAAGGATGGGATGGCGGGAAGAGTTGCCAAACCCTAACCATGAATGTTCCTTTTTCTTGTGGACAGGAATGAGCTCCAAGCTACACCCTAAATACTAGGGAAACTCCCAAATCTCTCATACTGACCTAGGAAGCTGGAAAAGCCCCTGCTGGGTCCTGGCCAGCTCACTAAAGGGAGGGTGTGGACAGCAGCACTCTGGTTTTGTACTTTTTCCAGTTCATCCAGGTTATTAATCTACTCCAAACTGTTACTGTCCATACTCCCATCTTGTCACTCACACACTTTAGTCTCAAAATCTTCACATTGTTCTTTTATCTCTTCAGATATCCTGGTATTGGGAAAATCAAGTAGCATTTGCCCTGACCAAGCAGCTCAGTTGGTTAGAGCATCGTCCCAACACCCCAAAGTTGTGGGTTCGGTCCCCAGTTGGGAAACATACAAGGGTCACCCGGTGGGTGCACGGATGAGTGGAACAACAAATGGATGTTTCTCTCTCTCTGCCTCTCTTCCTCTCTCTCTTTAAAAATCAATCAATGAAAACAAAATATTCAGTAGGTCTCCTAGTTTAAGAAAAACAAAGACAATCTCCTCCCAACCGAAATCAGGTAAAGCAGTGTTGACAGTTTTCAGCAGCGTTACCCCTGCTAAACTTGGTGTGCGTGCAGCAGGCCCTCGACTGGTGTCGTTTCATTCTACATCGTTTTGTCGCACCGTCGGTGAGTCCCTAGGAGCTTAACTCGTGTCAGTTCGTCTGTGGTGAAATTGGCTCCATTTTACATTGTCTCGCTTAGTTGTAGAACTTGCTGACGATGTTAAGTGAGGACTTGCTGTCGAATAACTTTCAGGCTACCCTATCCTTTTCCCTGTTGGTGATCTGTTTTTACAAAGTACATTTGTTGGGACCACATTGCTTAATGACATTGTATAATTTTCAGGTGTCCAAGATTATAATTCAACATCTGTGTATTCTATCGCATGCTCCCAGCCGGAAGTCTAATTTCCTTCTGATACCATGTATTTGACCCCCTTTGCCCTCCCCCACTCCCTTTCCTTTCTGGTAACCCCCACATTGCTTTCTGTATCTGTGAGCTTGTCTTTGTTTTGTTAGTTCATTTGGTACTTTTTGTTTTCTAGTCCACATGTGAGTGCGAGTATGCAGTTTTTGTTCTTTTCCATCTGCCTAATTTTACTTCGCATGATACTCTCAAAACCCATCATGTCACAAATGGCAATACTTCATCTTCCGCCGGGCTGAGTAGTATTCCATTAGGAGTGTGAGTGTGTGCGTATATATCACATCTTCTTTGTCCAGTCATGCATCGATGCACATTCAAGTTGTTTCTATGCCTTGGCTGTTATAAATAACACCGCAGCGAACATAGGCATGTCTATATCTTTACAAATTAGTGTTTCATTGATTTTCTATAGTGTTTACCTACTCTGAGATCCCCTCCCTGGTTTTTAAAAAAAAAAGAAAGAAAGAAAGGTTGCAGTATCAAGTCATTATTAGAGCCAGGATTCCTGACCCTGCTACGTCCTATCCAAGTTACTTCACCTGTCTGCACCTTTGTCACCTTATCTGTGCACTGGGGCTAGTAATAGTGCCTGTGTTGTAGGTTTGTTGGGATAGTTAAGGAATGCGAGAAGAGCCTGACAGAGTCCTCAGTATATATTTGCTGCTGTTGGTACTGTCATCATTTGATATACTTTAGTATAAACAAGTTTAGTTATTGTTTTTTACCTCAACCAAGTAGTCAGCACTTTAAGCCCTTTATTACTTATTGTAGATGAAAAGATTTGAGGTTCTACTTTGAGAATTTCAGGGATTAGCAAGCAGGAAGGACTGGAGCAAGGGAAATCCTTAAGATCAAGTTATGGCCCTGCTCGCTTTGAAGCTGCAGCAGGAGCCCAGTGTGCTGGAAAGAGCTGAGACCCCCAGTCCCCTGCGGGCAGATGCGCTCCTGCGGCGGCGCAAGGCTTCATTTTTCATTCCCCTTTGTCTTACCAGTTTCTAGAACAGTGCCTCTCTGGGTGGTGATTCCTCATCTTCAGTTCAGTTCCTCCCAAACACCCAAGATTTAAAAAAAATTATCCTTTATTTTGTGTCCTTAAAAAAATTTATTTTTAAACTGCCATTATCCACCTGGAGCCCTTTTTTAAAAGTTTTTAGGAATCTGCCCTGGGTGGTGTGGCTCAGTGGATTGAGTGCCGGCCTGAGAACCAAAAGGTCACTGGTTGGATTCCCAGTCAGGGCACGTGCCTGGGCTGCAGGCCAGGTCCCCAGCTGGGGGCGTGCGAGAGGCAACCGATTGATGTTTCTCAACAAGTCGATGTTTCTCCCCTTCCCTTCCTGACTCTTTAAAAATAAATAAATAAAATCTTCAAAAGTTTTTAGGAATCCCCTCTGTGCGGGATTTGATGGGAGACGGACCCCCCGCCCCCGTCCCCCCGCCACTGTGGAAGCCGGAGGAGGGCTTCCGTGGTCTCCCCGCGCTCGGCTAGAGTCAGCAAGGGCAGGCAAGGTCAGCGATAGGACTCGCCTCCTGTGACCCGCCTGCACTGCCTGTTTCCCAGCCTCATTTCCTGCCGCTCAGCTCCCCCCACCCTCACTGCGCTGCGGCCTCCTCTGTGTGAAGGGAGAGACGTGAAAGATGGAAGAAAGAAAAAGAAACCTTGCTTGCAAAACAGCCTGAGGAACGCAAGAAAGAACAGTGTGGGGAGCACCGTGGGAAAGGCCAGTCTTAGGGGGACCGCTCTCTTTAAAGCAAAAGATGAGAAAAGTTGGTTGGCTACGTGGGTATATACGAAGGTGCAGAGTAGAGGAGATACTTCATACTGAACTCAGTAAAGCAAGAACTGAGGTCGTCTGATAAAAGAGGGAAGCTAGCTAGCTCCTGGGGGCTTGAGTAGACTGGAGATTTAAAATAAGCTCATTGGACCAGTGAATTAGCTGGCTTGGCTCCGTCCTCATTGGACATTAGAGTTCCCAAGGGCAGGAACTGGGTTTTATTACTTGCATCCCCACTGCCCAGTACAGTGTTTAGTGCATGGCTCTTCTCAATAATATTTGGATGGATGGATGGATGGATGGATGGATGGATGGAGGGCCTGGTATCTCATACGTGCTTATTGAGAGTTTGTTTTAATTGGATTAAATTACTTTTGACTCCGAATGAAGGCCTAGGTGAAATTAAATTTAAGAACTAAAGTAAGCCCATAATAGTCTGCAGTTTGGAAACAGGACTTAGTAAAGTAGATGGTACCTTTTCCATAAACCTCAAACTGTGTGTGTTACCTTTCCTTAGGCTGAGGGGTCGCAGTGGTGCTTTGTTCTGGCGTTGCTGGGTGAAAGGATGAGTCCTTCCATCTAGCACACATCCTGCTGCTGCTTATAGCTCTGGGTTTTGCTTGTAGTTCTGCTGCTTGTAGCTCTGGGTTTTGGCCCCCGTTTAGAAAAGTCATATTTAGGCCCCATATTTGCAGTGATAGTGGCCCCCAGGAACCTGAACCTTCCTGCTTTTGTCATCTGCATGTTTAGGTAACTTTGAGATAGCTCAGGTCTCTCTATTTAAAACTGAATGCCTAACATGGCATGTTAGACAGGCATGCGGACGTGTGTTAGGAATCCCATATCCAACGTGAAAACTGAACGTCAAGATTCCAGATTTAATAGCATGTGACTTTAGTTCAGTAAAAGACTTTGAAGATAATGGAGGATGGGGCAGACATGCTTGAAAAACAAAAGAAAAAAATTATTTTTCTATGAGAATGAAAAGGAAACTGGTGATGTAACTCATTCATTTAATAAATCTGTATGGGGCACCTGTAGTACACAGAGGATGTTTCCTTAAGATGAGGCTAATGAGATGTGATTTGTTCACTGGGAAAATGTATTTATTATCCTTCATTAAATATAGCATGGTCTTGTTTTGATTTTTAAATCAGTGAAGTAATATTCCAAATGGATTATTTCCTAACAAAGGGAAGTTAAAATTCTGATACTAAGACATACATTTCTTCTCAACTCACCAGTTAACATCAGGAGTTTGCTGTCTCTTCATTATGCCCAGGGACACTGGTAGGACCAAAGCATTTTTCTCCCTGCTGCTTTTAGTGTTTAGGAACCGGCGCAGTGGAAGCCCTGGCCCTTGAACCATGGCAGCAGCAGGTGAGTGAAGGAGGAACTAAGTTTCAAAATATTTTGTTTTAGAAGGTCGCTTGTCGTGTTGAAGTCATTACCCAACATCTGATATTGATTGTGAGATTCTTCATTTATCCCTATTAAAGATTCAGATTTAAAAAACATAAACACATTTCCGCTAGGCTTTCTCATAAATCCCATTTTTTAACTCAACTCAGAACATCCTGATCCTGCAGCGTTCCGCTGTGGCTCTGCCCCTGCTGGATCAGGGGGTGCTCCTGGTGCCCAGCGGGGTGCATGCAGTGCCTGTCCTCCAGAAAAGAGGAAATGACACTGTACTATAGGAGGGTTAGACACCCTCCCCCAGGGCAGAGCTGAATTTTTTTTTTAAGGTTTTATTTATTTTTCTTTTTAGAGAAAGGGGAAGGAAGGGAGAAGGAGAGGGAGAGAAACACCGATGTGCCAGAGAAACACTGACCGGTTGCCTCTCCCGCCCCTCCAACTGGGGACCTGCCCTGAAACCCAGGCATGCATCCTGTCTGGGAATTGAACTGGGGACCTTTCAGATCACAGGCGGGCACTCAACCCACTGAGCCACACCAGCCAGGGCCAGAGCTGAGTTTATACTCTGAGCTCCCTGTGGATTTGTGAATACCTCTTCAATAGCATATTATTAAAATAAAATGTCAGAGAATTATCTCATAAAATCCACTCTGCACCTTAATGTAAGATGGCTTGCAGCTTTTCAAGGGGTTCGAAAAAATAGTTTCTTTTGACATTTTATTACGAGAGTATTTTATTATATTGGGATAGATTCAACTAAAATTCCAGTACATTAAAAATTGGGGAAAGTGTTCTGAGAGTTGTAGATATTGATGACTAAAAAATAGCTAGCACTGGCACAGGTAGCCTGGGAAGGGATAACTGGAAGATGCCCTGCTAGTCCTGGCAATGTCTGCCTCTTACACCCCTCTCCCCTGGAGCTCCTGAGTGCCTAGGAACTCAAGGCCAGACTTCCAGTTCCTGGATTCTCTGAGCCACATATAGTTAGTATTTATTTGTACTTCATTCATATATGTATATGGAACCTCCACCCTGTTGATACTAGGAATAAAAACATGGTTCTTGCCCTTGAGGATTTCACTGGCTGCTGAGGCGGGGAGACTTGCAGGGAAAGTAAATTACAGAGCAACCATGTGCTGTGAGGGCGGGAGAACAAAGCATTGTAGGTGCTTGGAGGAGGGAGTAGCTCGCCTTGCTGTGGGAAGGTGGAGAAGACATCACAAACATGGCGACATCTGAACCAGGTCTTAAGAGAGAAATTGAAATTTGTCAAGTAGAGAAAGGCAACTAGGCAGACAGAACTGAACACACAAAGGGTTAGACCTAAGAAAGAGTACAGCTTCTTCAGGGAACTAAGAGAGGTATACAATTAATCTGGGAGGAGCGTGGTGGAAGAAAAAGGCTGAACCGGTGGCGTTGGGCCTTTATTAACTCAGCAGCGCTGGTGGGCTGAGAACCAGCAAAAAAGGTAAAATTGTCAGGAACATGAGAAGACTTGTAAAATACGTAAGTCATCTGAAAGGGCAATGGGCTTTTTTTTTTCCTGCAACAGTGATTTTTACAAGTTCTCATCGCGATGGAAAACAAAGTTGCTTTAGTATAACTCAACTAATGACATTTCCGTAGCATTATTTTAGAGAGGGGGGGGCGGGGCTCAGGGGCCTGTCTGCACAGAGCAGCTCGGCTGCGCACGTGCCTGCTCCTCCTCACTGCTTGGTCTCAGCAGCTCTGCTTGTTTGGCAGTGATACCAAAACAAAAATCAGTGTTATTTTTCACAAAAATGTCAGGAGTTTACTGATTTTTGACAAGCAGGTGTGTCATTTGTGGTGCCAAGTATTTTATGGTTAATGATTGTTCAGTACACAGCGATTTGCCATCTAAATAGATGCCAACTAATGTACTTTCAAACCATCTGATTGAAATTGTTGAAAATGAGAGCAGTATTCTATTATTTATTTTAATTATTTTATGAATTATCTTACCTACTAAATTATTTTTGCCGGTTATTTTACCTACTAGAACACTAATTATTTACCTTCTAAAATGTATTCATAAAGGAGAATTAGGTACAACATAAAAATTTCCAGTTGGAGAAGAGGGGGGCGTCTCAAAATCTCAGAAGCAAATTGCATTTGAAACCATAGTTTAAGTATAGGGAAACTGTTGAAAAAATTATCATTTTTCACTCAAAGCATACTTATAAAAACAGAATATACCCATACAAAATATATAATACATCAAAATAAAATCAAAGGTAAAAGCTTATTGGAAACAGCATTAACCACAAAGGGGACATGATAAATAGTCATTGGTAAATAAAGGCAGTTTTTTTGGAGTTATTGGAAATAAAGCTAAAATATAAAAGAGATCATTATTTTTGGTTTATACAGCCGCAACTTTATTAGTACAAAAATGCGCAAATCCCAAATGAAACGATGGGAGTTAAGGGAATGGAACTATCATGCTGTGTTACCTTCCTGAGGGGATGAATTATTTCCTCAGCTTGAACCATACGTGGTGAGGCAACTTAAGAACAGGAAGAGAAAAAATGTCATCCATTCGTGTAAATCAGGAAAGGGAAAATCTCTTGTAATTAAGGAAATATTCTTGAATTTTAGTAGGGACAGTGAGACAACTGACCAAGGAGCGTATTTTACACACACATACACACACGTACGTGTATGCACCGCATGAGTGCAAGTCAGAATCGTGATGTCACCGTTAAAGGTGAATAGAAAATTGAACGTGATGGTGAAGCTTGACAGTAAGAGCTAAGTAAATACTTGATCGTGTGAAATTCTCAGGTTTATTGGTACATGTGAGGAATTGAAAATTCTGAAACGCCCCCAGTGTTGATACTTCTTTGACAACACAGTCCCTGCATCTATGTACAGGTTCCCAGTCTTTTCAGAACTTGTGTAAGAGGCCCAGACCCTCTTAAGCACAGGAAGTGATATGGCATGTCAAAAATATGTTGGACTATTTGGTCTGTAACATTATGAGTTGTCATTTAGAGCTTCCAGAAATTATCTAGATAATCTTTCAAGCATGAAGAGGGATATGAATTAATGATCGTCTGATGTTGGTTTCCAAGTTTATTTATTTCATACAAAACATTATAAGAATTCTTTCTAAGGAGCTTCAAAGAAATATCATAGACATTGTTAGAGTCAGTAGATAACTATTTTTTTTACATTTTGGGCTTTACATTCTGGATCCTTATGGTTTACTCTTGTGGTTTTAGTTGGAGATGATATTTACCAAAAAGTAGCATGTTATAAAATGTTAGATGTAAAACATTTATTTACCCAAAATTTCTCCTCGGACCTTTCACTTCCTTAATTAAGGTTCATTCGTGGAGATACTTGCTCCTCCCATGTTTAAGTAATCTGTGTAGGAGCGATGTGAGATTATGAAGGATTTTATACATTAATTGGGGAGCTTGGACTCGACTCTATAGGAAGGGAGGAACCGGTGGAGATTCACCATTTTAACAAGATGGTTTAGGTGGTGGTATGGCAGATATGAAGGTCGACGCCATTGAAACAGTACAGATGAGATGGTTGGGGTTTAGGCTGCACAGATGGAGATGGGAAAGTGAAATTGCACTGGATGACATCCCTGGGGATTTAGCAATGGATTAGATGATGTTGATAAAAACAACTAATGTTTTTTCCCAGCTTAATTGAGATATAATTGACATGTAACATGGTGTCAGTTTAAGGTGTACAATGTGATGATTTGACACCGGTATATACTGTGAGGTAGTTACCACAATAAGGTTAGTTAACGCATTCACCACCTCACATAAATATAATCTTTTGTGTGTGTTGTGAGAACATTTAAGGTCAATCATAGCTAACATTTATTGAGCACTATCCATGTGCTAAGCACTTGTAATGTACTAATTTATTTAATCCTTGCAAAAATCCTATGAAGTAGTACTATTAAAATTTTTATTTCAGATGAAGAAAATGCGGTACAAATACCTGGCAAAGATCGCAGATCTAGTAATTGGAGGAGCCAGAATTTTAACCCACAGAATCCGGAGAGGGAAAGGAATCGGAAGTGACTCACGGTTGGGGGACTGAGTCAACGGTTTTGTCATGAGCCAGCAGGAAGACCCAGAGCAGCAGGTGTGCGGGCATTGACTGGCAGGTTGCGAGTCAGCAGATTTTGTTTTGATGCGGTGTTAAGCCGGAGAGCTGCTGCTGGGCCATCCAAATGGACGTGTCCGGTAGATAGTTGATGGGGAAGTATCAGAAGTAATGTTTGGTGTTAAAATTCATCTCCTCTCAAAGAGAAAATACCGTTTTAATGTATCATTATGCAGCTGTAGTAAAACCTGAAAACTTGGTGATATTATCTCCCGGCTCAGAACAGCAGGAGCGCCGCTAACGGGGACGTCTTTGTGATAGTGTGTTCTCAGGTCCTCTTTACTTTAAGATACCTGAGTAACTGTCTTACCTAGTGTTTTGTGACATTTATCAGCCAAGCGGCTTGAGAAGGGGACTTTATTCGTTCTGATTGTACCACCCGATCATAAGCATATTTACTTCATTACAAGCTCGGCCGCTACCCGCACCCTTTGCCCCACACATTCCTCCAGATACGCCCCTGCCCAGCCCGAACCACAGGCTGCCCCAGCTCAAACCCCGCTGTTCATGGGAACTGCCTTTGTGGAAATCATTAAAGAAAGACAGGCCTGTGAATTCTCTGGCCAAGGCACTGCCTGTTTTCTGTGTCATTTCAGTCTCATTAATCAGCACCACAGCGAGGTAGACACCGCGCCGTGTGTTTTACTGTCCCCAGCACAGCAGCGCCTGCGTCTCTGCCCCTAGGCCGTGGCATTGGGGAAAAAGAGAGAGGGAAACCATCAATCTTCCCGGTTGCACATGTCAGCGGTGATTCCTCCCCCCTTCCTGTTGGCTGTCTCTCTCACCACCTGTGTTTAGAATTAGCACGGAAGCTGCTGCCCAGATGAATAAGAACTACTGTCCCTGTCACCTGCCCTGATGCGGACCACCACTTCTAAATGAAAACAAGAGGTACACAGGCCGGTTATCTTTGTTGTAAGCTGTGTGAGAGAGAGATAGAGAGAGAGAGAGAGAGAGAGAGAACCACCCATCCCCTAGAACTTCATTATCATGTAAAATTAAAGCAGAGATTAGGTCCTACCTTCTAGAGGGTAGCAGATCATGTAGTGGATCAGAGGGGTCAAGGCAAAGAATTTCTTGAGTGCTTTGCTATATTCTCCTGGCTTCTCTCTGCTATGGTATAGACAGCTGAAGTTGACCTCTGTAGGTTCAAGCCCTGACTCCACTGTTTACTAGCTGGGTATTACTCACTGAACCCCTCTGTGCCTCAGTTTCTGCATCTGTAAAACAAATGATAGTGTTACCTGCCCCACACGGCTTTTTGTGAGGGGTAAATGAGATGGGGCATTCCTAGCTCTTGCTATAGTACTTTGCACACAGTAAGCACTCAATAAGTGTTAGCCATTATTATTGTTAACTTCGCTGTTCAGATAATAAAACCGAGGTTCAGAGAGGCTAAATAATTTGTGCAAGGTACGAGGAGGTATAGATGGAATTTGAACCTAGCTCGGTCTCATCCCCAAAACTCACACCCTTTCTATGGCACTGTATTGTTTCCATTCTAGTTCCATCTCAGAAATGACTTTATATGTGAGCTTGATGAATCGGGTAACTTTGTTTATGCTTTTAGTACTGTTACGTAAAATGAGCATGTTATTTTTCCTCATACTGATGTTCCTGTTGGTATGAGACTGTTCTAATTTCATGTCAATTAATATAATCGGGCCATATGCAGAAAAACTAGCATGTTTTTAAAATTTGGCTACAGAAAATGTTCATGCCCTTCAAAAAAGTTAAGCAACACTGTAGTGTCAGGAAGGAAGTCGTCACTCGCACTCCTTGGGGTAACCACTAAGTTAAATGTGTGTCCTTGTCAGCACTCACCTGTTTCAGATGTTTCTGTAGAATCGCTGTGGGCTAAGCATTGTCCCGGAGCCTGGATGGGGGTGCGGTTATCCCGTGTTACCGATGGGGAGGCGGTCCAACTCGCACAAGGGCACATAGCCACGGCCCTGCAGAGCTGGCCTTGGACTCGGTGCTCTGGCTCCAGAGTTGGGCCTCTTCGCCTCCTGTCTGTGCCCCCAGTCCTTACGTTCTTCTTATCTGTTCCGTCCTCGAAAAATGAGACCACAGCTTACTTAATACTTGCCCTACTGATGAGCACGTGATTGCTGGTAGTCCTCCTGTTACTAAATAATCATACAGGGATACGCCTCCAGGTCTTCTCACATTCTTCTATGAGTATTTCTGGTGGACAGATTCCTGTGTGTTGATGAATAGTCGGGTCAAAATATACGAACACTTAATATGTCAACCTTCACAGATAGTCAGATAACTTACGGGTTGTTGACTACATGCCAGGCACCAAGCACTTTACACTAATAATCCCGTCCTAGTCCCCCAGGTATATGAGGTAGGTATATTACTATCCCCATGTTGTAGGTTCTCAAGGCCATGTGAGTAATAGAGCCAGGGCTTCAACCCAGGCAGCTGTAGCTAGAGCCTGCTTCTTACTCGTGGTTAATAGCTGAACAAGTTATCCTTAGCATATTTTACTACTTGCCTTTGCCGTTTTTCTAACTTATGCTAAAGTTGAGTTCATCTGAGTTGACAGAGGCTCTGAACTGATATAAACATTGTAAATAACCTTGGGAATTGTATCCGTCTACAAGTTGAATGATGAGAAAGGAAGCCATGATTGCTGGAAAACGAGACTTCTTTCTCCCACTCCTGGTCAGGGCAGCCAGAGAGATGTTCAGATATCCTCTCTCTCTCTCTCTCTCTCTCTCTCTCTCTCTCTCTCTCTGTCTTTATACCATGAAAATAACTTTAGAATTTCTTTTCTCTGTTTGTAGGGTGAGTACCTTATAAGAAATCCTCTCTCAGAGGTTCAGAACACTAGAGATGGCCCTGGAGTTATTTCATATGTTGTGTATAAGAATTTCTGGCATCTCAGCCTCACTGAGTCCAGCCCTCCTGTCGTTGGTCCGGGCTTGTGGTCCGCCGACTGAGCTATGAACCGTGGGACCCAGCTACCGCTGCCTGAGCCTTGAGTCCAGGCTCTCTGATAGGGATCAGAGGGAGTTAGAGAGTTTGCCAGGGAGGGAGATGGGTAGAAAAAAAAGCACTTTTTGCAGAGATAAGTTTGTTTTTTATCCATTACCATTCTGATGTCAGGCCCATCTTAGTGGGATTATTTTCTTGGTGAAGTTTGGGCTACACAGGCTCCCTGAATCTCTGAGCCATGAGGACTTAGGGAACTGGACATTGCCAAGTGAGCCTACCTAACCGTGGCAGATGGTATGCTTACCTGTCACAGGTGTCTTTTCTCACCATTGGGGAGGCTATAAGCCCACCTTCCTAACCTGCTGGCCGTCATGATGCCAAAGGTGATACCAGAACTGCTGGAAACCAAAGAGGCCTCTGAGTGCGCATCAGTAAATAACTGGTCAGGGATTTTGTTACCTCGACATGTAAATTATAAGCGAATGAACCTACTTTTCAAATTTTTACAGTCTTTTTATTTTCTCTGTGTGTGTGTGTGTTTCCTAGCAGATTGGCAGTTTTGGAGAATAATACCGTGGTAGTTGGCTTAGAAGAGTGGTTTTTCAATCTTGGCTGCACATCGGAATCACCTTGGGAGCTTTTAAAATTCCCGATGCTCACGCCAAATCCCAAACCGATTAAATCGGAATATCTGAGCGTGGGGCCCAGGCATCGGTATTTTTTAAAGCTCCCAGCAGATCACGGTGCAGCCAAGATGGAGAACTGTTGGCTTAGAAGACACCTTCCCTTTTTCATTTGTAGCGTTTTCATCTGGGCCTCATTTTATGTCGTTGAAGTGAATTTTAAGAATAGATACTGGTGCCCCCAGTTCCCTCTCTAACTGGATCATGCACCAGAATGATCTGGAGGGCTTGTTAAGTATTCCCATTTCTTTTTCTGGATTAAGTTCACCCTCAGAGTTTCTGAGTCGGTAGATCTGCGTGAGGACCCAGGAATTTGCATTTCTAACAAGCTCCCGTGCTGATGTTACTGTTGCGGGGAACATACTGAAAAGCTGTGCCCTGGTACCTTCCTTCCACCTTCTGCTCTCCGCGGGGCCAGGACAGCTGCCTGCAGGGAGTCCTCACAATACAGTGTTAGGAAAGCTAATGGAAGCTTGAGGGGGCTTTGGTATTTGTCCCACCTCTTACTGATCATTCAATCTAATTTTTGAAGTTTATTCCGTATGCAAATACAACCTTGTCTTCACATCAGATTACTCCCCTTAAGCCTTTTCTACTTCACAATCAGAGCCACCACTGGGTGGGTTTCTCGTGTCCCAAAAAGAACTTGGAATTCATCTTCCCACAGAAACGGTTTTATGAATGGTGTTTAGTTACAGCTGAAATGGGCTATTAAAGCCATTCTTCACAAATACTGTGGGCTCCATGAGGCTTCCATGGGCTGCCCTCCAGGAGCTTAACTATCATTTAAAAAATGGAGTCTGTGAGTTTCAAAAAACCAATTTTCAAACAAGCTCTTATAGAACATAACTTGTTAAAGAACTGCCTATAACTGGAACACTTGGTTCATTTTGTTTACAGTTATTTTGCCCTTTACATTTGGAGCCAAAGTAGGGGGAAAAGATTTGTCATTCATTCCGCTAACATTTATTGGGTGCTCACAATGTACCTGGCACTGCTGTGCACTGGGGATATAAAGATGAAAGAGACAGCCCCTGCCATAGAGCCCGTGTTCTAGGTGGGAAAAATATTTACTAAGCAAATAAGAAAATATTTACCAAGTTACCAATGTGATATGTGCAATAATGAGGAGCTGGTGAAGGAGGGGTCTGTTCTGCCTGGGGGAGGGAGAGAGAGGGGGAGAGGGAGAGCGTGGGAGGGTGGGAGGGAGGGAGGGAAGGAGTGAGAGCTCTGGAGTTCCCGTTCTGTCCCAGCAAACCAGCAGTTCTGTGCATTTGGCCTTTTGGTAAACATCCCTGTGGCACACTTTCCGCTTCTGAAAAGTGTGTGCATGGAGGGGAGGTGATGGTAGGAGTCAGGGTTCTTCAAGGCCAGGCCAGGCCAAGCTTGACGTCAGGAAATTCTAAACTGGATTCAGCCCGGCATAAAGGAAGGAGATAGAACTGGGCGAGAGCTAGTATCCAGATCTGACCCACCTGCCCATGTCTTGTGCATGTAGTTTATTTATCCTTGCTGTGCCCATCCCTGGAAAGTGAGGCCAATAATTCCTATTTCCATCAAACGAGATGAGGTCCAAGCAAGTGCTGGGGAGTATTTCTGATAGTGATCGTTGCCCACAAGCAGGAAAAGACACGTGCAGAAGCATCCCGTCCCACAGCAGGAGGACGGCACTGGGCCCACGGGGAGAGAGACGCCTGGCTCTTAATATTTGGAAGTGGTTTCAGGAAGTCTCTAGGAAACTTTAAAAAATCAAGTATATTCCTTTTAAACTTGTTCACTAGCCTAACAACATGTGCAAAGTGCTTACCATCTGTATCCTTAAGGAGATCTCATCCTTTTTAAAAAAATAATAATTTTCCCTCTTTGAAAAAAATACTGTTCCCTTCCGTTTTAATTGTTGGCCTATATATTGTTTCTTGTTTGGGTGCCATAAAGACCTGCTTTCTCTTATACTGAATTAATATTTACTATATTGATTCCCAGGTCTGACCATCTGGTTTCATTTCTGAGCAGAAACAAACCCATTTTTCTGGGTGCTGAGTCAGCACTTTCTCCCCAGACCCGGGGCTCTCTGTACTTTCTGGAGAAAAGAGCTGACTGCCGCAGAGCAGTGCTGAGCGGCGACCAAAGAAAGCTTCAAGGAAGCAGCACCTGGGTCTGAAGCGTTATTTTTCTGTCCTGGGCCTCTTCTGTTTCAGCTCTCGGATCGCTAATTGGCAGTAGTGACATTATGAAGAAAATGTTGAAGATATATTCGAGGAGTCAAGGATTCGAGTAGTTGGGTGAAATAAATGATAAAATTGAGAAACACTGACAGAGAGCTAAGGAATGAGTGTGTTATGCTGTATATTTTACTTATGCACAATGAGAAGAATAAATATACTTACAGAAGGAGATTTTCATCCCAATTAGCTGACAGTGTTGTTGATTACTTTTTTTAAATCAGTCTGTGATAACATGCCATTCGTGAAACCAATCAGATGTAGTTGTTCAGCCAAGGTTTTGGTTAACCTCTTTGACTGCAGTTGCAACAGGTATGATGAATGAACACTTGCAATTAAAGACAAAATCTCTATTTAGTTAATCACAAAAATTATCTTTTTCCATAATTAGCAGCTTGAGATTTTTTCAACTGCTTTTGGGTGCAGTAATTTAAATTAAGATGATTATGAATTTTGCTTATGCTTGGTACCTTAAGACAGGAAGAGTTTTAGCTACGTCTGCCAGATTGATAAATTATCCCTTTGATTCAAACACCCACCTGTTACAAAATGAGCCAGTGAACGTACTGATTGGAAGCCGCATTTGTTAAGGAAATACACGTGAAATAAAAATGAGGCCCTGTTTTGTAAACACCTTCCTTTTTTGTCCTCTGAACACGGGGTGGGGTGGACGCTCCAGGCCTCCCATGGGTGGATGAATGCCTGTGCGCGAGCCTTGAAGTTGTTTTCTTTGTGGTTTGCATTTTGTCCACTGGGAAGCCCATGCTCTTTTCATTTTCACTTTTTTCCAACGCTCGTGCTTTTGAACACAGGACCCCCATCCTCCCACCACCCAAACTCCACATTCCAGCCCCGTGATCTCATGGTACCAGGCATGTCTCCCCTGCCACGCCGCCAGGCTGCCTGCCGACTCTTGCAGGGGAACAGACGGGAACATAAACTCACCGCAGAAGAGCAGGATGCTCTCTGTATATTTTTCAGACCAGGAATTCAGTTCTCATTTAGAGGCTGTATTTTTTTAATGGTTCCGTGAACACTGAAGAAAACATTTCTTGTTGTTCTTACTTCTTGATAACCTCATTCCCTCTGCGTGGACGTATAGAATCACAGAAACTACAGAATGGAAAAGACGTATTAGATCATGTTTAGTCCATTCCCACTGGTCACAATTCCTTTTTCCCATAGCCTGTCTTCTCGTGCTTTTCTCTTCTAGTTTTCTCAAGAATTAGTTTCTCCATTTCTCCTGGGGAATAATTTTTTAGTTTAAGCATGGAGGGATTTATGTGGGAATATTCATATCCTTTTTTTTTAGACTGATATTACTGCTCTTCATAACTATTTACATTAACATAAACAGTCCCTCTTCATCCTAGGTCAAGTATTTCTGGATGGTATTTTTTTTTTCTCTTCCATTTATTAAGTTCAGAGCTTGTTTTTCTGCTTTGCTTTCTCCCTTCATCAATCAGCCCCTAAAGCCCATTAATCATTTTTACCTCACTGAAAGCTCCTTTGCTTATCTCCCTATCAGGAGCTCAGGGCTGGCTAAGGTCTCAAGGTACTGGACGAAGCCTCAGTGATAGGTATTTATTCTATGCTAACTCCTCCCTCCCTCC